>BQMB01002222.1:0-440000 GCA_027943415.1 Closterium sp. NIES-67 | reverse complement strand
TGGCGCTCTCTGTATTTCAGGATTATTATCAAACCTACAGACGCAGCTACTTTGGGTAATCACCCATGTCCACGCGCCATCCACCATAAGGACCTACGACCCGTATTGGCTCAAGTTCCGCTCCTTTTGCACAAAGGTCAAGCTGAGCTACCTGCCTGCCACAGACACCACTCTAGCGCTCTACCTTGTCTACGCCCTCAACAATCAGGCCACAATATCCGCCATATCCCTTACGTGCTCCGCCGTCACATTTGCACACCGGATGACCGGAGAACCCTCTCCCACCAGCAGGCCCTTCACTTCACAAGTTCGTGAATTCTCCAAACGCCACGGCCCGTGCACCACCAGGATGAAGGAACCCTTGTCGCTCCACCAGGTGCACGCCATGGCACACCCCTTCCTTGAGTCAAGCAGCCCGGCAGAATATCAGAAAGGATTGATCCCACTCCTCATGTTCGCGGCATTCCTCCGCTACTCCGACCTCGTCTCCATCCAGTGGAACGACATCCAGTTTGACGAGGAGTCTATGTGGATCCTAATCCCGCACTCCAAGACGGATCAGGACGGCAAGGGCTCGTGGATCCCAGTTGCTCCCACTACGGGACCTTACTGCCCAGTCCGTTGCACCCAACGGTTTCTGCAACTTGCGGGACACCCCACCACCCCGCATGGACCATTGATCCGTGTCTTTGGCACCAGCGGCAGGGCAACCCCTCAAGACAGCGCTCCGTCTTACACAACCATCCGAAACTGGTGCCTCGAAGCCTTCGCCAAGGCTGGGCTCGACAACAGACACCTCGGCACCCACTCTTTCCGCAAGGGCGCCGCAACTGCGGCAGCTAACTTGGGGATCCCCGACCGGCTCTTCAAACGACTCGGTCGCTGGCGCAGCGATACGGCCAAAGATCTCTACGTCACCATTGCGCACGACCAGCTCCTTGCGGCGTCCATGCGCATCCAAGACGCTTCCGCCGCTCAATCGCTCAGTCATCACCTGTTGTCTATCGAGCGACATCGCCAGCCCCTGCTACACATGCCTCAGAAGACCCATATGAAATGAAGCACACTGCCTTTGCCAAGATGACCCAAGCAAGCTTTCACAATATGTAATTTTTTGAAAGCGTGTAACGCTTTATAAAAATGTGTATTGTGAAAGTGCAGCGAGGGCCAATGCAGCAAGGACAGCGTCGAAGCGCTACTCACCCTCTTTTGCCTACAAAAGAGGGACGTGAGGCCATTCGACCTCACCCACGTTCTTCATTTCTAGTTCCAGTTTCGTTTTCCCCACCCACCCACCCTATTTGTAGGTGTAGTCTATTGGACGAGAACCATGCATGCGATCCCATATGAAATGAAGCACGCTGCCTTTGCCAAGATGACCCAAGCAAGCTTTCACAATACAACTTTGGGGTGGGGTGGCGCACGCATATCAACTGTTGTAAAGAACATTGGTGTTTTCACGCCGCTCGCACGAAAAATGCAAATCGAAACGCGAAATTAGATTTGGTGCGGGGAATCTAGCAACAAACAATTCGCTATCGTTTCAGGCACTTCGCAAACTGTGATTCCTGCGCTGCGCAACTTGACCCAGTTTTTGCAGAAGTACCACGCCCTTAGGCGTGGTGGCGCTGGGCTGTGTTGCACTTCAGAAGTCCCAAAATGTATGAGCGCATGTTTCAAGTTTCTTTCCGCTCAAACGCCTGGTGTATCAGGGGTAGGGACGGAATTGGCTGGGGGTGGCGCACGCCTATCACATGTTTCCCGTCTTTTTGGTGCGCGATCTTAGTTTTCCTTCTCGTTTTGCGGAACTGGGTTACCAGAAGGGCAGTTTCAAGATTAATAAACTTCAAACAAAATTTCTGGAATTTGGGTCAACGGCTTTAATGGCCCTTCACCAAATTCGTGGCTCAACGCGTGGGGGCAGTGCGAGGGAGGGCACGTGGCCCAATGTGTACCTTAGAGCTTTGTACAGGCGAAATTTCCCTCGGCCCCTGCAATCTCGCCAACCTGACCCGATTCACCATGCAAGCATGAATTCGTTACTTAAGCATACGCTAAAAACCTCTAAGAAATCAGGAAAGACTCCATAATTAACTCTGCCTGCTCAGGAAAAAAAAAAAGGTCCTTATTAGCAAGGAATTTTTTTGGGACCAACCCTGAAAAATCAGAGAAAAACTCAGGGGGAATCCTGAGCGACCAGGGCTCCTAAAAACCAATCTAGGGCCCTAGTCTGTAGAACGGAGAGATCACTAAGGGGCGAAGCAACATACACAATACAACCTTCTCAAATTGCCAAAAGTGTGAAACTCTTGCACAAGCCCAAATATTATGCCTGTAAGGAATTTTCCATTCCTTACCGAGTGGTACTGCTATCAGTTAGAATACGTGAATGTATTACTAGAGGGGAAAACAGGGAACATATAGCAGTTGGGTTGTACTCACTACGAGCACACACCGATACTAGCCTATAACTTCTACATTCATGATATGTATAAGTTGACACACCCCCTAGGCTAGAGAAGGGGTGGTGCAAGCAAGAAGCACACAGCTCAGGGTGGCACTACTAGTCCAACCACTGAGGCACGGGTCCAAAGACCAGTCAGCAAGAGTACAGACAAGACAAAAGCAAGCCAGGGCCGCACTACTAGTCCAACCACTGGAGGTAAAGCCAAAAGGCCAGTCAGACAGGTATATATAGTAGAGAATACACAATCAGGGTCCTAACAAGTGAGTAGCTACAGGAACAAGACCAACCTGTACACAGTGCCGCTGATGATCTTTAGGCGCAAGCGCCTTAGTAAAGATATCAGCTGTGTTGGCACCGGAGGCCAAGTGAACTACACGGGACTGGCGACGCTGCTGTAGCTCGCGCAGGAGGAAGTACCGCAGCTGAATATGCTTCGCTCTGCCCTCAAGCCGAGGCTCCTGACATAGGAGGATCATGGCCCTGTTGTCAGCGTACAGGACCGAGGCAGAGCTAGGCCGCTCACCTATGTCTGTGAGCAAGAAGGCCAGCCAGCGGAGCTCCTGTGCCGCCATGGCACCCGGGTAGATCTCAGCCTCACAGCTGGACTGAGCAATAGACGACGAGCGAGTGGTTCTCCAAGAGATAGCACCCGACCCAAGGCTAAAACAGTAGCCCCGAGACGACCTGAGAGTCTCAGAGTCGTCTGCCCAAGAAGCGTCTGTGTGCCCTATAAGGACCACCGGCCTGCGTCCTCCTAGCACTAACCCCATGCCCGATGTACTTGCTAGATATCGCAAAACCCTCTTAGCGGCCGACCAGTGCTGTGGTCGGTGTCTGCCAGTGGCCACAAAGCGAGCCAGGATGCTGAGAGGGTATGCAAGATCTGGGCGAGTGCAAGTCATCAGGTACATGAGGCAACCCACCAGCTCTGCGTAGGGGCCACTGGGCTCTACTTGCTCCTGAGGAACGGGAGCGGAGAGCCCATGGTCTACATGTAGAGGTGTGGGCTGTGCGGAGGAGAACTGAAGACCGAACCTCTGAAGGACCTGACGCACCAAGTGTGACTGTGTCAGAGTGATGGTGCGTGCTGCTCTGTCCCTAGAGATCTGTAGGCCAAGATAGCGACGCAGCTCTCCAAGGCCAGTGCAGGTGTGTCTCTTCAGCACCTCGGCCTTCACAGAGGCCAGTGCGTCCCTGTAAGCAGTAGCGAAGACCAGGTCGTCTACGTAGACAAGGATGTAGAACGGAGTCTGGCCGCAACGCACAAACAGCGAGGGGTCAGCAGAGGACGGAAAGAACTGCAGGTCTGATAACGTGACACGCAGCGTGTCGTGCCACTCGCAGGGAGCCTGACGCAGGCCGTAGACCGGGCGCCTGAGAAGCCACTGGGTCTCAGGGGGGAAGGTACCAGTGAAGCCCTGTGGTCAACGTAGGTAGACCTGCTCGTGTAGGCTGCACTGAAGAAAGGCAGTAGAGAAGTCGAGGGAGTGAAGCTCGTAATTGCGCTGTGCTGCTACGTGTAGCAGCGCCCGAAGAGTGGTCATCTTCGGGGTCGGGGCGAAGGTCTGGAAGAATTCAACCCCCTCGCGCTGGCTGAAGCCTCTGGCCACATAGCGCGCCTTGAAGACAGGCGGCTCTCCAGGGGGGCGCTTCACCTTGAAGAGCCACCGACCATCGACTACGTTCACCCCAGGCGGGGGAACTGCGTCGACGTAAGTGCCGGTGGACCTCCAAGATGCCATCTCCTGCTCCATGGCAGCTATCCACTGAGAGGCCCAAGGTCCCGAGGTGGCCTCAGCGTAAGTGCGAGGGGCCGGGATGTCGAAGGCGTCTGGGTCACCCTCTGGGACTAGGAGCATGGAGCAGAGATGGGGAGCGGCCTCGGAAAGGAAAGCAAGCTCGTACTGCCTGTCCTCTAGTACGTCACTGCCAAGGGCAGGTGCACCCCCGACGGACGCAGGACGGGCAGGGTCGGAGACCAGAGCGGTAGCATAGTCAAGGCGGCGGGTAGAGGCAAAGTCAGCGACAACAGCGACAAGCGCGTCAAGGCGAGAGACAGGAACAGACGGGTCGGTAACAAGAGAGGCAAGGACCCGAGGGACAACAACAAGAGACGAGGGAGGAGGCGAGGGGAGGAGGGAAGGACGAGATGAGTGAGAACGGAGTAACATAGGGTGGGAGCGCAGGACAGGGGAGACGGGACGAGCAGGTGAGGGACGGCGATACCAAACGTGGGATGGAGGTGTAGGGTCAGGAGATAGCGGAGGGGACACAAGGGGGGAACGAGGAGGAAGACGGGCTGGAGAAGAGTCCGGGGGCGGGAACACATGGCCGTAGACAGGAAGGGGAGGAGGAGGTGGGGGAGACACCGGCGAGAGGGCAGGAGAGGGAAGGCCGAGCAGGCGAAGAGCGGAGACCGGCGGCGACGGCTGCGGCGGCTGGTGCTGCGGCTGGGGCGGCGACTGGGGCTCGACCCTCGAACCGGAAGGGGCACGACGACCTCCGGGAGAACACTCAACAGCAGCACCCCTAGAATGAACACCCCCAGAGCGAGAACCCTCTCCAGCCCCAGCGTCACCCCCAGGCCCGCCGGGACAGACCACGCCAGGAGCCGCAGGACGAACACCCTCCTCATCGCCAGCACCCCCAGAGGCCAAGAACGGCAGCGGCGGCAGCGGCGGCGACGGCGGCAGCGACGGCGCCGGCGGCGGCAGCGACGACGGTGACTTCGACAGCGGGGGCGGAGACACCAGGGAAGGGGGACGCGGCAAGGGCGGGGCGGGAGGACCACCAGAGTCAGCAGCCTCCTCAACAGGGAAAACTGACGGGAGGGGAGTGACATGGGAGACACCAGACAAGGCAGGACGAGGCGGGAGGGGAGGAAGGGCTACCGGGGGAGAGGGGGCAAGAAACAGGGGGGGGGGAAACCGGGAGACCTCGGTGAGGGAAGTGACGGTAGAAGGAGACGGACTCGTCAAAGGTGACATCACGAGAGTGGAGGAAGCGGTGAGAGTGCGGGTGGTAGAAGAGCCAGTCAGATGAGTCCAGGGGGAAACCAAAGAAGACACAGGGGACAGTGCGGGCAATGAGCTTGTCCGTGCCAGAGGCACGAACGTGAGCAAGGCAGCCCTAGACGTGGAACGCAGACGTGTCACCAGGGGACCCGGTCCAAAGGAGGGTCGGCGAAACCTGCGGCCGCTGGGAGCGTGGCCACAGGTTAAGTTGGTGAGCGGCGTAGCGAACGGCGAACGGCCACAGAAAATTGGGTGCACCGGCATGGATAATGGAGGTACGAGCCACCTCCATGACCGAGCCGAGGTCCTAGAGAATGCCGACACCAGCTAGGTTCCTCGAGAACGAGGGAACGTGGAGGCCAGTAAGAGAGCCCGAGGGAACTGCTGGACAGGGAAGGGACGTGGAACTGCGAGCAACGACAAGACCCGCAGAGGGGTCAGCGAGAGAGACAACAGCAGGTGCAGCAAGTGGCGTGAGCGTGGAACTGTCGCGGAAGAAACAGGAAAAGGCACCGGAGTCGAGAGTGAAGGACAACAAAGCAGTGGCGGAGGCCGGGAACGGAGCCGGTGCAGGAACTAGGCTAGGCAAACTAGGCAGTCCTACGGCTGACGCAGCAGGGGAGGCTAAGATTCACAAGGGTGCAACACCTAAACTAGAGTACACAGGGTAATAAGATCCAGCAACACTAGAAGCGTCAGAATACAAGGCATGCAAAGCAGCACCTATCTGATCCATGTCTAACTCAAAGATCGGCACACCCTGGCGGAGCAGGCTGTGCCAGTTGGGGAGGTCCGGGGCCGGGCCAAAGCGACGACGAAAGAGATCGTCGGGGCGGCGGAAACAGCGGGCAGTCGGGTGCGGGCGGCGGCACAGAGTGCCGCGGATTGGCCCGATCTGAAGCTGGTACTGGCAGGTCACAACACCGGAGCCGCCAGTAGACGCCGAGCTGCGCGGGCCGCCACCACGGCCACTATCTCCGGAGGTGCTGGGCCAACCAGGCGGGAGATGAGCCCACGGCTGCGGCGGCTGCTGCTGGGACGGCGGTTGCGGCTGGGGCTGCTCCTGCTGCGGAGGGGGCTGTGTCTGCTCCTGCCCGCCGGTGGTAGTCCTCTCAGGCGGGCTACCGTCACCACCACCACTCCCACCACCACCAGCGCCACCACCCCGACCTCCCTGGCGTCGACGGCCGCCGCGACGCGAGCGCTGCTGCGGGTGTACCGCAGTAGCGGTCTCGGTAAGAGGGGTCGCAGTGGCGACTGCAGCCGAAACGTCCGTCAACGTGCACTGGGAGGGGGCACAGTCGTGAAAGATAGAGACTGCGGGCGCACCGCTCGACTGAGCGATAGTGCGTTGGCGAGTCTCGATCTTGGTGAGGGTGTCGACAAAGGCGGTCAGGGTGAGGTCACCCAGGTGCTGGCTAAGGAAGTGGTCGCGAGCACTAGCTAGGCGGTCCGGCAGGCGCATGGCGATAAAATAGAGCGTCATGCAGAAAGGGGGGGGGAGCGCAGTGAGTTGGGCAGCAGTGTTGGCAGTGCGATAGCGAGTCTCTAGGGCACGCAAGTGAGTGGAAAAGTCTGCGACAGTAGGGAAGGCAGCAAGGTCTAGGAACAGCATCGGAAAGAGCAAGCGGCCGGCAGAAGCGGAGGCAGGTGTGGAATAGCGAGCAATAACGGCGTCTAAATAAGCTTTGGCCGTATCAAGTGTAGCAAAACGCGAGCGCTCAGACACTGGGAGGGCGTGACTGATAGCAACCTGAGCTATTGCATCGCAAGAGTCCCAGACCGCACAGGCAAGAGCAGCAGTAGAGAAGGCCTCACGGTCATCAGAGGAGGGGTCAGCAGGGAGGGGAGCAGGTGCAGGGGGGCGGGGGAGTAAGCCATTAGCATGGACGACCAAGGAGTGGCCATTTTGGCGCTGACCTGTAAGGTGTCGGCGGAGGTCGGAGAGCCAGGCGGCGAAGTCAACCGCGTGACCCTCAGCATCCAGACGGAGCACGAAGTCAGCCATCGTGCAGGGTCAGCGACACAGCTCCTCAGCGATACAGCAGCACAGCTCCACAGCTCCTCAGGAGCACAGCGGCGCGGGGACACGGCGGCAGCACTCTCCTGCAGGGCGGCAGCGAGGCGCCCCAGCGCGGGCGAGCAGAGGAGGCGGGGCCCGAGGTGGCACGGCAGGCCGAGTAGGAAGGAGGAGGGGCCGGGCGGGCAGTAGGAGGGGCCGGGTTGGCGCTGGAAGTCGGGGAGGCGCGACGGGGCCGGGCGGGCGCTAGGAGCCTGACGGGCGCAAAAGGGGCCGGACGGCACTAGGAGGGGCCGGGCGGGCGCTAGGAGGGGCCGGGAGGTCGCTAGGAGGGTCCGGGCGGGCGCTAGGAGGGGCCGGACGGTCGCTAGGAGGGGCCGGGCGGTCACTAGGAGGGGCCGGGGCACGCAACAGGCCGGGCAGGCGCGGTGGGGCCATGTAGGCGCTAGAGGGCCAGGTGAGTGAGGTGGGGCCAGGTGGGCGCGGTGGGGCTAGGCGGGCTCGACGGGACCAGGAGGGTGCGACTGGGCCAGGCGGGCACGACGGGGCCAGGTAGGCGCGACGGGGCCAGGCAGGCATGACGGGGCCAGGCAGGCGCGACGGGGCCAGGCAGGCGCGACGGGGGGCCTAGTGGGCGCGACGGGGGCCTAGCGGGCGCGACAGGCGCTAAGGGCCGAGCGGGCTCTAAGGGGCGGGCAAGCGCTAACCTAGGGTGCGGGCGGAAGCGGGTGGGAGGACCTAACCTACTCGATACCATGTTAGAAAACGTGAATGTATTACTAGAGGGGAAACAGGGAACATATAGCAGTTGGGTTGTACTCACTAAGAGCACATACCGATACTAGCCTATAACTTCTACATTCATGGTATGTATAAGTTGACACTATCGTGTACGCTCGAACATACCCGAAGCCTCGGGACGGTTCCGGACCTTACTGACAGAACCACATCGGTTTCTCCAGACCTTCTAGTTCGACCTTTAGGAGTTCTCCGGGCCTCGCTTCGTCACTTTGAGACCCTTCGATCTCTTTCCCAAACCTTCCCATCTCATGGTTAGACTAGCTCTTGTGTTCCTATATCTTGGCTTTCCATTCCTTGTATCGTCATTCAGTGATTGAACACTTCGTTATTCATTTCCACGCTACTCTGCTTGTTCATTCATAATACCTGGTATTCTGAGCCACTTTCCTCGCTCACCCGTTTTCGTGAGTTGATCTTTTTTTGGGGGGGGGGGGGGGGGGGGTAAGTCCCTCACGTAAGCTGCAAAGCGGTTGCTTGCGAATTAGACTGATTAATTCGCCCAACCACGATAGCGTTTGCGCTTACCTGAGTACAAGCACACTACGGATTTCCCCCTGCCCCGGCGGAGCATTCGCCATATGGACCAAGCTCAGTTCAATGAGCTTCAGGAACAGTTCAATGCCATGAACACACGCATGGCTACAGTGCAGGAGGACAACAAGCGACTTCGTGTAGAAGTTGCCGAGTTACGCCAGGCGCGAGAGGATTCGCGCCAGAAAACTGCCGCCTAAGGGGAGGTCGCAAGCACCGTGTTAGAAGACTAACTTAGCTAGGAAGGTAGGCGGCCATGAAATAGCGAGAGGTTTAGGAGCTAGGAGAGGAAGTTGACGAGAGAAAAGAGAGTTAGACTAGAAAGAGAGAGGGATACAAGGAGGGGATTGTACCCTCTACAGTAGAGTTCGATAACCTACCGAGCCTACATACACACACACACACACACACCACACACACACACACACACACACACACACACACCCACCACACACACACACACACACACACACACACACACACACACACCACACACACACACACCACACACACACCACACACACACACACACACACACACACACCACACACACACACACACACACACACACACACACACACACACACACACACACACACACACCACACACACACACACACACACACACACACACACACACACACACACACACACACCACACACACACACACACACACACACACACACACACACACACACACACACACACACACACACAACACACACACACACACACACACACACACACACACACACACACACACACACACACACACACACACACACACACACACACACACACACACACACACACACACACACATACACACACACACACACACACACACACACACACACATACACACACACACACACACACACACACACACACACACACACACACACACACACACACACACACACACACACACACACACACACACACACACACACACACACACACACACACACACACACACACACCACACACACACACACACACACACACACACACACACACACACACACACACACACACACACACACACACCCCCACACACACACACACACACACACACATATAAATATATAATTTGACACACCGGACGTATCGACACCGTTTTGGACGAAATCGCACGGGAGGTGTCTCAAGAGCGCAAGGACAACGAAGCCGCTGCAGAAGCAGCCGCTACTGTAGCCGCACCGGCATTCGTGCCGATAGTGACGACAGTAACGATCAAACCGACAATGCCGCCCCCGTTCAACCCCACAGATAAGAATACTACTGTTACGGGCTGGTTATTTTCGGCGGAACTTTATTTTAATGCCGTAGGGATCACTGCTGACGATTTAAAAATTCGGTTGGCAGTATCACTACTGCGGGAACCTGTGCTAGATTGGTGGCGATATACACTACAGAAGGGGGAGTTTTCGGCAGGCGACACACAGGGGTATTTCGCTAACTTTGGGTCTGCTGCCCAAGGGTCAACCGCGATTTTCGGATCGACCAAGATTCACACGTGGAAGGCGTTGGGTACAGCTCTGCGTGAACGGTTCGAGCCCATATTCGCCTCGGACAACGCACGCACGAAGCTGGACAACTGGCGCCAGTGGAGTTCTGTCCAAGATTACGCGTCGGTCTTCATGGCATTATGCGATCAAAGCACCGACATGCACGACTCCGAGAAGAAGGCTCGATTCATTTCGGGCCTGAAGCATGACATTAAATGCGAGGTCCGACTGCGACTACCGGCGACGTTTCAGTAAGGAGTCCGGATTGCAGACACTTTCGACACACATCGGACGTATGCGAGAGCGGGTTCCCGGGAGGGAAATCGTTTTCGTGGCCAGGATCCACAGCCCACGATTCACGGCGTCGTGGCAAGGGAGCAGATGGAAGATTTTCGCAAGGGACAATGTTTCAACTGCCTCAAGCCGAGTCACCAATCTAACGATTGCCCCCGAAAGAAGCAGATAAAGAAGAACGACGAAGGCAGGTCGGGAAACGCCAAGCGTCAATAGCGATCGGGCCCCCTACTGACCCTGCCTCATCGCCTGAAAAACACCATCCCCACCGGGTAGTGGTTCCGATACACGCTATCAACCGCTCCCGGCTGAATAAGGGGGATGGCCCAGTGGACCACCCTGTGCTGGCGGAGGGACGACTCTGTGGAAGAAAGATAAAAATATTCATCGACGGAGGTGCGAGTCATAGCCTGATAAATCGAGAGACAGCACGAAGACTACACTTATCGTTGGAGCGGTGTCTGCCGGAAATCGATGCGTGGCTAGTGGATGGCACCCCGCTGGCGATCCGCGACAAAGTACCAGTCGTTCGAATGAAGTGTGGCGAAGATTCCGGCTTCAGCGGGCCGATGTTGGCGACAACACTCGATGGCTACGATGTACTATTGGGACGCGATTGGCTGCGAAGATTCAACCGCAGATCGATTGGACGACAGGCGAGTGCACACTGAAGTGCGAAAAAGGCTGGCAAAAATTACCCACGTGGCCGGAAGCCGAGACAACCTCGACAAGAGTCAACGCTGTGTGCCTCAAGCGAGCCGTCAAGAATGGAGCGGATTTATACGCCGTCCATCTAACCGAATCAACGGAGCAGAATGAGGCGACCGACATCACCAAACTCTGCGCTTCGGTCCCGGATGACTTGGCCAAACTCATTCGGGAATATCCTGAGATTTTCCCGGACGACTTGCCAAGTGGACTGCCACCCGAACGACCCCAGGGCCACAAAATCGAGTTGGAGCCCGTCGCGCAGCCTACTGTACGAACTCAATGGCGCCTAACTCAGCCCGAGCTACACGAATTACGGAACCAACTTGACTACCTGTTGGCAAAAGGGTTTTTTCGGCCAAGCACGTCCCCCTTCGCAGCGCCGATCCTGTTCACCCCAAAGAAGGTCGGTGGACTTCGCATGTGTACGGATTATCGTGCCCTTAATCGGGTAACGATAAAATCGCGCTACCCAATTCCACGCATGGACCAGCTGATTGACAACCTTTGCGGAGCTTGCTACTTTTCAAAGATCGACCTTCGTGGCGGTTACCATCAAATTCGGGTGTTCCCTGACGACTGCCACAAGACCGCATTTCGTACTCGCTACGGGAGTTACGAATACACGGTGATGCCGTTTGGATTAACGAACGCCCCCTTGACGTTCCAGCTCACCATGAACGGGGTGTTCCGCGATCTACTCGACAAATGTGTGATAATTTACTTAGACGACATACTGATTTACAGCAAGACCCGGGAGCAACATCTAAAGGACTTGGAAGCGGTTTTTCAGCGGCTTCAGCAGCATCGTCTCATCACCAAGGGCTCCAAGTGCGAGTTTTTAAAATAAGAACTAGATTTCCTAGGGTACGTGATCTCCACGGAGGGGATTCAAATAGACCTGAAAAAACTATGGGCTATTCTGGAGTGGAAACCACCAACAAATCTGCAGCAGTTGCAATCATTTCTCGGTTTTGTAAATTACGTGCGACGGTTTATACCCAACATGGCGGGGTTAACTAGACCTCTAACCGACCTACTGCAGAAGGGGACTTTTTACGAGTGGGGGGAGAAGCAGCAAGCTGCGTTCGAGGCATTAAAAACTCTTTTAATGTCGCCACCTGTACTTCGCATCGCTGACCCGGAACGGCCCTTCGAAGTCATCACCGACGCAAGTGACATCGCCATCGGAGCCGTGCTCATGCAAGATTTCGGCAATGGTCTTCAACCAATAGCGTACGAGTCTCGGAAAATGAAATCTGCTGAGCGCAACTACCCGGTACACGACAAGGAGATGCTGGCGATTGTCCACGCATTCAAAATCTGGAGGTGCTACCTGGCTAGGGCAGACGTGACGGTGCGAACTGATCATAAATCTCTACATTACCTGAGAGCGCAACCGAATCTCAACCCGCGGCAGATACGCTGGCTGGACTATCTGGAGTCCAACTTCACGTACAAAATCACGTACAAAAAAGGTGCCAACAATATTGTTGACGCCCTTTCCAGACCGTCTGCCCAACTCGCAGCAATACTAGTCGCCCAAAGCAACCCGCTACTGAGTGGACTATTTACCCACGGGTATTCGACCGACCCCTTCTTCGTAAATGACGGCTATCGCCAAATCACTACACGGAAAGGCGTCTATTACTTACGAAGCGGGACGGATCGAATTTGGGTACCAAGTTATCGTCTAATTCGCGAATTACTAATTCAAGAAGTCCACGATTCGAATTTATCGGGACATTTCGGGGTTGATAAAACTCTGAAGGCGTTGCAGTGGTTTTATTATTGGCCATATATGGTGACGGACGTGCAGCGTTACGTGGCCGCGTGTCTGATCTGCCAGCGAATGAAATCATTACATCAGCGACCGACAGGACTGTTGCAGCCCCTTGAGCTGCCTCAACGCCCATGGCAACACGTGACGATGGATTTCGTCATAGGTCTACCGGCCGGATCCAGCAAAAATGACGCAGTATTGGTTGCCGTCGACCGACTGACAAAAACGGCGCATTTTGCACCATGTCGTACAACCATTACTGCTGAAAAAACCACGCGCATGTTCATCCCGACCGTTGTTCACCTACACGGGATACCAGCAGCAATCATTAGCGATCGAGACTCGAAGTTCACGTCAAAATTTTGGCAGGACACGTGGGCTCGGTACGGCACGCGCTTGCAATTCTCATTTGCTTATCATCTCCAAACAGACGGTCAGTCAGAAAGGACAAACCAAACGATGGAGCAGCTGATTCGGACAAACTGCCCCGACCGAAACAAATGGGAGGACGCGCTTCCCATATTGGAATTTTCCGACAACAACGCGCCCTCAGCTACGATTAATCACTCCCCGTTTTACCTCAATTACGGGATGGACCCCACAGTACCTATCTCCACCAACGTTGAAAGTCAAGTACCGCGGTCGCAGCAGTTCATCGAAGAATTACAGACTGCCCGAGATAAAGCTGTCGAACTTATTCACAAGGCGAACGCTACTGCCCGACGGTATGAGGATTTACATTGACGGGATATAACAATGGCAGCAGGGCAACTAGTCCTTTTGGACACCAAGAATTTACGGCTGCCCCTACCGACAGAAATACGACCACGTTTCTGTGGCCCATTCAAGATCATGAAGATGGTGACACCGGTGACCGCCCAGTTACGCCTACCTGACGATTGGCGTATTCACAACAAGTTCCGTGTGAGCCTGTTGCGACCCTTTGTACTTGACACATCGGACATCGCCCGACAGCGATTGGTCCCGGATGTACGACCACCAGCAGAGACGACCATCGAGCCTTCAAAGATTTTGAGCCATCGGATTCGTATCGACGGCCAAGGACGACACGTTGATTTTCTGATACGATGGACCAATCGTACCAGTGAGGACGACACGTGGGTGCCCTCGGACCAGATACAGTCACCTTCGATACTTGCAAATTATTTGGCCCGCAAGCACGTGGCTGATATAGATCACCTTCGCTAAGGGAGGGGGTGGTGTAAGGAATTTTCCATTCCTTACTAAGCGGTACTGCTATCGCGTACGCTCGAACACACCCGAAGCCTCGGGACGGTTCCGGACCTTTCTGACAGAACCACCTCGGCTTCTCCAGACCTTCTAGTTCGACCTTCGGGAGTTCTCCGGGCTTCGCTTCGTCACTTTGAGACCCTTCGATCTCTTTCCCGAACCTTCCTAGCTCTGGTGTTCCTATATCTTGGTTTGCCATTCCTTGTATCGTCATTCAGTGATTGAACACTTCGTTATTCATTTCCGCGCTACTCTGCTTTTTCATTCATAACACTGCATGTAATTGCGTAACCACCACCTACGAACAATATTATGAGTAACTAACAAGAAGTGCAGTGTAAGGAATTTTATTCCTTACCGGGTTGTACTACAATCGCGTACACCCAACCTCTCGGAAGACCAGGGTCGGTCCATTTCGACGCGACCCCGAGGCTGGCTCGCGCCACCTCCGGCCCTTTCGACTGCGCCTGTGCCCAGCCTATCCCTCTGGGGTCGTCGCCTAGCTAGAATTCTCACTATATAATGCTAGGTTCCCATTCTTGTACTCGTCATTATTATTATGCGCACTCTCAGTTACTATTTATAACATATGGTATCAAAGCTACTTTTCTGGTTCGCCCCGCTTTCCCAGGGTATTTTATTTCCAAGGCGTGGTTAACCCTGCGGGGCTGCAAAGCGGTTGTCCATGTGCTAGAGTTATTAGCTCACACAACTACGATAGCGTTTGCGCCCCCTGCGGTTTCTTACCACGGCCTTTCCCCTGCCCGAAAGGCATAGCATTCGCATCTTGACTCAGGCCCAGCTGACAAGGTCATGGCTCAGATGCAGACAATGCAAACCCAGATGGCGAGTTTGAACAGTGAAGTCGTGAGACTTCGGACGGAGAACACCGAGCTTGCCAGACACGTGGTGAAGCGCGTCAAGAGTCGCCTGGAGTCGCAGAAAATGATGTCAAGCCAAAAGCCAACAACGAGGCGAGCGAAACCGTCCTTGACGAGCTCGCGTAGGAGTTGGAGCAGGACGACGTGCACACTGTGACCAGGGACGAAGATTAAGCTCAAGCCGACCATGCCGCCCCCGTTCAACCCTTCGGACAGGGCGACGATGGCGCAACAGTGGTTGTTCAGCATGAATCTATTCTTCACGGCTGCAAGTGTGCATACAGAAGTCGCATACATCACTTATATCGTGTCGCTGCTCCAAGGACCGACGTTGGATTGGTGGCGACGACAGTTGGCGATTGGGACTGAGGCAGGCGTGACACAGGCGAAGGACGGGACGTCAGATTCTTTTAACCAACAGACAGAAATGATATTCGGTACGACCACGATTCGCATGTGGAAATAGTGGGGCGCAGCTCTGCGAGCTCGTTTTGAGCACTCATCCGCCTCAGACGACGCTCGCATGAAGCTGCGCAACTAGCAGCAGGTGACTACTGTTCAAGATTACACTGCGTTGTTCTTGGCACTTGCGGACCAAGTGGACGACCTCAATGAAGCAGAAAGGCGGGATAAATACATCAGCGGGCTGCATTTTGACATTCAGTACAAGTTGCAGCGGTCCCGGCCCACGACGTTCGATGAGGCTGTCCAGCTGGTATCAGCAGCTGATGCACTGCAGAAGTGGGCGAAGAAGAACAACAGGGATGTTGGTCGTTTTCGTGGACAGTCTCCTCGCCCCACGATAAATGGCATGTTTGCGCCTGATGAAGTATTTCATGGGCTATGCTAAAGATATGACAAGTCAGGTCACCGAGCTAAGTACTGCCCGACGGCGCCAAAGTGTTAGGATTAAGGACAGAGTCTAGGTGAACTTAGGAGCTAGAATTACTCAAAATATAAATCCGAAATTCTGGACAGAAAAGTCGTCTTCACAAGAAACGACGTCGACAAAACACTAGCCGTTGGAATGTCGCGAAACTTGGATATGTTGTAGCTCTTGATCTCAGCTACCGTTCCCAATTTGAATCACGTTGATTGATGAAGTATTCGCGACGCTATGGCTTTCGACGCACTAGGGGGTAAGCTGTAGGAGGAGAACTTAACTCAATCTCAAGAGTTCAATCAAAGTTCAAGAATCTCACAAGGAATTTGAGGAGCAAGAGAAAGGTTGGGATAGAAAGAGAGGGACGAGAGGGAAGGTCCCAAGAGAGTCCCCAACCAAGGAAACCCCATAAGCACAAAGATTCCCTCCCTATAGGAACCTCAACTTTGACCTTTGTCCCTTCCCAACCAATCCATCCAAGTTGGCCACCCTTGCCAACCTAGCTTGGTTGTTCCCAACCAATTTGCAGCTGTTACAGTAGAGTGACAAATTTCCCCAACCCCAAAGGTCCCAACTCCATATAGAGTCACCCCACAACTTCACTTTGTAACCGCCGCAATTGTAACGCAAGCTCATGAACTTTGAATCTTCATAGCTTTCGCGTTCTTGCTCCGATTGAAGCGATTCTTGTTGCGTCGGAAAGATCTTCTCAAGATCTATCATCAAAATACCTGCTCAAACAAAAATAACACAGAACACATTCCCAAACTCCAGAACACACCACACACAAATTCTTTCACATTCAAACCACACATGCAAGTTGAAAACATGGGATGGGAGGCAGACAGAATGTGATAGCATATGATGACATCACACAACAATCTCCCCCTCTGGCTGCCAACCATCATCGACCATACCACATCTCAAGCATGCATACTCAATGCACACTCATCCCAGCAAGCTTCATGCCCTTCCAATGATCCGCCTCCGCCAGACGCTTAGTGAAAATATCTGCTGCCTGCTGATGGGTCTTCACTATCTCCAGCCGCACCTCCTTATCAAGGAGTCTCCTCACCCAATGCCACTTAGGCCTTATGTGTTTTGTCAGCCCATGCAGACAAGCATTCTTGGCGAGCTTCACAGCGGACTCATTGTCACAAAACACAACTGTCGGCTTCTCCTGACCAACTCCCAACTCCTCCAACAAACGCCTTAGCCACACTACTTCCTTGGCCCCATGGTGTAAGGCCATGTACTCAGTCTCACATGAGGACAATCCCACCTCATTCTGCTTCTTGCTGCGCCAGCTCACAGCACCACCTCCTAGCAAGCACACATAACCCCCAATGCTGGTGCCATCCGCTTTCACTGAGTTGAAGCTAGCGTCAGTATAGCAACTCAAGAGCATCTCTCCACTCTTCACATCTGCAGCACCTCTCTGCAACCGCTGCCTCACTCCACTGTACTCCAATCCCACTGATGCCGTAGCGCTCACATAGCGGACCAACCTCTTGGCCGCTTCCAGCTGCTCATGACTAGGGCGTGAGACCACACTAGCCAATCGTGATGTAGCAAATGCAATGTCAGGCCGTGTATGATTTGCAGCATAATTCAGCGACCCAACCATCGAATGAAACAGCTTCCTGTCACTATCACCCACTACCTCCTCATCAGCACATGGCTCCACAGTAAACCCTGAAGGTAGTGGTGTTGCTGGCTTTCCCCCATCTTGCAGCCCATACTTCTCAGCCAGCCCCTCACAGTACTTCCTCTGGTGCAACCTCAGCACACCCTTTTCCACATCTCTCTCCACGTGCATCCCCAAGTAGTACTTCACCTCACCCATCTTGGAGCACTTGAACTGCATCTCCAGCATCTGCTCTGCGCTGTCCAGCAAAGCAGTTGATGCAGAAAAGAGAAGGATATCATCCACATACACCAAGAGCATGAGGATTTCATCCTTCTCCTGCAGCAGGAACAGGCTGGGGTCACACTCACTCTTCTTGAAACCCCCAGCCAACAGCGCCTCCTCCAACTTGTGATACCATGCACGAGGCGCCTGCTTAAGGCCATAGATGGCCTTCTTCAGCCTGCAGACCCTGCCGCTCCCGTCATCCAGCCCCTCTGGCTGCTTCATGTACACCTCCTCCATAATGATCCCATTCAGAAAAGCAGTCACAATGTCCATCTGCCGTATCTTCCATCCCAGGAGTGCAGCTATCGCTAACAGCACCCTCAGTGTTGTTCCTTTCCCCACAGGAGCAAACACCTCATCATAGTCCTTCCCTTTTGTCTGCTGAAACCCCCTTGCCACAAGCCTGGACTTGTAGCGGGTCAGCTCCCCTTCAGGTCCATACTTGTGCCTGTAGATCATCTTGGAAGTGATTGCCTTCTTTCCAGGAGGCAAGTCACACAGGTCCCATGTCTCGTTCTCAATTAGGGACCCGAACTCCTCATCCTCACTCGCCTTCCACTTCTCCCCATTTGGTCCATTCAAAGCCTCCTCTCGAGTCTTGGGCTCAGGGATTGGTGCCCAGTAGCAGTGAGCGATCTCATCTTCCTCAATCTGCTCAACCACACTCCCAGCCTGCACCACATTTGGCTTGCCTCTTCCCCCATAGGTCAGCCTCACTGGAGGGCGCACATCCCTCCTAGGACGCTCAGGCGGGTGTGGAACTCGAGGTGGAGACTCATGCTGCTGCTGCTGCTGCTCTACTTCAGCTGCTCCCCCTTCCTCAGTCACCCCAGACATCTCCTCCTCTGACACTGCAACCTCCACCTGTCTTGAAGGGTGCTGCACCTCATCTGCCTCCACAATGAGCGGTGTAGATGGAAGCTTCTGTTGCTGCTGCTTCCATTCCTTGTAGTACAGGGACTCAAGAAACTTCACATCCCTTGACACTGTCAACTTCTGGGTGGTCAGGTCCCATAGCAGCCACCCCTTGTGATCCTTTGCAATCCCCAAGTGCACACCCCATCTTCCAGAAGCCTCCAACTTCCCCCTTTTCTCCTTGGGCACATGAAACACCACCATGCACCCAAATGCCCTCAGCATGTTCACCGCTGGAGCACTCCCATACCACTTGGCATATGGGATCCACTCCTTATCTCCAACTGTAGCCAGCACCCTATTCTTCACAAGGGCGACCTGCCTCAGTGCAGACACCCAAAACGGATCAGGC
Source organism: Closterium sp. NIES-67 (assembly GCA_027943415.1). Taxonomy (NCBI): domain Eukaryota; kingdom Viridiplantae; phylum Streptophyta; class Zygnematophyceae; order Desmidiales; family Closteriaceae; genus Closterium; species Closterium sp. NIES-67. The sequence continues at coordinate 420,673 of BQMB01002222.1, read as the reverse complement.
AGCCCTGCACGCCCAAGGAGAGTGCGTGCCCCCTCCTGCAGGGTCCTGTTGAACCTCTCAGCCACGCCATTCTGCTGCGGGTTGTAGGGCACTGTCAGTTGATGCTGGATCCCCTTCCTCTTCAACTCCCCCTCAAAATCAGCTCCAATGAACTCCCCACCATTGTCACTGCGGATCACCTTCACCTTGTGTCCGCATTCCCTCTGAGCTCTAGGCATCCACTCCTTAAGGACAGCCGCTGCCACCTCCCCCTTGCTCTTCAAAGGGTAAACCCACACTGCCCGAGTGTGGTCATCCACAATTGTCAAGAAATAGCGGCTGCCTGAGAGGGAAGGGGCTCTTGTGGGCCCCACCACATCCATATGCACAAGTGCAAGTGGGGTCTTGGCTGGTCCTGTAGTGCTGTTGAAGGGGAACTTGGAGAACTTGGTCTCCAAGCATGTAGGGCAGCTCCCAATCTCCTTCACTCCCCCTTTCACCTCCAAGCCCTTCAGGCTCCCATCCTTCACCAACTTCTGCAGCATAGGGAAGTTCACATGACACAGCCTCTCATGCCATGTCTCCCAATCGGCCTCTCCACTCCTTGGTGAAGCCTTAGCCCATGCCGCACTCGCATCCACACCAGCAAGCACCTCACCATGTGTCTGCTGCTTCTGCACTTTCTTGACTGCTTCCAGGACCCCATCAGTTGGTGCAGTTGCATCTCCTCCTGCTGTTGCCTTTGCCGCTGCTGCCGTTGCTGCTGTTGGAGTCTTCCCATTCCAAGGGATGATGGGCAGCTGCCACAGGTCCTTGATGCAGCTGGTCTCCTCTTCCAGACTCCACAGCACCTTCTTCCCAAGCTTAGCACGGCAGCTGGTTGGTCCAAAGGTCACTTCGGCCTTACTCTTCTGCAGTCGCCGCACAGAGAGAAGGTTAGCAGACAAGCCTTTAACCAGCAGAACATTCCCAAGCCCCACAAGCTCCCCATTAGCTCCCTTAACCTTGGCATTCCCAACACCAATCACGGGGAGCAAAGCACCTGACGCTGCTGCCACATACTTAATCTTCCCAGGGGGTTTTACCTCATCAAGCAAATCTGCCCGTGGAGTCATGTGACTGGTGCAACCCGAATCAATCACCCAGTGCGTGAGAGGGTGCATCACAACCTTTCCCACAGATCCCACATCACCCTCATGCCCATGCACATCCTCAACCATAACAAACAAACCAGGATAGGCATTACCTTGTGCACCTTCACCTTGTGCACCTGAGCCTTGCACAGCGCCACCTTGTGCGCGTTCACCACTGGGCGGCTTCATGCCTGGAGGTGCCCATCCCTCCAGCCTGCTGAAGCACTTGAACCAAGGATGCCCAACCTTCTTGCAGTACCAGCACGTGCCCTCCATTCTGGTACTCCCCCTGCCACTAGAGCTCCCATGCCCCTCATTATAGTCACCTCGGCCTCTACCTCTGCCAAAGCTCCTCCCACGGCCTCGGCCTTTCCAACCCCCTCTTCCTCTGCTGCGCCCTGCAGCTCCATACCCCTCAGCAGTCTTAGTGGCAGCACCGCCTCCCACATGGCGTCTGCGGAAGTCCTCCTGCAGAATCTGCTGCCTTAGCCACTCAGGTGTCCATTGATCTTGCTGAGAGTTGAGGGTGGGGATGAGGTTGTCCCAAGAGTTGTCCAACACCGAGATGATCTTGGTGCACTGCTGCAGCTGAGATACACTGCTGCCCGCTGCTGCCATCCTTGCATAGGTGTCCTTGATCTTGTCAAGGACCGGCTTCACATCGTCCCCTGGTCGCATGGAGATGGCAGCAAGTTCCTTCTCGAGCACGATCACCATCGGGAGAGTGTTGGGCTGAACCACATCACGTAGTAGTTTCCACGCCCTTGGACCCGAATCATCCGCTTCCACAAGATCCTTGATGTGCTCGAACATCTCCTTGTTGACCGATTGAAGAATGAGGTCGAAAAGCACCGCGCTTTTCTCAATCCACCGTTCACGTGCTTCGCCTTCTTCCGGCATCTTCTCTTCCCCAACAGCAATCTTCAGGAGCTTGTAGCGTTTGAAGGCACTCCTCATCCGTCCGCTCCATTCCTCATAGTTGGAGCCATCCAAAGCTTCAACTTTTGATGGCGGCGGCTCACTTGTCTTCTCAGCTACAGCTCCTCTTCCATTAGCATCTCCTCCTCTCTCATTCATCTTCTCCTTGAGAAATGACGAATTTCAGCTCCCCTTTGCTGTCCACACTCAGCTCCCTCGATATTTTCACAAGTGTCGGCGTCCACGAAATTTCGGCAGAGTTTCCCCTTAGCGGAAGACACATCCAACCTTTAGAACACCACTTAGGCACACCCACAGGCCATGGTGGGTCTAGAAGGGTCTTCACACTTCTGTAGACTCCTCTCAATGTCCTTAATATCGCTCTGATACCACTTGTTAGGATTAAGGACAGAGTCTAGGTGAACTTAGGAGCTAGAATTACTCAAAATATAAATCCGAAATTCTGGACAGAAAAGTCGTCTTCACAAGAAACGACGTCGACAAAACACTAGCCGTTGGAATGTCGCGAAACTTGGATATGTTGTAGCTCTTGATCTCAGCTACCGTTCCCAATTTGAATCACGTTGATTGATGAAGTATTCGCGACGCTATGGCTTTCGACGCACTAGGGGGTAAGCTGTAGGAGGAGAACTTAACTCAATCTCAAGAGTTCAATCAAAGTTCAAGAATCTCACAAGGAATTTGAGGAGCAAGAGAAAGGTTGGGATAGAAAGAGAGGGACGAGAGGGAAGGTCCCAAGAGAGTCCCCAACCAAGGAAACCCCATAAGCACAAAGATTCCCTCCCTATAGGAACCTCAACTTTGACCTTTGTCCCTTCCCAACCAATCCATCCAAGTTGGCCACCCTTGCCAACCTAGCTTGGTTGTTCCCAACCAATTTGCAGCTGTTACAGTAGAGTGACAAATTTCCCCAACCCCAAAGGTCCCAACTCCATATAGAGTCACCCCACAACTTCACTTTGTAACCGCCGCAATTGTAACGCAAGCTCATGAACTTTGAATCTTCATAGCTTTCGCGTTCTTGCTCCGATTGAAGCGATTCTTGTTGCGTCGGAAAGATCTTCTCAAGATCTATCATCAAAATACCTGCTCAAACAAAAATAACACAGAACACATTCCCAAACTCCAGAACACACCACACACAAATTCTTTCACATTCAAACCACACATGCAAGTTGAAAACATGGGATGGGAGGCAGACAGAATGTGATAGCATATGATGACATCACACAACACAAAGAAGACGAAGAACGACAAGGAGAAGCCGGGAAATGGGAAAAGTCTGTAGCAGACGGCCCCCCTACTGACGAGGCTTTGTCGCCCGAACTTCAGCATTCCTACCAAGTTGTGGTACCGATACATGCTATCAACTGCACTCGGACGAATAACGGGAGCGAACCTGAAGATCACCCTGTACTGGTCGAAGGCAAGGTGAAAGGAAAAAAATAAGTTATTTGTGGATGGTGGGGCTAGTCATAGCCTGATCCACATGACCACAGCGAAGCAGTTGAAGCTGACATAGGAGAAGTATCTGCCCAAAATTGACGCGCGACTGGTGGACGAGACGCCACTTGCTATTTGGGAATGAGCGCGAATGGTGCGGATTAAGTGTGGCGACAATTTCGGATTCAGCATGCCCATGCTGGTGAAGACGCTGGACGGCTGCGACATTCTTCTCGGACGCGATAGGCTGCGAAAATACAACCCAAGGATCGACTAGACAACTGGTAAATGCAGCGTGCACTGTGCGAATGGGTGGCGCGTACTACCGTGCTGGCGCGGGTGGGATCCAGTGTTGACACGTGTCAATGCCCTCACCCTCCATCAAGCGGTTAAACGGGGAGCTGATTTGTACGCCGTCCATCTGCATGAAGTGACGGTCGACGACACATTGAAGGACATCAACAAACTTTGTGCCAGTGTCCCTGCCGAGCTCGCTGCGCTGATTCGATAGTACCCGGATATTTTTCTGGATGACCTGCCAGCTGGATTGCCACCTGAGCGCCCCCAGGACCATAAAATAGACCTAGAACAAGGCGCGCAACCAACCGTCAAGGCACATTGGCAGCTGACTCAGCCTGAACTCACGGAGTTGCGAAGCAAGCTGGACTACCTACTGTAAAAGGTTTCATTCGACCCAGCACATCCCTGTTTGCAGCGCCCATTCTTTTCACGCCCGAAAAAGATGGAGGGCTACGAATGTGCATTGATTACCGGGCGCTGAATCGACGAACCATCAAATCTCGCTACCCAATCCCACGCGCGGATGATCTCCTTGACCAACTTCGAGGAGCTCGCTTCTTCAGCAAGATTGACCTGCGAGGCGGTTACCATCAAATACGAGTTTTCGCCGACGACTGCCACAAGACAGCATTCCGAACCCGCTACGGCAGCTACGAGTACACAGTGATGCCTTTTGGCCTCACGAATGCGCCCTCTACATTCCAACTGACCATGAACGGCGTGTTCAGAGATTTACTCGACAAGTGCGTCATCGTCTATCTCGATGACATCTTGGTCTTCTGCAAGACACAGGAACAGCACCTCCAGGACCTCAACCGGGTTTTTCAACGGCTGCAGCAAAATCGACTCATCACTAAGGGCTCTAAGTGCGAGTTCCTAAAATCCGAACTGGAATTTTCGGGACACGTCGTCGGAGCGGAAGGCATTAAAATCGACCCGAAGAAGATCACCACCATCCGCGACTCGAAGCCGCCCACGAATTTACAAGAGCTGCAGAGTTTTCTCCGGTTCGTTAATTACGTCCGACGATTTTTCCCCAATATGGCAGGGATAACCGAACCTTTAACCAACCTGCTGCGGAAGGGAACCTCTTTTGAGTGGGGGGAGAGATAGCAAGTTGCTTTTGACAAACTCAGAAATTTTCTGATGTCACCCCCGGTCCTCCGAATCGCTGATCCGTCTCGATCGTTCGAAGTCTTGACGGACGCTATCGATTTCGCCATCGGCGGGGTACTGTTACAGGATTTTGGCGACGGCCTCCAACAATTCGCGTACGAGTCCAGGAAATTGCAGGCAGCCGAGCGCAACTATCCCGTCCACGACAAAGAAATGCTCGCCATCGTACATGCGTTCAAAGTGTGGCGCTGCTACCTGACGGGAACCGATGTGACAGTACAGACAGACCACAAATCCCTACACTACCTCTGCGCGCAGCCGAACCTCAACCCACGCCAGATTCGCTGGCTGGATTTCCTCGAGAGCAACTTCCACTACACCATTTCGTACAAAGGTGGGGCGAATAACATCGCCGACGCACCGACACGACCGTCTGCCCATCTCGCCTCCATCATCATTGCACAATCCAACCCACTGCTCACCGGACTATTTACCCACGACTACAGCACCGACCCCTTTTTCACCCGCAACCTCCACCAACAAGCCACCACAGCTAAGGGAATTTATTTCCTAAAAGCCGGCACTGACCGTACATGGTTTCCCGCTTACCGTCTCCTTCGCGAATTACTGATTCAGGAAGTCCATAACTATAACTTCTCCGGTCATTTCGGGGTTGACAAAACGCAGAAATTACTTCACTGTTTTTATTATTGGCCAGATTTGGCGTCTGATGTGCAGAGATACGTTTCAGCATGCCCGACTTGCCAGCGCATGAAGTCCTCTCGACAGCGGCCAGCTGGACTACTGCAACCGCTCGAGCCACCCAAGAAGCCGTGGCAACACGTGACGATGGACTTCGTCACAGGACTTCCAGCCAGCGCAAGTGGCAACGACCAGGGTCCTAAATAGTAGACTTTTTTTTGTCTGATTGTATGATTTTCAGACTTGTTTTTAGGGGTTTCTCTGATTTTTCAGACAATGGTTTGAAAAAACTCTAGTTGGCTTAGACAAGCGTTTAAGATTTCTCTGAATTTCTCTGAATTTCTCTGACTAGGTGTACCATTTTCTCTGATTTTTAGACAGCTGTATCGAGTTTCTTTGAAACAGAGGCATACACGTGTACCGGCTCCACACACCCCTCACACCCCAGAGATTTCGGCTAAGTCCCACACACTAGAGACATTCCACCCCACACCCCTCGCACCCCAAAAATTTCAGCTAAGTTCCCCACACCACAGACATTCCTCCCCACACCTCTCACACCCCAAAAATTTTGGCTAAGTTCCCCAATATGCTTTCAATAGTTGTGGTAATTAAAAAAATCGTATGAAATTTAAGACCGTGCTTAAGTTTCGTCTGAATTCTCAAACATTCGCTAAGTCTTCGTATGACGGTTAGATGAAAGTTCAAAGCCAAGTCTGGTTTTCAGACGGCTGAAAATCCTAGCAGAGACCCTGGATTGGACACTTAGCGGGTTTGCTCGTTTGTAACCCACAACCGCTAATTAGTCGAAGTGCTGCATCTCATACAAACAGACAATGCAAATACGTTTCTATGAATTTTCAAACATTCGTTTTAGAATTCTCTAAAAAATCAGACAGCTTTTTTCATACTTCTCTGATAGTGAAAAGTGCATCAGACAAAGTGCGCAAACCTTGTCTGATTCCTCATACACGTTTTTTTTTCCAAAAGAGAACCTTGGCAACGACGCAGTCCTCATTGTCGTCGATCGCTTGACGGAAGTGGCGCATTCCGCACCCTGTCGCATGACTATCACAGCCAAAGGAACCGCCAAACTCTTCATTTCCACCGTCGTTCGTCTGCACGGCCCCCCATCGGGGATCATCAGCGACCGCGATCCCAAATTTATGTCCAAGTTCTGGCAAGAGACATGAGAACAGTACCGCACCTGCCTACATTCTCGTCTGCCTACCACCCACAAACCGACGGGCAGACAGAGCGAACTAATCAGACCATGGAGTGGCTGATACACACCAATTGCCCCGACCCCGCTCGATGGGAAGAATTCCTGCCCATGCTGGAATTTTCCTACAACAACACCCCATCCGCATCACTCACCATTTTTCCTCATCGTGGGATGGATCCCACGGTTCCCACAACGACCAACATTGACAACCCAGTGCCCCGGTACCAGCAATTTGTTAACGACCTCCATACTGCCCGGGAAAAATCAATCAAATTTATTCGGAAGTCCAACACTACGGCTAGACGCTACACCGACCTTCATCGCCGAAATATTACGATGACCGATGGGCAACTTGTCCTTCTCGACACGAAGAATTTCCGCCTGCCCCTGCCATCCAAACTCCGCCCAAGATTCTATGGGCCTTTCCGCATCCTCAAGATGGTGACACCTGTCACAGCAAAATGATTACTACCGGATGAGTGGCGCATTCACGACGCCTTCCACGTCATCCTCCTTCGTCCCTGCATTGCCAACATGTCAGCACTCGCCCGCCCGACGGCCGTCCCGACTGTCCGCCCGATGGCCGAACCGACCCTTGAGCCGTTCAAGATTTTGAGTCATCGCGTCCGCCTCGACACAACAGGCTGCCACGTGGATTTTCTTGTCCGCTGGGCCGACCGTACAAGCGAAGACGACACGTGGGTCACTTCCGACTCGCTTCAGGGACACTTTGTGCTCAAATCTTATTTCACCCGAAAAGGCGTTCCCGATACTAACCACCTTCCTTAGGAGGGGGGGGTGTTAAATTATATTATATATATACAGTGACGGAAACAATTGTCCGGATGTTTTGCATCAATCGTAGGCTTGATAGGTGTTACTGGATCCTATTGTAGAGGGTACAACCCCCCTTCTTGTATCCCTCTCTCTTCTTATCTCAACCCCTTCTCTCTCGATATTTTTCCTACCTTCCTAAAACCTCACGCCATTCATGGCTTCCCCCCCTAGCTAGCTCATCTTAACATGGTATCAGAGCCGGAGGTCCGCCCTGCTGAGCCATCTCCTCACGCTTCCGCCGCATACCCCCCTCCTTCTCGTTACTTCCGCGCCACCGTAGCGGCTGTGTCGTACTGCCATGGCGGCTTTATCGCGTTGCCGTGGCAGCCTTGACGTGGTGGCTTTGTCGTGCCACCGTCGTCGCGTCAGCGCATTGGCAGCAGTGGGCCACGCACTGGTTTAGGCACCAAGCAGCAAGCCCGCACTCCAGCTCGCCGCTCCTCCCAAGCTCGTCGTGTCGGACCTTGCTCGCCGCGTCAGACCCAGCTCGCTTCATCAGACCCAGCTCGCCGCGCTGGTCCCAGCTCGTAGCGTCAGTCCTAGCTCGCCTTGCGAGCTGGCTCCGCCCCGCCGCAGCTCACGAAGGCCTAGCTGTCAAATATAACTTAGTATGTTATTGTAGACTATATAGGTTTGTGCCTTAGAGGGTACAACACACTAGCCTATATTGCCTTGTACCCTCACATTCTAATCATTCTTGCATTCTAACATGGAATCATGAGTAGGTTAGGTCCACCTCACCCACCAGCGCTTTTGCCCTAGGTCCTAGCCGCTCGTCCCCTAGCCGGTCCCGTGCACGCCTCCTAGCCGGCCCTGGCGCCCGTTCCGTAGCGGCCCCCGCGCTCGTTCAGTAGCGGCCCCCGCGCCCGCCCGTAGCGGCCCCCACGCTCGTCCCTAGCGACCCCCGCGCCCGTTCCGTAGCAGCCCTCCCACGCCCGTCCGTAGCGGCCCCCGCGCCCGTTCGTAAATGGCCCCCCACGCCCGTCCGTAGCCGGCCCCCGCACCTGCCCGTAGCGGCCCCCGCGCTCGTCCTTAGCGGCCCCCACGCCTGTTCCGTAGCAGCCCTCCCGCGCCCGTCCGTAGCGGCCCCCGCGCCCGTTCGTAACCGGCCCCCGCGCCCGTCCGTAGCCGGCCCCCGTACCCATCCGTAGCGGCCCCCTGCGCCTGTTCCGTAGCGGCCCTCCCGCGCCCGTCCGTAGCCGGCCACTGCGCCCGTTCGTAGCCGGCCCCTGCGCCCGTCCGTAGCCCCCCCCCCCCCCCCCTGCGCCCGTCCGTAGCCGGCCCCCGCGCCCGTCCGTCGCCGGCTCCCGCGCCTGTCCGTAGCCGGCCCCTGCGCTCGCCCCGTCCCCAAACTGCGCCCGACCCGTCGCCGGCCCGTCCCCACCCCGCCCCCGGCCTGCACCGGCCCGCTCCTGCGCCCGGCCCTGCCGCTCAGCTGCACGTCACGTGTAGTCGGCCCCTGTACCGCACTGCACCGCCCGGCAATTCTCTGCACCGCACTGCACTGCACTGCACCGCACACCACTGCCCTACACCGCACTGCACCTCTCTGCACTGCACTGCACCGCACCGCACCGCCCGGAACCGCAGCTACATCGCCCCTGATGGCGGACTCTGTGCTCCGATTTGACGCGGAGGGTCAGCCGATCGAGTTTGACACGTGGCTAGTCGACCTCCGCCGTCACCTCACTGGGCAATGGCAGGACGGCCACTCCTTGGCTGTCCACCTTGACGGTACGCTCCCCTGTCCTGACCCCCCCGCTGCGCTGCCCGCTGACCCCACGTCTGCTGAGCGTGAGTCTGCTGCCGCTGCAGCCCTTGCCCGCTCGGTCTGGTTGTCGCGTGACGCTGTTGCACAGCTAGTCATAAGTCATGCCCTTCCCCTATCTGAGCGTCCCCGCTTTAGGTCGGTCAGGACCGCCCAGGAGTTTCTAGATGCTGTTATTGAGCGCTATTCCACCCCGTCTTCTGCCTCTGTCGGTCGCCTGATCCTGCCTCTGCTGTTTCCTGATCTCGCTTCCTTCCCCAATGTCGCTGACCTAGCCGCCCACTTGTGCTCGCTAGACTCGACCTGGCGCTCTGCCTGCACTAAGGCTCAGCTTCGCGTGTTCCAGCCCCCTCTCTGCGCTACCCTCTACCTACTTGCCACTCGCCTCCCTAACCGCCTTGCTACTGCCCGCGATCACTTTCTCAGTACTCACCCCGCCGAACTCACCCTCACTGACTTTGTCGACACCTTGTCTGCCATAGAGACCTGCCAGCACTCTATCGCCCAGTCCAGCGGTACTGTGCCGGTCTCTATCTTCTAAGGCTGTGCGCCCGCTCAGTGCACCTTCTCTGACGGCTCAGCTGCAGTGGCTGAGACAGCCGCGGCAGTACAGGTTCGTCCGGGAAAGAGCCGCCGCCCCAAGGCTGGGCGCGTCGGTGGTGGGGGCGGAGGAGGTGGGGGTGGAGGAGGTGGTGGAGCCGGGTCGTCCGCTAGGGGTGCTGACGAGGGTGCTGGGCCTAGCACCACCGAGCAGCAGTCTCAGTCAAAGCAGCAGGTTCCACCGCTCGACCAGCAGCCGTCGCAGCAGAAGCAGCCATTGCAGCAGCAGCAGCCGTCGCAGCAGCAGCAGCAGCTGCGGCGGGTTAGTCGTCTCCCGCCCGGATGGCCCGGTGCTGGTGGTGGTGGCGGTCGCGGTGGTTGTGCGCGCGGCGTGACGTTGGGTGGTGGGTCGGGCGACGCGCGCTGCAAGTACTAGCTCCAGACCGGGCCTTGCCGTGGCCTCGTGTGCGGTAAGCTCGGTCACACCCCCCCCCCCCCCCCCCCCCCGCTGTTTCAGTCGCCTTGACGATCTGTTTCGTCTGTGCTTCGGCCCGTCGCCCGACCTCCCCAACTGGCTTAGTTTGCTTCTCAGGATGTTCAGATCTTTGATATAGACATGGATGAGATTAGTTATGCGTTGCATGTGCTGTATGTTGATAACTCTAGTGTGATTGGTTCCGCTTACCCCGTGTTGCCTAGCGTCGGTGTGCCTAACTCAGACCCCCCTGCTGCGTCAGGCGTAGGATCCCCTGTTTTGTTTAGTCTAGGCTCCTCTCCTGCTTCTTTGACCGCTGCCGCCACTCCAGCGCTCTCCTTCACCCTTGACTCCGGCGCTTCCCGGTGCTTCTTCCGGAACTCCACTACTCTCACGCCACTTGTCGCTCCCGCCGCAGTATCGCTGGCTGACCCTTCCTCTGGTCCTGTCGTAGCTCGTAGCTCCACTACCCTTCCCTGTCTGGCGGCTCCTTTGGGCTCCCTTACCAGCCTGCACATCCCCTCGTTCTCTAGGAACCTAGTTGGTGCCGGCTGCCTTCAGGACCTTCGCGTCACCACTACGTTCCCTGATCACGAGCGGTACGCGGTCTATACCGAGGCCGCCACTGGTGCTCCCCTCACCACGTTCCCCCGGGACCCGGTGTCCGGCCTGTTCACGCTGGAAACCGCCCCCACCCCCCCCCCCCCCCCCCGATTGGGACGTCTCCCCAGGTGACTGTGTCTCCTCAGGTAGTTGTGGCTTGCTCGTGTCGGTCGCTTACTCACCCGACACTCCTGTAGCACCACCGTCTAGGTCACTCTGCCCTCCCTCGTCTTCGTCATATGTCTCAGCACGGTCTTGTTTTAGGTCTCCCTGGGTCGTTCCCCGCACTCCCCTCCTCACCTACGCCGCTGTGCACCCCTTGCGTCGAGGGCCGGCTCCGCCGTGCCCCTCACTCCTCCTCGTTCCCCCCCACCACCGCACTCTTGCAGACCTTGCACATGGACGTTTGGTGCCCTGCCCCTGTCCATGGGCCACGTCGTAAGCATTACTTCCTCGTCCTTGTTGACGACTACACTCGTTACACCACCGTGTTTCCCTTGGAACGGAAGGCGGACGTGCCTGACGTTCTTATCCCGTGGCTCGTCTCTGCACGTGTGCACCGCGGCCTCCCTGTGTTGCGTCTCCACTCAGACCGCGGTGGTGAGTTCGCCTCTGGTTGCCTTAGGCGTTTCTGTCGTGCGGAGGGCATCACTCAGATGTTCACCTTGTCGGACTCCCCGCAGCAAAATGGAATCGCTGAGCGACGCATCGGTTTGGTCATGGAGGTGGCTTGTACCTCCATGATCCACGCAGGTGCACCCCATTTTCTGTGGCCGTTCTCTGTCCGTTACGCCGCTCACCAGCTTAACATGTGGCCGCACCCTCAGCGGCCGCAGGTTTCGCCGACCCTTCTCTGGACCGGATCTCCTGGTGACGCGTCTGCGTTCCACGTCTAGGGCTGCCTTGCTCACGTTTGTGCCTCTGACACGGACAAGCTCACTGCCTGCACACTCCCCTGTGTCTTCCTTGGTTTCCCCCTTGACTCGTCTGACTGGCACTTCTACCACCCCCCGTCTCACCGTTGATTTCGCACCATAGCGCGTTTATCCGGGTAACCTCTACTGAATCTGCAAGTTTATCGATTTGTTTTTTGTCGAAATCTGCCTTGTACAGTCAAGTTTTGGTTGGATACTGGGATCCGTCGAGTTCTCTGAAATTAGTCAGGGCGCGTTTCGCGCTTGGGACAAGCCCCGAGGCATAACTTCGGGGCATCAGTTGTACGGGGGAGTTTGCTCCAGCTCCAAAGTTGATTCATCCAGTCCGTATACCTGATGCCCTCAAATTCTGCCTCAGGCTTGCCCCGAGAACGGAACGCACCCCCATTGCAGACTCTGTTCCGCAGCGCCTCTCAGTCAGCAGCGCAGCTCGCGCTGGTAGGCATTTCGGGTGGGAAACAGCAACAAACAGCCAATCCTGGCTGACCAGGCAGAATCTTCTACAGCTGATCTGTTTGATTTTTTTCGCTAATGAAGAGAGCAAAGTACATGCCAGTGATAGGCTGGCGCAACTGCTGTACAACAGACCTTCGCTGTACAACACACCAGAGTACTCCCGTGACTTACGGAAGGGGCTGGTCAAACAGCAGTGATCACAGTTGGGTTGGGTTGGGTTGGGTGTGGGAGGGAGGAATGTGTCTGGGTTGCGGGAGTTGAGAGGGATGTGTCTGGTTGCAGAGGACATCGCCAAAATTTTCTAGGTTGGGAGGGGTATGGGAGGGGTGTGACTGGTAGTGGAGGACTTTGCCAAAATATTCCAGGTTGCGGGGGGAATGAGATGGGTGTAAGTGAGTGAGTGGTTGCGGAGGACTTAGCCAAAATTATCCAGGTTGCGGTTGCCATGAGAGGCGTGTGGCTGGTAGCCGGAGGACTTAGCCGAATACAGGGAGTACAGGAAGAAATCTGGGGTATACCCCCTATTGAATATCCATCAGGGTGACACATGGGCCAACTCTGATAAATCAGAGAAAATCTTAACTTTCAAAAATTTACCCAAGACCATCAGAGTGATTTACTCTGATAAAATAAGCCATGTCTCAACCCCTTCTCTCTCGACATGTTTCCTACCTAAAACCTCACGCCATTCACGGCTTCCCCTGTTACGAAGTCAACGAAATGATAGGCGGCTAGGCAGCCATGGCCGGGACGCAAGGGTTTAGCTAGGAGAGAAAGTTACGAGAGAAAAAAGGTCGAGAATAGAAAAGAGAGGGATACAAGGAGGGGGGTTGTGCCCTCTACAGTTGGTTTCGGTAACAGCTACCAAGCCTACAATTATATATAACAAACATATAATTTAGGCTTGGTAACACCCCCCCCTAGCTAGCTCATCGTAACAGGGGGGTAGTGTAAGGAATCTTATTCCTTACCGGGTTGTACTACTGCAATCGCGTACACCCGAACTCTCGGAAGACCGGGCTCGGTCCGTTTCCGACGCGACCCCGAGGCTGGCTCGCGCCGCCTCTGGCCCTTTCTGTTAGAAGGCTAACTTAGCTAGGAAGGAAGGCGGCCATGAAATGGCGAGAGGTTTAAGTGCTAGGAGAGGAAGTTGACGAGAGAAAAGAGATGAGACTAGGAAGAGAGAGGCATACAAAGAGGGAGTTGTACCCTCTACAGTAGGATCCAGCAAGACCTACCAAGCCTACAATTATATACCTATAAAATACAATTTAACACACCCCATAGGCTTGGTAGTCACAAACCCACCCCACATGCAACACCTCTAAGCCTAGCACCCCCATACCCTGCAGCAGAGGTGACTGCAGGGAAGGAGGGCGCTAGGCCTTCTTGAGCTGCGGCGGGGTGGAGCTAGCTGGCGTGGCGAGCTGGGACCGACGCTGCGAGCTGGGACCGACGCTGCGAGCTGGGACCGACGCAGCGAGCTGGGTCCGCTGGGACCGACGCGGCGCGCTGGGTCCGACGTAGCGAGCTGGGTCCGATGCGGCGAGCAGGGTCCGACACGACGAGCTGGGGAGGTGCGGCGAGCTGGAGTGCGGGCTTGCTGCCTGGGGCCTAAACCAGTGCGCGACCCACTGCCGCCCGTGCGATGACGCGACGACGGCGGCACGATGAAGCCCTGAGGCACGGTGACGCGACGGGGCCGCGGCGTGACGGGGCCGGCGCGGAGGGACGGGGCCAGCACGGCGTGACGGGGCCAGCGCGGCGTGACGGGGCCAGCGCGGCGTGACGGGGCCAGCGCGGAGTGATGGGACCAGCGCGGGGTGACGGGGCCAGCGCGGCGTGACGGGGCCAGCGCGAAGGGACGGGGCCGGCGCGGAGTGACGGGGCCGGCGCGGCGTGACGGGCCAGCGCGGCATGACGGGGCCGGCGCGGAGTGACGGGGCCAGCGCGGCATGACGGGGCCAGCGCGGCGTGACGGGGGGGGGGGGAGTACGCTGCGGAAGCGTGAGAAGAAGGCCCGAGCGAAAGGGACCTGCTCTGAAACCATGTTAGAAGGCTAACTTAGCTAGGAAGGAAGGCGGCCATGAAATGGCGAGAGGTTTAGGAGCTAGGAGAGGAAGTTGACGAGAGAAAAGAGATGAGACTAGGAAGAGAGGCATACAAAGAGGGAGTTGTACCCTCTACAGTAGGATCCAGCAAGACCTACCAAGCCTACAATTATATACCTATAAAATATATTTTTAACACTTTCGACCGCGCCTGTGCCCAACCTAGCCCTCCGGGCTCAACGCCTTGCTAGAATTCTCGCTATATAATGCTAGGCTCCCATTCTTGTAGTCATCATTATTATTCCGCGAACTGTCCGTTATTATTCATAACATGCTGAGTAACAAATACACATTTCGAATTGGTCTTTTAGGAACTAACAAGTTATTGTGTAAATCTAACAAACAACACACTGGTACATGCCGAAATGAACAAGCAAGCACCCTCCCAGTATACATTTCCCTCCCAGTCACCCTCCCATGGCTGTACAACGGCAGCAGCAGCATTGATTCTGTGTCTGAAAGGACCAGGCGGAATTAGCAGCAGACGATCCAGCAGGTAGACCTTCAACAACCTGGCTGCACCCTTCGCCAGTACATGCACACACTGAGCCTCCACGTGCTCTCCCTTCCCACTCCCCTTGCGCTCGCCTCCACATTCTCCCCTCGCATCGTCACTTCCGTTCCAACCCCTCCTTTCAGCTACTCCACACCTCATTCTTGTGTCCTCCCCTCTCCGTGCTCCTCCCTCTCCTCTCCCTCCTCCCTCCCCCCCATTGCCCCACTGCGCACCCCTCTTCTCCTCCCCACATTCGTCCTCTCTTCTGCCCCATCCCCCCATTAACCACCATCCCTCTACCTTGTGCCCTCAGACTCATGGAAGGCGAGTGCCTGGCGCACAAGGGAGAGCTGGGAGGACACACCCCCCACACCCGCACCACCACCACCCCTCGCACCCCCCTCTCCCGCTGACCTGCTCCCTGCCCCTCCCGCACCTCCCTTCGCACCCCCCTTCTTGCTACCGCCGCTCCCACCGCCCATGCTGCTCCTGCTGCTCCCGCCTCTCCTGATGCTCCTGCTGCTCCTGCTGCTGCTGGCGCCACTGCAGCTGCTGGCACTGCCAGAGCCCTTGAGCTTAGGCACGGGGAAGGCTCGCTGGAAGAAGGAGGTGAGCACGGGCGAGTGCGTTCCCAGGGCGGCCAGGCATCTGGCAGCCGAGAGAGAGGTGGAGCGGATGGGCTGGCTGCCTGCTGTGCTCTCTGCTATCTCCCCTGCCGTGTGCGGTGGCTCACCGACCATGGGAGTTTCACTCACTCCCAGGCGACCGCTGCAGAGTTCACTGGCCCCTGGTGCTAGGCCACGGCCCTTGGTGCCTGTGCCTGCTGCCTTTCCACTACCTTCACCTCCTGAGTCTTGCTTTTCGTTCCCTGCCTTAGTAGGCACAAGAGGTGGTGTCAGAAAAATCTTCTCGCCATGTGCAGCAGCAGCATCAGATTCGGCTTCACCACCAGCCGCAGCATCGCTATTGCAATTGGCAGCACTCAGCTTCCGAGACTGCCGTTTGCTGCTGCCAGTGTTGCCGCTTCTGCTGCTACCGCTGGCGTTCGAGCTGCAGCCTCTCTTACCCCTCCCACTGCTCACGCTCCTGCTCCTTCCTTGTAGGAAAGCAGCAGCACTCGTGCTGCTGGCCTTTCCCTTGCTCCTCTTACAGCTCTCCCCACCACTATCAGCAGCAGTAGCAGCAGCAGTGGTAACAGCAGCAGCAGGAGCAGAAGCAGGGGCCACATCATCATCATCATCAGCAGCTGCAGCAGCCATGAAGGGCTGATCAGCAACACTCACATCAGTCATGTCAACCTCGTGCATGGACTCCGCTCTTGTGTCCTGACTCTTGCTTCCCTCCTCTTCCCCCTTCCCTGCACTCTTCCTCACCTGACTCCGTGTCACCCTCCCTGACCCATAGCTCGTTTCCTGGCTCTCTGCCGCCCTCTTCCGCCCCTTTCGCACTGCCCCTACACCGCCCTCCTCCACAAGGACCTCCCTCCCACTCACACCACTGTCAGCCTTGCTCCTGCCTCTGCGCCTGCCATTTCCTGTGTCTTGAGCAATATCACCAGCGGCAGCGCCAGTAGCATCGGAACCAGCATGAGCAGCATCATCCCCTCCCCCGCAAGCTGCTGCACCAGCAATTTCTTGAAGCCCTTTGCCCTCCGCCGCCTCACACTCCCCCTGCGATCCCCGCGCTGCCGCCCCATCCTCCGCGTCGCCCGCATCCCCCCTTCCTTCCCGTTCCCCCTCTCCCTCTCGCGCTGAAGCGGCTGCGCCTTCTTCCTCCGCCCGCCTCTTCGCCTCCGCCTCTGTCAGAGCCCGCAGGCTCCGCGCGCGCAGCCTCTGAATCATGTCCGTCAAGTCGACGCTGCTTCCGCCTTCTGGGCAGCTCTCCGCTCGGTCTTTCCCCTCTGCGCTTCTCTCTTCCGAGCCCCTCTCCCCGCCTGCGCCCATCTCCTCTGCCTCTCGTTCATCTCCACTCCCCGTCACCCCTTTCCCCGCGAAGCTTCCGCCCGACTTCTCCTTGCTGTTTCCGCCTCCGCCTCTCTCACCATCCCCAATCGCCCCGCTGGCCGCTGCAGCAGTTGCGCTCTCCCGCGGACTTTCGTCGGCCACAGTGTCGTCGCTAAGGGAGATGACTCCGGGAGGGGCTAACGACTGGGAGTTGTTGTCGGAATCCTGCGAGCACTCAAGCGTGGCGAATTGCGCAGGGGCGCATGTATGCGAGCTAGATTGTGAGGGTATTGCTACTGCTGCTGCTGCTGCCGCCGCCGCCGCCGCTGGAGGTGGTGACGTTGCTGCTGCGGGTGCTGCTTCTGCTGCTGAGTCTTCTCCTGCTGCCACTACTGCAGCTGATGGTGCCGCTGGTGTTGGCGCTTCAGCCACTGGTGCTACTGCTGCTGCATCTTCTTCTGCTGCTGTGTCTGGGGGACCGTGAGCAGAGTGAAAGCGAGCAGCAGGGGATGGCGAAGCAGAACGGGCCGAGCGGGAAGCGCCTCCGTGGTCTGTACCCTGGGGGCCACCGCTCAACGCTGCTGTGCCACGTTCCTCCTCTGCCTCCGCCGCGGAAGCCGGATGACTTGTCGGACAAGCGGCAGCAGCAGCAACGGTAGCAGCAGCACCAGCAGCAGCGGTTTCAGCAGCGACAGTGGGAACGGGGGAAGGAGGCGCCGCTTCGGCGCGCGCGCAGGTGGAAGGCGCTGGGGGAAGCGCAGCGGAGGTCGCTGGAGGGGAGGAAGCGTTGTCGTGGTAGGGGAGGGAGGCGAGGATCTGGCGGAGAATCTCTCGGCCCGCCTGCGAAGAGCGGGAGTGGGGTGCGGGGGTAGAGGTCGGAATTGGAGCGCATGAGAGACCCTGAGGACTTGGGCTATGCGGTGATCCGCTGCCGGTGGGAAGGAAGAGGGTGAGAGCGGGAGGGAGCAGCGGACGAGTTCAAGGGACAGCGAGCAAAGCAAGGAGAGGAAAGAAAGGGGAAGGGGTGGAAAGAGCTCGCCACTGCGTTCATTAATGTGTGAAACGATCCGCCCGTCAATGAGTGTAACCTCAGAGGGCAGACTGGCAGTCAGTGATTCCGTCAGTGTCCGTTCATCCATCAGTCAGGGGGCCTCACTCACCTCATCCACCTCCGGGCGCTCGAAGCACCGCAGCATGGTCCTCAGCTTCTCGTTCTCCTTCCGCACATCCTCCGCCACCGCCTCCGCGCGCCTCTGCTCCTCCTCCGCGCGCCGCTTCTCCTCCTCCGCGCGTCGCTGCTGCCCCGCCGCCTCCCGCGCAACTCGCCTCCACTCTTCCTCCCCGCGCGCACCGCCGTCTCGGCCACTCTCTTCCGCCTGCTGCTGCGCACCTCCCAGCAGACTCACCCGCGGCTGATCTACCTCCTCCATCTGAATCCCAACAGAGTTGTTCGCCTCAACTGATACGCCACGAGGGGTCGTCAAACTCTCTGGGGTTTCCAAGTCCAGCCTGGCTGCTGTATCTCCCTCCACGTCCTTACCAACTGCCAGCGGCGGGCACGGATCAGCGGCATCGCCTCCGCGAACGGCTGCTTGGGGTGGTGGCGTCCGGGGCAGCTGGTGCCGCGCGGGCGGAGGGATCGCCATCGCCGCCTGCAGCGTCGCGAGGTCGTCACGCGACGGCGCCGTCGCACGGTTCGCAGGAGACGGCGCGGCATCATTCGCAGGGGAGGTCGCGGTCTTCGCGGGCGAGCCATGTGCGACAGCAACCTCTCCGTCGCCCGCGAACAACGTCGCTTGCTCTTTCAACGCGCATTGAGCCTCTTCCTCTTCTCCCCTGTCCTTGCCTTCCAGTCGAGTACACTCCTGAAACTCTCCCAGACCAGCCATTCCAACCGCCTCCATTTCCTCCTCCACCGCATGCGTCGACGGCAGATTCCCTTGCCCCCCAACCACTGGCACCACCGCGGGTTCGTTTAACGCGGCCTCCACGCCTTCGTCTACAAGCACAGCCTGTCTCTTGATCAGCTCCTCAACGCCCGCCGCGCACCGCTTTCGCCACCGCTCGGCTTTAACCTGCAAACGAGAAGTCCACTGAAGAGCTTAACTGAAAGCCACAAATAGCGGCGCGGTTACCAGCACAGAGACCTTGACGGAAACCGGTTGCCTGGATTGCGACGGAAAGCGCGAGAGAGCAAAACGTCGTAAACGTCGTCGAGAGAGGGTCGCGACGAACGGCGGGGCCGCCCCTAAAGGCGAGGAGAGACGCACCTTGCTTAGGTCCGCTCGAAGGTGCTGGATGGTTAGCTTCCTGGACAGCATCTTCTTCCTTGCCTCTGCGGCGGCTGGCCGAAGCGGAGAGGCGGGCCGTGTTTCAAGCACGATGGTGCAGATCCGCCATGCGTGCGACGTCGACGGCGAGACGAGGCGAGCAAAAGAGCACAAGGCGGAAGCCAAGAAGCCAGTCAGAAGGTTAGGTGGTTGGATATGGAGAGCACGAAAAATTGAGGGGCGGTTGAAGTTGGAAGGCAAGGGCTGAAAATAACGCATCAACCGCCATGGTTCCTTCAGAATTTCCATCACCGCCTGACTCGCAATTTATTTTGCGGCGATCAGCCGAGACCGAGTGAATGTCGGCTGGAGCAGTGAACCCTGACATTCCTCGGTAAGTAGACTCACCTAGTCGCATCTGGTCGGCGAGCAATCTGAGATTATTCAACCTGTCTTCTAGGGCCGTTTGGCTGTCTTGAACATTCCGCGCCAGAGCCGCCATCGAGCTCCGCTTGGTAGCCTGCAGCACGCGCACGCCACGATGTCAGAGGTTTCACCGTAACGAGATTGCCCACGTGCAATAAGGAAGCAGCAAGTGTACGATTAGACACGTGTAACGAAGACGCATGGTAACAGAAGCATGCGATGACCTTCAGGAGTCCCACCTGCTCCCACTGCTTTTCGCGAGCTTCACTTTCCACTTGCACCGCCCGCTGCGCCGCGTTTCCCGCGAGGCTGACGGACATGGCATGCTGCAAAAGGATCTCCTGCTGGCGACTCAGCTCCCTCGTATGCTCGATGAGCGCCGCTCCTGCCTGTTCAGTAGGCAGTCCATCCCAAAAGCCGGCCCTCGAGCGTCGCGTAGGAAGGTGGATCCCCAACTCTCGGCACTGTTTCGAGAAGGGGCTATCCATGGCTGCACTGACGCGCAGCAGACGCTGACTAGTTTTTGTCATGCTCGCAACTCTGTTTCTGGGTGATTTCTTGATTCGTAACGAGACGAGTACGTGAGTGGACGTCAAAGGCGACGGAAGTCCACGTTTCCTACCAGATGCCAAGATACGCGGTAGCCTGAATCCGCTAGCAAGTTCCGTTCTACCACTACTGTACCTCTCACGGACGCCAAGAGCTGCATGCAGGTCACTCAAGGTCACAGTTCGGTGTTCTCGAGGCTGGAGTCTCACTCCACTTCCAACAGACATCGAGGTTAGCGAATGGCAACTTGGCACCCTGAGAGACAATCAGAAGCAACCACGGGATTGTCGGGATGACAGTATGCTCGAGAGAGGAGGAATGGACGAGCAATGTCGGGAATGTGCGCAGGGCAATGCCAGTGATCACCTGCCGCACCGCGTCATTCTCTTCGGATATTTGCGCGAAACACTGGCACGCGGTCCGAATCCCGCTTCAGTCAGACCTTGATAAGCTTGACATTGAGAAGATCGAATTCCCATTCTGTATTGACAGGTGCAGTGTCATGGGTGGAAACCCACACTAGCGTGGAAGTGAATATCGAGATTCGACATGACATAATAATCAGAGTTATGAGCGTTATCAAAGTGTCGATACAATGAATGACGAGGCAAGATACAAGAACACCAAAGTGAATATTAACCGCGCAATGCACAGGTTCGGAGAAGGTATCCGAGGACGCATAGCGCTTCAGAATGACGCGGAAAAGGTTCGGTGTAGCACGTACGGTGACGGAACTAGGGCCTAGCCCGGTGCCGTGTACACTCGGTGTACGCGCTAGCAGTGCGCCTCAGTAAGGAATTACTAATTCCTTACACTCTCCCCCCTTCAAGATAAGCACACAAATAAACAAAGCAAGGAAACTCCTACGGAATCTCCTCGTTGTGAAGCCACTACTGATGTGAATCTCGAGCTTCTTCACTTTGACTGGCGAGGTTGCCACAAAAAAACAACCGAGGTTGAATCTATTAAAATTATATAAGTTATAATTTAATATAGGCTTGGTAGGTTGTTACTGAACCTTTCTGTAGAGGGTACAAACCCCTCCTTGTACTCCTCTCTCTTCCTAATCGATCCTCTTCTTTCTCGTCAACTTCTCTCCCATGCTCCTAGATCTACTTTCCTCACGCCATTCCATGGCGTCCTTCCTTGCTTCCTAGCTAAGCTAGGTTCCTAAGTTTAGTTAGTGTCCTAAGCTTCTTTGATAGAACAGTACGTGACAGCAAAATCTGTCCGTTCTGTTAAGACTAGAAAGAATGATTAGAACAAGGGAGAACAGGAGAGATATAACATTTGGGTTGTACCCACTAAGAACATACCCTATCTAGCCTATAACTTCTACATAACAAAATATGAATAAGTGAGGGGCCGGCTAGGGGCGCGAGGGGCCGGTAGGGGCGCGAGGGGCCGTAGTGGCGCGCGGGGCCGGCTTGGGGCGCGACAGGGCCGTAGGAGCGCGACGGGGCCGGTAAGGGCGCGATGGGGCCGGCTAGGGGCGCGACGGGGCCATAGGGGCGCGACAAGGCCGTAGGGGCGCGACGGGGCCGTAGGGGCGCGACGGGGCTAGCTAGGGGCGCGGCGGGGCCGGCTAGGGGAGCGAGGGGCCATAGGGGCGTGACGGGGCCGTAGGGGCGCGACGGGGCCGTAGGGGCGCGACGGGGCCTGCTAGGGGCGCGACGGTGCCGTAGGGGCGCGACGGGGCCGTAGGGGCCCGACGGGGCTGTAGGGGCGCGACGGGGCTTTCTAAGGGCACAGCTGGGCCGTAAGGGCGCGACGGGGCCTGCTAGGGGCGGGACGGGGCCGTAGGGGCATGCGGGGCCAGCAAGGGGCGCGAGGGTCCGGTAGGTGGCGGCACGGGGCGGAAGCGGGTGGGTGGACCTACCTATTCGTGATACCATGTTAAGACTAGAAAGAATGATTAGAACAAGGGAGAACAGGGGAGATATAGCATTTGGGTTGTACCCACTAAGAACATACCCTATCTAGCCTAGAACTTCTACATAACAATATATGAATAAGTCGACACGTTCCTGGGGGGAGGGAGGATACGGTCCATCCTGACCAGGCCCCCAAATTGGTTTTGGGGGTGTCTGATTCATCAGACTTGCTTGTCATCCCTTGGTATGGCCATCAGAGTCGCCCCTTAAAAAAAGTCTGAAAAATCAGAGTAACAAGAGATTTTTTGTCTGATTATTCAGAGTTACCATTAATTTCTACGCTGATTATAAAACCGGTGTTCTGTATGCCTTTATTCTCCTTCCCTTTCCTAATCCAGGGGCTTTCTCTTCTTGCGTGCTCTTGCTATCTGTGTGCTGGCGACAGCACACAGAATTTCGCGTCACCCCTCGACCCGGCCCCGTGCCAGCACAAATGGGGCGGGCGGAAAGGAATTGGGGGGCGGGCAAAGTAAAATTGCAGGGCGGGAGGGAAATTGCGCCATCCACGTGGCTATTTCGTGAAGGGCCAATGGGCGCCCTTGCATACACAACCCGCAGCAAAAATCGGTAATTTTTTTCAAGGGCCAATCGGCCCCTCACACCCACACCCTACACAAAGTGGGAGGTGATTTTGGTGAAGGGCCAATCAGCTCCCTCACACAACCCCCATTACGCACTGGCCTTTGATTTTGGTAAAGGGCCGGTAACCGCCCTCACAAAGCCCCCCGCAAGCTTCGCGCTCTGATTTTGGCTAAGGGCCAATCAGCTTCCCTCACAGGTAAATCACGCTCCTCCGGTATTACACAAATCAGAGTCACCCCCCCATACAAAGTTGAGGCATCAGAGTACACTAGTAGAAAAAGTCTGAAAAATCAGCGTAGGTACATAAATCTTCTCTGAAAAATCAGAGTCACGTAAAAAAAAAACTCTTCCCAATCAGTGTACACCCCCAAAAAAAGTATGAATCAGAGTAAAAAGTCTGCAATTTGGGGGCCTGATCCTGACCGTCCGAAGGCAGGGATCGAGTGGCGATGGTGCGCACATGCTATTGTAGTTGTTGCAGCTAATCATATCTAGCTGGGTTCCAGGAGTTATGGGTGGAAACCCAGAGTAGCGCGGAAGTGAATATCGAGGTGGGCGAGCGGAGGGTGCAGCTGTCAGGAGGCCAGAAGCAGCGCATTGCCATCGCCCGAGCGGTCATCCGCAACCCGCGCGTGCTGCTGTTGGACGAGGCCACGTCAGCGCTGGACAGCGAATCAGAGCGCGTGGTTCAGGCCGCGCTGGACGGCGGGCTGATGGAGGGGAGATCGACGGTTGTGATCGCGCACCGGCTGTCAACGATCCAGCATGCGGATAAGATTGCAGTTGTGGCGGGGGGAAGGGTGGTGGAGCAGGGGAGCCATGGGGAGCTGATGGCGCTTGGGGGGGCGGGGGAGGGGGAAGGGGAGGGGGAGGGGGAGAGGAAAAGGGGAAGAAGAACGTGGGAGGAAGGGCGGGGGCATTTATGCTAATCTGGTGCGGCTGCAAATGGTAGCAGGGCAAGACGCACATGCACATGCATATGCACGTGTTAACGACCCTCTTGCTGCCATGTCAGTGGCAGCTGCTGACGTGGACCAATCAGGAGGGAAGGAGGACGTGGGGCGGAAGATCTCCCTGGCTCTGAGCTCCCTCTCAGAGGCGTCCTTGCCACGTGGGCACAGTGGGCTTGGTGGTGACGTGGACCCTGCTGACATGGACCCAGAGGAAGGAATCGAGAAAGAGGAGGTGGAGGAGGAGGAGGAAGGGTAGGGAGGGGAAAGGGGAGGGGGGAGGAAGAGAGTGTGGGGTGAATTGAGGAAGGTGTTACCTGGCCCCCTCAGGGGCTTACTGCCTGGCGGCAAGAAGAGGGGGACGAAAGGGGAGGGAGGTGAAAAGGTAGGGTTGGAAGGAGGTAGGGAGAAGGGAGATGAAGCATCAGGAGAAACAGCGCTAGGAGTGGCGGGGCGACCTAAGGCGACGTGGTGGCGGCTGGCTGCGATGAGTGTAGTGGAGAGGCTGTTACTGCGCTGGGCGTGGCGGGGGCTGTCATGGCAGGGGCGTTCAACCCCATGTATGCGCTGCTGCTGATCGATGTGAGTAGGACCAGTGCACGTGTGATTATGGTGTGAGTGTGCTGCTAGTCGACGGGAGTGGGACACTTGTAGTGCGTGTGTATGTGACCAGTGCATGTGTGAGTGTGGAGTGTGTGTGGCTGGCTGCGATGAGTGTAGCAGAGTGGCCGTTCATTGCGCTGGGCGTGGCCGGTGCTGTCTTGGCAGGGGCGTTAAACCCCGTGTATGCGCTGCTGCTGATCGACGTGAGTGGGACTATTGCACGTGTGATTATGGTGCGAGTGTGCTGCTGATCGGCGGGAGTGGAACACTTGTAGTGCGTGTTTATGTGACTAGTGCATGTATGAGTGGTGTGTGTGTGGCTGGCTGCAATGAGTGTAGCGGAGTGGCCGTTCACCGTGCTGGGCATGGGCCGTGGGCAGTGCTGTCATGGCAGGGGCGTTCAACCCAGTGTATGCGCTGCTGCTGACCGACGTGAGTAGGACACTTGTTGTGCATGTGTATGTGAGTAGTGCACGTGTGGGTGGTGTGCGTGTGGCTGGCTGCAATGAGTGTAGCAGAGTGGCCTTTTACTGCGCTGGGGGTGGCAGGTGCGGTCATGGCAGGGGTGTTAAACCCCGTGTATGCGCTGCTGCTCCTTGACGTGAGTCTAAGTCATGTGGCTGTGGCTGTGGCTGTGGCTGTGGATGTGGCTGTGGCTGTGGCTGTGGCTATGGCTGTGGCTGTGGCCGTGACTGTGGCTGTGGCGTACATTAGGCATGGGGCTATTGCTAGGAGGACGGAGGCCAGTGGTCCTCACAGGGCACACAGACGCTTCGTGGGCAGTTGTCAGATGCCTTTTGATTCCATTCTAAGGTCATTTCGGGCCAGAAGCAGTGCATTGCCGTCCCATGAACCGTCACTCCTTCACCCTGCCGTACTAACCTCCCGTGCCCATTCCTTTCCCCCATAATTATATCGCTGCACTCCTATCGCAGGTGGGAGAGCAGGAGTGCAGCTGTCAGGAGGCCAGAAGCAGCACATTGCCATCGCCCGAGCGGTCATCCACAACCTTCCCACTCCACACCCTAACCCCCACACCCCCCACTCTCCCCAACTTTCTTCCCCATTAGCATGCAGGTGGTCGAGCACGGAGTGAAGCTGCCAGGCGGCCAGAAGCAATGCATCGCCATCGCCCGAGTGGTCATCCACAACCCACGCGTGCTGCTGTTGGACGACCGGCTACAAAAGGAGTGGGCAACTGGCTCATGCCATGCCCTCCTAATTCCCTGCCCTCTTATTTCGTCTGAGACGCTCATGTCCTCTCAAGGATACTGCTTTAGCCTTGGTGCAGGCGCTATCTCGTGGAGGTCCACCCAGTTGTTGGCTATTGCACAGTCCAGCTATGAGCCGGAGATCTGCGCTGATGCCATGGCGCCACAGGAGCTCCGCTGGCTAACGTTCTTGCTCACTGACTTAGGTGAGCGGCCTAGCTCTGCCCCGGTCCTGTACGCTGACAGCAGGGCCATGATCCTCCTATGTCACGAGCCTCAACTAGAGGGCAGAGTGAAGCACATCCAGCTGCGGTACTTCCTCCTACACGAGCTACAGGAGCGCGGCCAGGCACGCGTAGTACACTTGGCCTCCGGTGCCAATACAACTGATATCTTTACCAAGGCGTTTGCGCCTAATGATCATCAGCGACACTGTTTACAACTTGGTCTAGTTCCAGTAGCTCCTCAATTTCTAGGACCCTAACTTGTGTAGTATTCCTTATATTATCTTGACTGACCTTGTGGCTCTTGTCTCAGTGACAGGTTTAGTAGTGCTGCCCTGAGTTAATCTTGCTCATTTTGTACTCTTCCTAACTGGTCTTCGGATCCTTGCCTTAGAGGTTGGACTAGTTGTGCCGCCCTGAGTTGCGTGTCTCTTACTAGGCACTGCCCCATATCTAGCCTATGGGGAGTGTGAACTTATACATTTGCTGTGCATGTGTGAGATTACGATAACGTTACACCATTTTCCCCTTTCCATATTTCCTTTCTATTTCATTCCTATTTTTATCATGATTCATTTGGTCTTTATCTAATCTCATTTGGTTTCATATTCCTCATTTTCCATAATCCTTTGGTTTATCATCTTATTATAATTAATATCACCGACCACGCTCGGGATGTACTGGCGCGCTATATCTAGCGTAATCCTTCCATAATCCCTTAAAGCTAACAGTATTGCATGGCTATACGCATCGTGATTCTATTACTAGAAGTGTCTTTTCTATTTGGATGGGGTAAACCTGGTTACGTGATGTACCGGGGGTGACTAATTCGGCGCCGATTCCGGTAAGCACCAGCTCCGCGTTTTTGAATTAACCCCTCAGCGCGTGTTTTGAACAAGATGGCGAACTTCGACAATACTGAAGTTACCCAGCAGCTCTTCGCGCGCATCGCTGCCCTACAGGAGGAGATGCAAGTGGACTGGAATGCTTGGCAAAACGAGTTCGAGCGAGTAACTCGACTCGCCGGCTCGCAGCATGAAATGACAACGGTGACGACGCAGCAATCGCAGCAGTTTCTCGAGGCTCTGAAGCCATGCCCACCTGAGCCATTCGATCCGAGCGATCGAATTTTTTACGTCCGCAAATGGATCGCCAACATGGATATCTATGTCACAACACCATCTTAGCAACTGACCAGTGCTGCAACAAAGCATGCTAGGATATTACAAGGGCATGCGAGATATGGATGAGTGCAAGTCATCAGATACATGAGGCAGTCCACAAGCTCTGCGTACTGACCCGTAGGCTCGATCGGCTCGTCAGGGACTGGAGCTGAGAGCCTGTGATAAAATGGCAGAGGGGTGGGCTATGCAGAGGAGAACTGAAGGCCGAACCTTAGAAGGACCTAGCGTACCAAGTGTGACTATGTGAGAGTAATGGTGCACGTGTCAGCATGACGCAGTGAACTCAAGCAAGGGATACAAGGGAGTAATATGGTTGGGTGTTGTACTCTCTAAGAGCACAAACCCATCTAGCCTATAACTGGTACATATAAAACATATGTATAAGTTTACACACCCCCTAGGCTAGATAAGGGGCAGTGCCCAGCAAGAGAGACGCAGCTCACGGCGACACTACTAGTTTAACCTCAGAGGCAGGGGTCCAAAGTCCAATCAGCAAGGGTACAAACTAAACAAGAGTAACTCAGGGCGGAACTACTAGTCCAGCCATCGAGACAACAGCCACAAGGCTAGTCAAGATAATATAAGGAGTAGTACACAAGTGAGGAGCTACTGGAACTAGGCCAAGCTGTAAGCAGTGCCGCTGATGATCTTTAGGCACAAGCGCCTTCGTAAAGATACCATGTGTTGGCACCAGAGGCCAAGTGTAATACCCGTGCCTGGCCGCGCTGCTGTAGCTCGCGCAGGAGGAAGTACCGCAGTTGGATGTGCTTCGCTCTGCCCTCTAGTCGAGCCTTCTGACAGAGGAGGATCATGGCCCTGTTGTCAGTGTATAGGACCGGGGCAGAGCTTGGCCGCTCACCTAAGTCCGTAAGCAAGAACGTCAGCCAACGGAGCTCCTGTGCCGCCATGGCAGCAGGTAGATCTCAGCCTCACAGCTGGACTATGCAATAGACAACAAGCGGGAGTAACGTGAGACACACCAGACGGCACAGGACGAGGAGCGGGAGCTACCGGGGGAGTGGGGACAAGGAACAGGGGCGGGGTAACCGGGAGACCTCGGTGGGGGAAACGGTTGTAGAAGGAGACAGACTCGTCAAATGTGATGTCACGCGAGTGAAAGAAACGGTGAGACGCGGGGTGGTAGAAGTGCCAGCCAGAGGTGTCTAGAGGGAAACCAAGGAAGACACAAGGGACTGTGCGGGCGGTAAGCCTGTCCGCGCAAGAGTCGCGGACCTGAGCTAGGCAGCCCCAGACGTGAAACGACGACGCGTCACCAGGTGATCCGGTCCAGAGAAGGGTCGGCGAAACATGCGGGCGCGAAGAGCAGGGCCACATGTTTAGCTGGTGAGGGGCGTAGCGCATAGCGAATGGCCACAAAAAACGGGGTGCACCAGCATGAATCATGTAGGTACAAGCCACCTCCATGACCAAATCAATGCGTCGCTCAGCAACCCCATTCTGTTGTGGGGAGTCCGGGAGTGTGGACGACTGGGTGATGCCCTACGCATGACAGAACTAGCCAAGCCAACCGGAGGCAAACTCGCCTCCACGATCAGAGTGAAGACGAAGCACGGGCTGGGTATGGTGGACTCGGGCAGCTACACGCCACGGGATAAGAATGTTAGGCACGTTGGCCTTTTGCTCCAAGGGGAACACCGTGGTGTAGAGCGAATAGTCGTCTACGAGAACCAAAAGTAGCGCTCGCGACGCGGCCCGGGGACTTGGGCTGGGCCCCAGACGTCCAGGTACAGGGTTTGGAGTGGCGTAGTGGTGGGGGGAAAGGAGGAGGAGGAAGGAGCACGGCGCAGCCGGCCCTTGACACAAAGCGTGCCCGGAGGTGCGGGCAAGGGAGGGAGGGCAGGGAGCGACGCAGGGAGACCTAAGACAAGACCGTGCTGGGACATGTGACGTAGACGCGGAAGTGCGGGGTGACCTAGGCGGTGGTGCCATAGAAGCCACAGGTGAGTGAATGACCGACACGAGCAAGCCGCAACTACCTGGGGGGACATAGCCACCGAGGGGGATGCGGTGTCCAGCGTGAACAGACCAGACACCAGGTCCCGGGGGAACGTGGTGAGGGGGGCACCAGTGAAGGCCTCAGTACAGACTGCGTACCGCTCGTGTCAAGAAAACGTAGTGGTGACATCGAGTTTCTGAAGACAACCAACACCAACTAGGTTTTTGGAGAACGAGGGGATGTGCAGAACTATAAGAGGGCCTGAGGGAGCAGCCGAACATGGAAGTGTAGTGGAGCTACGTGCAACTACCGGACTGGAGGAGGAGTCGGCAAGGGCAACTGCTGTTGGGGCGGAAAGCGGCATGAGCGTCGTGTGGTCACGAAAGAAGCAGGCGGACGCACCAGAGTCCAGCGTGAAGGAGAGTGCGGTGGTAACGTCACCCGGCAGGGGCACTAGTGTGGAGCCAAGGTTAAACAAGTCAGAAGGTCCTACACCTGATGCAGCAGGGAAGCCTAGTCGACACACAGCAGACACACCTAGGCTAGACAACACAGGGTAATAAAGTCCAGTCACACTAGAGTCATTAGCCTATATGGCATACATAGCAGAGAGAATCTGATCCATATATAGCTCAAAGACCGGCACATGACGATGTACCAAGCTGTGCCAGTCCAGGAGGGACGACGTGGGCCCAAAGTGGAGATGGAAGAGGTCATCGAGGTGGGGGTAGCAACGAACGGTGGTGTGACTGGGTTGGTCAAACACTGGGCCACGAAGGGGACCAAACTGGATCTGGTAGTGGCAATTCACAGAACTGGAGCTGCCAACCGGCGTCGAGCTGCGAGGGCCGCCTCTGCGGCCACCACCACCAAAGCCGCCGTGCCACCACAGCGGCAGGGGTCCCCATTGCTGCTGCTGCTGCTGCTGCTGCGAGTGCTGTTGCTGCTGCTGCTACCACAGCTACGGCTACTGCTGCAGTTGCTGCTGCTCCTGCTGCTGTTCTGGTGCATCAGCCCCCACCCCCTCATCTGCACCCCCTGCGCTCCCACCACCTCCACCGCCCCCACCATCCCCGCCTCCCCCAGCACCCTTCCCCCCACCCACGCCCCCCTCTGGGGCAACGACCTCTACCCTGACGAGGCTGCGCTGAGGCCACCGCAGCGGTCTCAGTGACAGGGACTGCCTCAGCGACAACAGCGGAAACATCAGAGTAAGTGCACTAGGAGGGAGCAAATTCCTGGAAAATAGGGACCGCCGCAGTATCGCTAGACTGTGCGATAGCGTGCTGGCGGGTTTCTACTGTCGGCAGGGTGGCGACAAAGTCGGTAAGGGTGAGGTCAGCGGGGTGGAGACTAAGGAAGGTGGTCAGGGAGGCGCATGGCTAGAAAATAAAGGGTAACGCCGAGGGGGGGAGGAAGTATAGTCAGCTAAGCCTTAGTGCTAGCAAAGCGGTAGCTAGTCTCAAGAGCGCGCAAGTGAGTGGCGAGATCAGCGATAGTGGGGAAGGACGCGAGATCAGGGAAGAGCAGGGGTAGGAGGAGGCGGCCAGCAGAGGCGGAGGAGGGAGTGGAATAGCGAGCAATGACTGCATCTAGGTACCCCTTGGCTGTGGCCTGAAAGCAGGGACACTTGGACAGTGGGAGGGCGTGACTGATAGCTAGCTGCGCAGTGGCGTCACGCGACTCCCAGACAGAGCGAGCGATCTCAGTATCTGTGAAAGCCGCACGCTTAGCAGGTGTGGCAGCGTCAGCGAGGGCAGCACGCATGGGAGGGCAGGGCAGCTTACCGTCGACATGGACTGCCAAAGACTGGACAGCGGCGTGCAGGGGCTAGCGCGGCTAGTAGGGGCCGGCTCGGTGAGCTGGAGCCGGCGCGGCGAGCTGGGGCCGGCGTGGTGAACCGGGGCGGCGCGACGAGCTGGAGTTGATGCGTTGAGCTGAGGCAGCGAGTCGAGCTGGGGCCGATGTGGTGAGCTGGGGTCAACGCGGCAAGCTAGGCCAACGCGGTGGGGCGGGGCCAACGCGGCGAGTTGGGGCCGAAGCGGCAAAGTGAGGCATACGCGGCGAGCAGAGCCGGCGCGGCGAGCTGGGGCGGGCGCGGCGGGCTGGGTCCTACATGGCGAGCAGGGGCCGACGCTGTGAGGTGGGGCCGTCGCAGAGAGCTGGGCCAACATGGCGCTCTGGGCCAGCATGGCGAGGAGGGGCTGGCGGCAAGTGAGGGCCGACGGGGCGGGCAGGGGCCTGCGCGACGAGCTAAGGCCAGCGCAACGGGCTAGGGACCTATCCTTTCGGAGGCCGCTTCTCATCACTGCTCCATGCTGCTAACCCTTGAGGGTGACCAAGACGCTCTTGATATCCCGACCCCTCGCACCTACGCTGAGGCAACTTCGAAACCCTAGGCCTCTCAGTAGATAGATGTCATGGACGCAGAGATGGCATCTTGGAGATCCACCGACACCTACGTCGATGCAGTTCCCCCACTTGGGGCAAATGTAGTCGATGGCCGGTGGCTCTTCAAGGTGAAGCGCCCGCATGGAGAGCTGCTGGTATTCAAGGCACGCCACGTTGCTAGAGGCTTCAGTCAGCGCGAAGGGGTTGACTTCTTCCAGACCTTCGCCCCAACCCCAACGATGACCACTCTTTGGGCGCTGCTTTACGTCGCAGCACAGCGCGACTACGAGCTTCACTCGCTTGACTTCTCCACATCGTTCCTCCAAGGCAGTTTGCATGAGAAGATCTACCTACGCCGTCCGCCAGGTTTGACTGGCTCTTTCCCCCTTGGGACCGAGTGGTTCCTCCGGCGGCCGGTCAATGGTCTGCAGCAGGCACCCCATGAGTGGCATGACACGCTGCGTGCTACTCTAGCAGAGCTCCAGTTCTTTCCGTCTGCTTCTGACCCGTCGCTCTTCGATATCTCAGGCCAGACTCCGTTCTACATCCTAGTCTACGTAGATGATCTGGTCTTCGCTACTGCAGACAGAGATGCGCTGGCCTTAGTGAAGGCCAAGCTGCTGAGGAGACACACCTGCACTGACCTAGGAGAGCTCCGCCGCTACCTTGAGCCGCTATCTCCAGGGACAGATTAGCGCCCTGTCAACTTATACATATGTTTTATTTGTAGCAGTTATAGGCTAGATGGGTTCATGCCCTTAGAGAGTACAACAGCCAACCATATAGCCCCCTTGTATCCCTTGCTTGAATTCACGTCGTCATGCTGACATGGTATCTCTTAGGTAGGTCCTACCCACCCGTGCTTCCGCCCTAGCCTTACGTAGTCCATCCCGCCCCTTAGAATGCCCCGCCCATAGCGTGCGCCTGCCCTAGCCTGCCGCGCTGCGCACGCCCCTAGCCCTCCGCGCTGGCCCCTTCGCTCGCCGGGCTAGCCCCTAGCCCGTCGCGTTGGCCCCTCAGCTCGCCGCTGGCCTCTAGCTCACCGCGCTGGCCCCTTTGCTCGCTAGCTTGTACTGCCTGTCCTCCAGGATGTCATTGCCAAGGGCAGGTGCACCCCCGACGGACGGAGGATGGGCAGGGTCATAGACCAGAGCAGTGGCAAAGTCAAGGCGACAGGTAGAGGCAAAGTCAGCGACGACAGCGACAAGAGCCATGAGACGAGAGACAGGAACAGTCAGGTGGGTAATAAGAGAGGCGATGACACGAGGAACCAGATGGCAAGCAACATGGAGAAAGTCAGAGAGAGGAGGCAAGGAGACAGAGAGGGATGACAGAGGAGGCGATGGGAGAATAGGAGTGGGAGGAGCACGAGACGCGGGAGAACGCTGGACATAGGGTGGACACTCGGAGCGGGAGAGAGGGGACATGCACGAGAGGGACGGTGAGACCACCAGCAAGCAGGGGGCGTAGGGTCAGGAGATAAAGGAGGAGACATAGGAGGAGAACGAGGGGGGAAACGAGCCAGGGACAAGTGCAGCGGAGGGAATACAAGACCGTAGATAGGAGGAGGAGGCGGCGCTGGGGGAGGCGCGGACGGTCAGTCGGTGGAGGGAAGACAAAGGAGGCGAAGGGCGGACACTGGCGGCGACTGCTGCTGCTACTGCTGTTGCTGCTCCGCGCCCACACCAGGACCTCCATCTGCACCACAGCTACCTCCAGGACTCCCCACAACAGCACCCCCAGGATAAGCACCCCCAAAACTAGCACCCCCAGAATTTGAACCCTCCTCAAAGTCAGCACCTCCAGCGCCAAGATCCCCTGAGCCCACTGACCCCTGCGGCTGCTGCGGCAGCGGCGACTACTGCTTCTTCGGTGGCGAAGGAGGCACCGGGGCCGAGGGTGCAGGCGCTGCAGAAACAGGTGGCTAACCCTAAGCCTTAGGGCCCTAGGAGTCAGCGAACTCCTCCGCCAAGCCAACCGAAGGAAGGGGAATGATGTGAGACACACCATACGGGGCAGGATGAGGAGCAGGAGCTACCGGGGGAGTGGGGACAAGGAACAGGGGCGGGGTAATGGGAAGACCCCGGTGGGGAAAGCGGGTGTAGAAGGAGACAGACTCGTCAAAGGTGACATCACACGAGTGAAAGAGCCGGTGAGACGGCGGGTGGTAAAAGTGCCAGTCAGACGCGTCTAGGGGGAAGCCAAGAAAGACACTAGGGACGGTGTGGGCAGTGAGCTTGTCCACGCTAGAGTCGCGGACGTGAGCTAGGCATCCCCAGACGTGAAATGCAAACCCCTCACCAGGGGAAATGGTCTAGAGAAGGGTCGACGAAACCTGCGGGTGCGAAGAGCGGGGCCACAGGTTAAGCTGGTGAGTGGTGTAGTGAACTGCGAACGACCACAAACAATGGGGTGCACTGGCATGAATCATGTGTAGAGTTTTCTGCTCTAATAGGAGCAAATGCGGAAGTGCCTGACTCAGATAGAGCTACTCTAGGTCGATGGTTCTCTAAGGAGAGAGATGCCTTCAGAATTGTGTGTTTCACAGAGTAGCTTGAGAAAGCTTGGGCACACACATTCACTAGAATCAAGATTACAAAAGTATGGTACACAAGGCAAACACTATTAGTACCACATTGAACCTCATTGAACACGGAGAACGTTCGCACAAGAAAGCTAACATAATTACTCTAAGCTACGCTTAGCCAAGTCAGCAATGACAGGTGAAAATTACAGCACCTGCTTAGTTGGTATTTTTTTACCCACTTAGAAGTAGCTATTTAACAGTTTCTGGTGTGCAACTGTCAGATGTTACGCACGCTTCCGCAGTTACGAAATGTGCGTTATGTAAGGGATTAGTAATTCCTTACTGAGGCTTGCTACTGGGCGTACGACTCGAACAGTCCCGAACCAGCGATTGGGTTCCAGACCTTTCAGTTCGATCCTCCTGAGCCTTTCCGGACCTCGCTTCGACACATCGAGGCCCTTCGATACTTTTCCCAAACCTTCCGATCCTACGTCCAGGATTACCCTAGGTTTCCTACATATTGTGTTGTCTTTCATTTTATTGTCATTCACTCGTTCACAGTTTCGCCATTGCCCTCCGCGCAGTTCCATTCATAACACATCACGTGCTCAATTTCTCAATGCCTCAGGTAGATTTTCCGTTTTTCGGTCCAGATCTGTTCATTTTGGCAGTTTATGAATTCGTGAATTTCTCGCGATTTCGGAATGCCACCTTCAGCAGAAAACTTAGTCCCCGACTCCTGCTGAAAGGGTCGTTCGCACGCAAGTTCCAAAATTACTTGCTGCCGTCCTTCTGCCGAATTTCGTCTCTGCCAAGAGGGTTGCAATAGAGAATGCCGAACTGCTTTTCTCTCGAACGTGAATGGGTCCCTGTGCCAGTCTGTAAGAGGTCCTATTGGAGCGCATTTTAAGGATTCGGTTCTGCCAAAAGGATCGCCTGCAGAAGCGCATTATGCGCGCTACTTCGGCAGACAAAAACTCCTATGCGAATGGTCCCTAGAACCGATTCGGCAGAGGGCCTTGTACACTCTCGACTCTGCCGAGGTTGTCTCTACAAAAACCACATGTCGTTTTAGAAGCCATATGCAGAAAACACGCTCCTATTTTGCCACTTTGACAGAACCGCTTTCTGCCACTTTGACAGAAACGCTATTCTGTCACTTCACCGAAACTGCTCTTCTACCACTAGCATTTCCCGCAGAGCCTCGCATTGTTGACACATCTGCTCTTCGTCAACAGGCCGTTCTACAGGGCTCGTGTCCGCAGGCTTCGTTGATTTGTCGCTTCAGCAGACTTCTGCAGCCTTTGCAGAATCGGCGCTATACTCAACATCATGGAGGTATGAGCCACCTCCATGACCAAGCCGATGCGTCGCTTAGCAACCCCATTCTGCTGCGGGGAGTTTGGCACTGTGTACGAGTGGGTGACGCCCTCCATACGATAGAACTGACCAACCCAACCAGAGGCGAACTCACCGCCACGGACAAAGTGGAGACGGAGCACGGGCTAAGCGCGGTGGACCCGAGCAGTGACAAGCGATGGGATAAGAACGTTAGGCACGTCGGCCTTCTGCTCCAGGGGAAACACCGTGGTGTAGTGTGAGTTGTCGTCTACGAGAACCAGAAAGTAGCGCTCGCGACGCGGCCCAGGGACGGGGGCTGGGCCCCAGATGTCCTGGTGCAGGGTTTGGAGTGGCGTAGTGTGTTGGAGATAGGCCACAATGTTGCACATTTGTGTGTTAGTCATTTGTTTATTTAGGGTTAGGAATGTTTGTTAGGTTGGGTGTAGCTTATTTTTATCTCCAACCTATCCCAACCCAATCCATCCCAAATCCCCACGATTTGGGAGGATTCCCTTGGGATTCCCTCCGATTCCCCTTACCCCTTCCAACCCTCTCCTATGGTTAGTACTTTAGCTTGTATGCCCTCTCTCATTTTAATCAATCTAAGTCCCGTTTTCTTACATGGCATCAGAGCTCGTTTCTGCCTAAGCGGCTCTTGATCCTCTCGCTTCGTTGGAGCTTAGCATTTGCGTCTTACGACGCAAAGCTTTTCTAGCCGCCTCAACTCAGCGCGGCGCTTCTCTTCGGGCTGACGCCCGTCGCCCCGCATCTGCGCTGCTCTTCTCTTCGAGCTGACGCCCGTCGCCCCGCATCTGCGCGCCGCTTCTCCTCGAGCTGATACCCGTCGCCCCGCATCTGCGCGGCGCCTCTCCTCGGGTTGACGCACTTCGCCCCGCATCTGCGCGGCGCTTCTCCTCGGGCTGTCGCCCGTCGCCCCGCATCTGCGAGGAACTTCTTTTCGGCCTGACGCCCGTCGCCCTGCATCTGCGCGGCTCTTCTCTTCGGGCTGACGCCCGTCGCCCCGCATCTACGCGGTGCTTCTCCTCGGGCTGACGCCCATCGCCCCGCATCTGCACAGCACCTTACGTCGGGCTGCCGCCCGTCGCCCTGCATCTGCTCATCGCACCTGTCTCGGGCCGTCGCCCGTCGCCCTGCATCTGCGCGTCGAAGCTGAACGGGCTGCCGCCCGTCGCCCTTGCAATGGCAGGGGGTCTCAGCGGCATAGCAGAACGGGAGCAGCAGCGGGTGCAGCAGCGGGTGCAGCGGCGTAGCAGTACAGAAGCAACAATTTCGATCACTATTTCGTGACTTTCTGGACGGCTCGTTTCCTATTGAGTTCCGACAAATCGACACTCCGAGCATTGAAAATCCGCTTCGAAAAAGCGTAATTTTCGTGGAGCCCGCGGCTTAAGAGCTGCGCTCCGCGTAGGAGAAAGGGGCCCTTTATACCATGGCCTTCCCCTCCGCGTCCCTTGGTACCCCAATCACTCCGTTGCGCCTTGACCCCAACGGCACAAGCCCCAATTTCAAGGAATGGAGCTACGGCATCGACAAGCACCTTCTGAGCCGCAAGTTCGAAGGCATCTGTCGTAAGAATGTCCTGCTCAACCGTGGCAAAGGGAAGTTGCCCTCTCCAGCCAAGGAACTCCAGGCGAATGCCACTGAAGAAGAATCCAAGGCGCACGAAGATCTGACAACCAAGTACGAGGAAACTTACAGTGTGTGGGAGCAGGCCGACGCTGCTATCATTGGCGTGTTCGTCAGCACCAGCTAGTTAAAACGTATCATAACTACCCGTCCGCCCATGCCATCTGGGAGTACCTCAACGACCGCTTCCGCAACAAAACTGCTGTGGTGGTGGCAATCCTCATTCCTCGCATGTTTCAAGTGCGCTTGGAGGAATGCCCTGGCATGGAAGACTATGTGGCGGAGATTCAGGGTATTCACCAGGAGCTGAAGCAGCTTGGCATTGTTTTCCCAGAACAAGCCCCTGCCGCAGCTCTCCTCGTTGGGTTGACTCCGTCCTACAATTTCACCCGCTCCATGCTCCTCCACCTCCCGCCGGAAGAGCTCACCTTCGCTAAAGTCTCCT
This sequence comes from Closterium sp. NIES-67, assembly GCA_027943415.1. Taxonomy (NCBI): domain Eukaryota; kingdom Viridiplantae; phylum Streptophyta; class Zygnematophyceae; order Desmidiales; family Closteriaceae; genus Closterium; species Closterium sp. NIES-67. Next base: position 383,431 of record BQMB01002222.1, on the reverse strand, counting down.
CTACGCTTCTTTCCGCTGAGAAAGACAATACCGCCCAGGCTCGAGCAAATGCACTCAGCGCTCCAAGCTCCTCCCCAACTGCGCGTCCCAAAGCGCCTCCAGCTCGTAACCGCTACCCGCCTTGCCCCTACGTCATTAAAATGGGCCCTCGCACAGGGTAGGTCTACGGTGGCACCAACCACCCACTCACCACGTGCTTCAAAAAGAAAGACGACGAGTGGTTTGCGAAGAATGGTGTCAACTCCAAGCCACCCAATTGGCTCCACATGCACCAGGCCAACCAACTTGAAGTTCAGACTAGTCAGGATGCAACTGTTGACAACCCTAGTCCTGATGTTCGTCTCAACCTGTTGTTCCCAGGAGTTGCCATGATCAATGAAACCACTTCGCAGTACTCGGTGCCTGAACGCTCCTCGACACTCGAATTCGTCCTTGATAGCGGAGCAACCCACACCGTCCTCGAGGACAAAGAGTCCTTCAAACCATACCAGGCAACCATCCCTTTACTTGGTGCCGACTCGAGCTTCACCACCCTCGCTCATGGCTCATCCACACTTCCCTGCTCAGCATTCCCTTCCGGTTCTGTCATTGGTATATGCCTTCCCACGCTAAGGCACAATCTCCTCGCACAGCACGAAATTCAGCGGGCAGGGGTCACCACCATCTTCCCCGCTCACTCCAACCACTGTGATCTCATTAATCCAACCTGCAACACGCGTCTCGCGCGCTTCACTCTCTCTTCCAACAACCTCTACATGCTTCAAGTGCCTACACCTCACACTGAAGTTCACACAACCTCCACGTGCTTGTGTCGCCACCTTTCCGACCCTACCTTGCTTTTCCACCACCGGCTCGGGCACCCCAATTTTCGCATCCTCTCAGAGCTCGCCTCCAAGAAACTCCTTCTCCATTTTCCCGAATCTCTTCCCCCACCTTCGCCTTCACCAGCACCTCCCTATCTGGACTGTACACAAAGTAAACTGCGTCAATTGCCTCACCCTCCATCACCCTCCGCCTCGGCCGCCCCCCTTGATCTCATCCATATGGATCTCTGGGGGCCGGCGCCTGTTCAATCCAGTGGCGGGCATTCGTACTTCGTGGTAATCGTGGACGATCACTCTCGCTACGCATCCGTCCACCTCCTTTCTTCCAAAGTGGCGGTCCCTGATATCGTCATCGCTTGGGTTCGGCAAGCTCAAACCCATTTTCGCACCTCCGTCAAGTGTCCCCATTCCAACGGTGGTGGCGAGTTCCACAATCACACCCTTCACACATTTTGCGCTTCGCAAGGAATTCGCCAAACCTTCACTCTTCCGCACAGCCCGGAGCAGAATGGCATCGCGGAAAGCCGCAATCGCACTCCTGTGCAAATTGCCCACTGTCTTCTCACGCACGCTGCCAATCCACCCTCCCTTTGGGGATACGCTCTCCTTCAAGCAACCCTCCTCTACAACCTTCACCCTCATCCCCTTCGCCCCGAGATCACGCCTGCCGAGCTCTGGACAGGCTCCAAGCCAAGTGCACGCCCGCTCCACGTCTGGGGGTGTACCGCTTATGTCCTCCTCAATCCTCATGATCGCCGTGCCCATGGCGGCAAGTTCGCTCCCAAGACTCAGACATGCGTCTACCTTGGTCACAACCTCGATTCTCCAGCCTATATTTTTCTCAATCCATCCACTAATCAACTCATCCGTAGCCGAGATGTCGCTTTTGACGAGAATCGCCCATTTTACCTTCACTTGTCTCCCGCCCCCGCTCCACCTTCGCTCGTCTGGGCCGATTTCGATGCCTCGCTCTCCATCCCCGCTGCCACCCCTCCTGATTCCTCTACCCTCTCCTCCTCACCCGCTCCATCTCCTTCCGCTTTTTCCCACCCTCCTTCCCCTGCCGCCTCGGGTGCTCCCTCTTCCCCTCCTCCCGTGCTCTCACCATTGCCTGCGCCTTCCTCCCCCCCTTCTCCGGCATCCGCACCTGCCGCTCCCCCTCCTGCCGCCCCACCCGTCACCTATCGGCGTCGTCGCCAAGGTCGTTCTTATGTTTCTGTCCCGCCTACTCCTCCGCCGCCTCCTTCCTCCCCCGTCGCTTATCGTACCCGTTCTCATGGTCCCATCCAACCTCTTGCTCTCTCCGTCCGCATCTCCCTCAATCCGCCTCCTCCTGCCGAGGGTGCACTCATGCCTGGCCTGCTGGAGGATAGGCATGAGGAGCTGATTGATATCGATGCTGCCATTTGCCAGCTCTGCTATCTCTTCCCTGATCTTGCAGACGCTCCAACCCTCAACTTCTTAGAGAATCCATCCATCCCGACCCCGAACACGTACGATGAAGCCATCTCTGGGCCGCACTCCCCGCAGTGGCTCGCAGCTATGATCGCCGAGTGTGAAGCATTCATTCGCAACAACTCCTTCACCGACGTCTCTCCTCCTCCAAGAGTGAACATCGTCCTCGGCAAATGGGTGTTTCGTGTCAAACAGCTACCTGGTGAACTTCCTATCTTTAAGGCACGTTACTGTGCCAAAGGCTACACACGGAAAAAGGGGCTGGATTTCTTTGACACCTTCTCCCCAACGGCTAAACTGCCTACCATTCGCAATCTCCTTGACGTCGCTGCTGGAGGCAACTTCGAGGTCCACTCTATGGATGTCTCAGTGGCATTCCTGCAAGGAGACCTTCTTGAGGATATTTTCATGGAACGGCCTTAAGGGTTCCCCTTACCCTTTCCACCCGGAACAGTCTGGAAGTTGAATCGACCCGTCTATGGGCTGAAGCAAGCTCCTCGCAAATGGCATAAGAAGCTGAAGGCCACCCTCAAGTCACTCGACTTTCATCCTTGTGCCGCCGATCCGAGCCTTTTCATTCGCAAGAACGACAAGCCGTTCTTCATTCTCGTCTATGTTGACGACATGATCCTCGTCTCCAAGGACTCCGATCAGCTAGCAGCAGTCAAGCAAGCCCTAGGGGACGCGCTTGCGATGAAGGATCTCGGCGAACTCAAGAACTACCTTGGGATGGAAATCACGCAGGATCGTGAAGCCCAAACCATTACTCTCTCCCAAGAGTTCTACGTGAACAACGTCCTCAAGCGCTTCGACATGGACGAAGCCAAGTTAGTGGCTACGCCGCTTCCCCTGCAGCACGATCTAACTGCCCCGCCAGTTCCATCACCTGAGCCTTGTGATGCAGCTTATCCCGAGCTCGTCGGCTCACTCATGTATGCGATGATGTGCACAAGGCCTGACTTGGCCTATCCCATCAGCGTGCTCTCACGTTAGGTTGCTGCTGGTCGTTACTCCAATCGCCACTGGTCAGCTGCTAAGCGTGTCCTTCGCTACCTTCAAGCCACCAAGGACTTTGTCCTCACTCTCGGTGGCACGTCCCCTCCTCACCTCGAGGGGTACAGTGATTCCTCATGGGCTGACGACCAAGCTGACCGACGCTCCTCCCAGGGCTATTGCTTCACCCTTGGTAGTGGTGTCATCAGCTGGCGATCTACACGCTCATTGTCCGTCTCTTTGTCGTCCTGCAAAGCAGAGCAGTATGCAAGCACCATGGCAGCCCAAGAAGCCCGATGGCTTACCTACCTCGTGTCGCCGCGGCAGCCTCAGTGACAGCAGCGGAAACGTCAGAGGAAGTGCAGTAGGAGGGAGCATAGCCCTGGAAGATAGGGACCGCCGTAGTCCTGCTAGACTTAGTGATAGTGCGCTAGCGGGTCCCTATCATCCACAGGGTGGTGACAAAATCGCTAAGGGTGAGGTCAACGGGGTGGAGACTAAGGAAGGTGTCGCGAGCAGTGGCTAGGCGGTCGGGGAGGTGCGTGGCTAGGAAATAAAGGGTAGAGCCAAGGGGGGGAAGGAAGTACAGTGAGCTGAGCCTCAAGACTAGTAGCGCGATAGCTATTCTCAAGAGCGTGCAGGTGAGTGGCGAGATCAATGATAGTGGGGAAGGACGCGAGATTAGGGAAGAGCAGGGGTCGGAGGAGACGGCCACCAGAGGCAGAGGAGGGAGTGGAATAGCGAGTAATGACTGCATCTATGTACTCCTTGGCTATCTCTAGGCCCTGAAAGTGGGGACGCTCGGACAGTGGGAGGGCGTGACTGATAGCTAGCTGTGCTGTAGCGTCACGCGACTCCCAGACAGAGCGAGCGGGCTCAGCATCTGCAAAAGCCTCAAGCTCAGCAAGTTTGGCGTCGTCAGCGAGGGCAGCAGGCGTGGGGGGGGAGGTCAGCTTACCGTCAACATGGACGTCCAGAGACTGGCCATCCTAGCGCTGATGCTTCAGCTGGCAGCGCAGGTCAGTGAGCCACGCCTCGAAGTCCACCGCATGACCCTTTGCGTCCAGGCAGAGAACAGCGTCCGCCATCACGCACAGCTACAGCAGCTGCAGAACCAGGAGGAGGAGGAGGAGGAGCAGGGAGAAGGCAGGTGCGGTGGAGTGCGGTGGAGAGCAGTGGAGAGTAGTGAAGTGCGGTGGAGTGCGGTGAAGAGCAGGCAGCCGGCGAGGGTGCCGGCGCAGAGAAGAAACCAGGGTCGGGGGCGTGCAGGGGCCGGCGCGGCTAGCAGGGGGCGGCGCGGCAAGATGGAGCCGGCGCGGCGAGCAGGGGCGACGCGATGAGCTGGGGCCGGCGTGACGAGCAGGGGCGGGCGTGACGAGCAGGGGCAGCGCGGCGAGCTGGAGCCGACGCGACGAGCTGGGGCGACGCAGCAAGAAGTGTGGAAAGAAGCCAACCTTTCCACGGAGTTAACGTCCTTTCCCGACACCAGCCCACAGCGACTACCTGCTCCCCAGGGAAGACGTCGGTGGAGCTGAAGCAGCTCAAGAGGAAGCTGGGGGTCTACAAGAAGCTGCAAAAGACCTGAAATCCTCCTTTGGATGCATCCAGCTCAGCAATCGACGACACACACCGTCGTCAAGGAAACTGGATCTGTTGTCTGGATATTGGTAGATAAGAATGGTGGATAACTCCATCAACAAAACTGTCTTCCCAACAAGGTATGGGTCATACGAGTATCTGGTAATGCCGTTCGGACTCGCCAATGCACTGGCAACCTTCGAAGCCGAAATGAACCACATCCTTCGCCCACTCTTGGACGAATGCATGGTGGTGTATTTGGATGACATCCTCATCTACTCACGCGATATGAAGCAGCATGTCAAACACCTGCGACGCGTCTTTGATATTCTTCGACGGGAACGTTTCTATGTCAAACTGTCCAAGCGCGAGTTTGCCCTCAAGAGCCAATCCTAGGACACCGGGTGAGCGCTCAAGGAGTCCATGTCGACCCCAAGAAGATCAAAGCCGTACGCACGTAGAAGACACCAGAGAACGTGAAGGAGTTGCAGTAGTTCCTAGGCTTCGCCAACTATTACAACAAGTTCGTGCCACAGTATGCGAAAATCGCCGCACCACTCACAAATCTGCTGAAAAAGAACACGCCCTATAATTGGGAACCAAAAAATCAGGAAGTCGTGGAGCAGCTGAAACAAGCACTCACGCTCGCACCCGTACTCATCTTGCCAGGTCCCGAAAGTGACTACGTCATCGAATCCGACGCCAGTGACCAGGCAGTGGGAGCAGTCTTGATGCAAGACCAGGGGAATGGGCTGCAACCAATCGCATACCTCAGCAAGAAACTATACGAGGCATAACTAAATTGCCCGATACACGACAAAGAGGCCCTTGCAATTATCATCGCCTTCAAAACGTGGAGATGTTATCTCAAAAGATAGAAAACGACAGTCTACACCGACCACTGCAGCCTAAAATATTTGAAGCCACAGCCAAACCTCCCTAGGCGGCAGGTTCGGTGGATTGACTTCCTCAAGATGCACTTCCACTATGACATCGTGTACAAGCCTGACCACAAAAACAAAGCAGACGCTCTCAGCTGGCCTGCACATGTCGCAGCTATCTAGGTCAAAAGGATGAACCCGCTACTCAAGGGACTCTTCACACATGGGTATACCATCAACCCCGAAATTCCCTTGGTAGAGAAACGCCACCTGCTACAGTGAGACAGTGACATCGCGTACCGAAAAGGCTAAAAGAAAATCTGGTGTTGCAAAACACTACTACTAGCCCCACATGGCAGACAACGTAAAAAAATTCGTTGCCTCGAGTGACACATGTCAGCGGATGAAGAACAGTAATCAGAAGATACCAAGACTGCTACAGCCCCTTCTTGTCCCGGAACAGCCATGGCAAGTGGTTAGCCTAGACTTCATAACCGGGTTACCACCTACCACAAACGGTCATGATGCAATCCTTGTCGTCATCAACAAATTTTCCAAAATGGGACACTTCATCCAGACAAACACGATAGCACGCACCGAGGAGACAACACAATTGTCCGTTCGCTACATCATCTGACAGCATGGCATCCCAACCACACTCATCTCCGACACAGACCTTAAGTTCACCACCAGCATGGAAAGAACTGATGTCTCTGCTCGGGACCAAACTCGCCATGTCATCTGCCTGCCATCCACAGACAGACGGACAAACTGAACGCCTCAACCAAATTGTACAGAAACTCCTTGGCGCAGCATGCAAGGACGACATCTCCAAATGGAACTTGCATCTACTCATCCTGGAGTTTTCCTATAATAACGCCACTCACGTCGCTACCAGACAAACACGATCTTTCCTCTGTTATGGACGCAATCCGCTCACTCCATAGAAACCAACAATACCAGCCATAGTCCAACCTGCACATGACTTCATAACAACCTTGCATCAACTTTGGGATCAGACCCACAAGCGCCTCATCGATATTCAGCAGCAACAAAAACGCCAGGCCGATTGACACCGCAATGACCACACTATCACCATGGGAGAACGTGTTTTACTCGACACTCGCAATCTCGACACTAGCCATCTCCCATCCAAACTGCGACCTCGCTTCTGCGGGCCCTTCCTCGTTGAAGCACAAATCACCCCTGTTACCTTCCGCTTACACGTACCAGGAACCTAGAAGATCCACAAAGCCTTCCACGTCCAACTTTCGAAACCCTACTGAGATCCCAACACGATCTTCAATGGCCGCCAACCACCGTCGTCGCCGCCGCCCGTCCTAATCCATGATGAACCCGAGTACGAGTTCGAGTCCGTGCTTGCACACTGCCACCATCAGAATGGCACCTTGGAGCTTCTCATCCGTTAGAAGGGTAATGATCATTTTGAGAATAGTTAGGTTTCTGACTCTGATATGGGTAATGCACGTCGTCCTCTTCGCGACTACCTTGTCAAGCAGGGTGTTACTTCTACCACCCAGCTTTGAGGGGGGAAGTGTGAGAGTACGACCCCGTTACACCATTTTCCCCTTTCCATATTTCCTTTCTATTTCATTCCTTTTTTTATCATGATTCATTTGGTCTTTATCTCATCTAATTTGGTTTCCTATTCCTCATTTTCCATAATCCTTTGGTTTATCCTGTTATTTTAACTATATCACCGACCAGGCTCGGGATGTACTGGCGCGCTATATCTAGCATTATCCTGCCGTAATCCTTTAGAGCCAATAGTCTTGTGTGGCTATACGCAGCGTGATTCTATTTCTAGAAGGGTCTATTCCCTTTGGATAGGATAAACGTGGTTACCTGATGTACCTTGGAAGTACAAAAGCGCCTTGTATCGATCGATAGTGCAATTTTCCTCTCAACCATTTCGGTCCTTTGACAGCATGTATAGTTATAGTCTAGACATGTTAGTTCTCTTAGAGAGTACAACCCAAACCCTTATATCACCCTGTATGCACATGCTAGAGTTCCTTCGCCATGCTGACAGCGCAAGCTCATGGCCTTCTTGATAAAAATTGAGATAAAGACAAAAGAGTATGATTGTACGATTGAATAGGACAAGAGTGCAATAGTAGAACTGTAGCACATATAAATGGAATTATAATGTGCTTGTGAAGAATTAGTGGAAAGGTACTCAAGTGAGTAAAAGGGGACTTGTGGAGAGAAAGATGCTTATAAAGAAGAGTGAGAGACTTACTTATGTGTGTCTTACAAGGTAGAGAAGCTGTAGAATCTTGGGAGCGGTTCTTGATAGAGGAAGTATTGCACTTGGGAAAGGGTCTTGAGCTTGGAAGGACACCACAAGCTTGAGAGGGGACCACAATCTTGGATGTGGTTGAAGGAGATGGTCTTGTACTTGACGAGTGAATATACCTCAAGGTTGAGTGTTGAAGAAGTAAGTCTTCCTACAAGCTTGTGGCTTGGTGATGCATCTTATACTCGAGTTGGGTATAAGATGGACCAATGCTTGATTACTTTGCTAATCTAGAAACTTTGTGGGAGAACTCTAAGAGCATAAACTTATATGAAATAGGGTATAGTACAAGCCTTATAATCCATGGTGGATACAAGGACATGCATGAGAGAGAGACCACTCATAGTAGTCTAGGAAGAAAGGCAGCATGGTAATACCATCTCTAGAGGCATAGAACATGAATGCTAACAAGGAGCCTTTGTAGTGGTGTGAGCTTGAGGAGCTTGAAGAAGACTTGAAGGGGAGCTTGGAGGAGAGGAGCTTGGAGATGCCTTGTTGTACTTTGAGAAACTTCTTGAGAAGTTGGAGAGGATTCTTGGTGAAGATGAATAGTAGTGGAGCATGTGATAGTTGTTGAGCCTTTGGTGACTTGGAGTTGTAGACCATGTGGTGTTGGAAAGAAACTTGGATGAGTTGGAAAGGAAGGAGAGGAGGAGGAATGAAAGCTTTGTTGAGTTGGAAGGTGAGAAAAGTAAGGAATCATGAGAGTCTTGTGTGATGATATGGCAACTTGGATGACTTGGGATAGGAAGGAAGGAAGGAATAAATAAGAGGCATGTGGAAGTTGATGAGTAGGGAAGGGAGGAATGTGCTTGAGGCACATGTGAGGAGGATTATTGGTTGGAGTAGATGACTTGGAGAATTCTTGATGAGTAGGAAGAGAGAGCACATGGAAAATGATGAAGAGTCATGTGCCTTGAGGTAGGAGTTGGAGATGAATAGGAGGATTTGTTGGAAGCTTGGTTGAAGTGGACTAGGAATGATTATGAGAGTTGGGGAAAATTAAGGAGTAGTTGGGAGGCCTTAGTTTGGAGGAGATGAGCTGGAAAAGTTGGGTTGGAAATTTGGTGGGTAGAGTAGGTTTGGTTGGTGGGAAATGGGTTGGGGTAGGTAAAGAATTGTAACGAGCGGTTTTCGAGGGGGAGGGGTTGGAGTGGCGAGAGAAATGTGGCACGCGCATCACGTGCCACTCACAACACTTCTTGGCGCCAGTCACAGCGCTCGCATTGGCGCCAGTCATGCCCCACACGGCCTTGCTGCCGTCGCCCATGAGGTTCACCCACGTGCTGCTGTCCGTGCTCAGCTCCACCTGCAGCAGCATGCCCTGGCCCGCCAGCCCCACCACCTGAATGTTGAAGTATTCGGGCTTGGCGTCGCGGGGCACACGCACGGCGGACCCCACGGTGGAGGCGCAAGAGGTGCGCTTGAAGGTGATGTTGACGGGGATGCTCTCGTTGCCCTGCACGATCCTTCCCCACGTCACCTTGGACAACGACAGCTGCTTCGCCACCTTGCCCTCGCCCACCACGCGCACCGACACCACCACCTTGTCACGGCACCGCTTTGTGACATTCACGCACCTCACCTTGTAGCACGCGCCACAGCGCTTGTAAAAGGAGATCGAAGGAAGCGTGGCGGTGAGGCCGAAGCCGAAGTACTTGTTGTCAGTATAGCTGCCGTAGTACACGCACATCATCCTCTTGCCCTCGCCCGTGTCGATGCTCACCTTCGCAGTCCCCGCCACCGCTCTGCGATTGCCCACAGTCGCATTGCCGGAAGTCGCATTGTAGCGGCGGAAGCCGCGACGGCGCCGCGCGGCGGAGCGGAGAGGAGCAGCTCAGCGGCAAGGCTGGCGAGGAGGAACAATGTCCTAGCGAGGCTCTGGCTGAAACGAGCCATGGCTCTGGACCCGGTGCTTAGAAGAGAATGATACTAGCAAAGAGCGGTTGCTCTAAAGTAAGAGAACACTGCGGCAGAGGAGTGCGAGCAGTAGTGCCAATGATGGGATGAGCAGCACTCGTCGCTTTCTTTATAACCCACGTCTGCACCGCCTATGGCTCTGCTGCTCACGCTCAACTTGCAACTGGTCGTCATCGTTCTCCGCGCTTTGGCCGCAATCTCGGTTTGCAAGGTTGTGAGTTGTGGGCAGTTGAGATCAGCGTTCTGCTCTGCTGGCAGCTTTGCAGCGATTATGGATCGAAATAGTATGGAAGAGTCCCATCATAGTAGCGAAATGCGGGTCTGTGGAATCCTTGTAGGCTCCGCCATGTGCTAATGTGCTGCAAATAGTGGTTGATGGCGACAAATTTTGTATTCTCCCATGCTTTGCGTTCGCTCTCTGGACGGTCAGTAGTCTCTGGGTTGAGCGCTGCCCCTTTCCACGGCAAGGAATTATTTGCATGAGGGTGCTTCGGCTATTACACTGGAACTGGATGTGGACAAGAGTGGACTGTCTGATCATTTTACGTCCGCATTACTGTTATGCTATCGAAACTTGTAGTAGCTCACGTTACTGGTTTCCCTTACAATTACGGACACAAGAAAATGCCTAAACCATTGTGCTGACATCTCATTGATATGTTACAACACATTTGATATGACTGTGGGTTAGGCGTTACAATATCTCCGGCACAAGGCGCACATCAGGATGTGGTCAATGCTGAAAATGGGTATGAGAAGATGCAACAAACCTGCAAAGTGGCAACTTGCGGTAGTTAGTGCTAGAGTAACAAAGTGGACTCTAGCAAGAGAATAGGGTGATATAAGGGTTTGGGTTGTACTCTCTAAGGGCACGAACCCATCTAGCCTATAACTAAACATGCACAACAAAAGTATAAGTTGACACACCCCCTAGGCTAGATAAGGGCCAGTGCCTAGCAAGAGACACGTAGCTCAGGGCGGCACTACTAGTCCAACCTCTCAGGCAGGGGCCCAAAGGCCAGTCAGCAAGAGTACAAACTAAACAAGAGTAACTCAGGGCAGAGCTACAAGTCCATCCACTGAGACAAGAGCCACAAGGCCAATCAAGAAAATATTTGGAGTAGTACACAAGTCAGGGTCCTAGCAAGTGAGGAGCTATAGGATCCAGACCAAGCTGTAAGCAGTGTTACTGATGATCTTTAAACGCAAGCGCCTTGGTAAAGACATCAGCTGTGTTGGCACTGGAGGCTAAGTGTACTACGCATACCTGGCCGCGATGTTGTAGCTCGCGCAGGAGGAAGTACCGCAGCTGGATTAATTCACTCTGCCCTCTATTCGAGGCTCCTGACACAGGAGCATCATGGCACTGTTGTCAGCGTACAGGACCGGGGCAGAGCTAGGCCGCTCACCTAAGTCAGTGAGCAGTAACGTCAGCCAACAGAGCTCCTGTGCCGCCATGGCACCAGGTAGATCTCAGCCTCACAGCTGGACTGTGCAATAGACAACAAGCGGGTGGACCTCCACAGGATGGTGCCTACACCAAGGCTAAAGCAGTAGCCCTGGGAGGACTTGAGCATCTCAGCGTCGTCCGTCCACGAAGCTTCTGTGTGCCCTGTGAGAACCACTGGCCTGCATCCTCCCAGCACTAGCCACATGCCTGATGTACTAGCTAGATATAACAACACCCTCTTGGCAGCCGACCAGTGCTGAGGTCGGTGCCTGCTTGACGCAACAAAGTGTGTGAGGATACAAAGAGGGTATGCGAGATGTGGACAAGTGCAAGTCATCAAGTACATGAGGCAGCCAACAAGCTCTGCGTACTGACCACGAGGCTCGACCGGTTCGTCATGGACTGGAGTTGAGAGCTTCTGGTTCACTTGCAGAGGGGTGGGCTGTGCGGAGGAGAACTGAAGGCTGAACCTCTTAAGGACCTAGCGCACCAAGTGTGACTGTGTGAGAGTGATGGTGCGCGCTGCTCTGTCCCTGGAGATCTGCAGCCCAAGGTAGCGGCGCAGCTCTCCTAGGTCAGTGATGTCTCCTCAGCAGCTCGGCCTTCACCGAGGCCAGCACGTCTCAGTCTGAAGTAGCGAAGACCAGGTCGTCTATGTAGACTAGGATGTAGAACGGAGTCTGCCTGAGCGAACAAAGAGAGACGGGTCAGCAGAGGACGGAAAGACTGGAGGTCAGATAGTGTAGCACATAGCATATTGTGCCACCCACAGGGCGCCTGTCGCAGACCGTAGATCGCGCACCGTAGGAACCACTTGGTCCCAGGAGGGAAAACATCCAGAGAAGCCTGGCAAACGGCGCAGGTAGATCTGCTCGTGCAGACGGCTCTGGAGGAACCATGTGGAATAGTCAAGCGAGTGAAGCTCGTAGTCGTGCTATACAGCTACGTGAAGCAGCGCCCGAAGAGTGGTCATCTTCGGGGTCGGGGCGAAGGTGTGGAAGAAGTCAACCCCCTCGTGCTGACTAGCAACATAGCGTGCCTTGAACACTGGCGGCTCTCTAGGAGGGCGCTTCACCTTAAAGAGCCACCGGCCATCGAATACGTTTGCCCCAGGTAGGGGAACTGCGTCGTCGTACGTACCGGTGGATCTCCAATATGCCATCTCTACGTCCATAGTAGCTATCTACTGAGAGGCCTAGGTTCCCAGAGTCACCTCAGCGTAGGTGCGAGGGGTTGGGATGTCAAGAGAATCTGGGTCACCCTCAGGGGCTAGCAGCATGGAGCAGAGATGAGGAGCAACCTCAAAAAGGAAAGCAAGCTCGTATTGCCTGTCTTCTAGGTTGTTAGTGCCAAGGGCAGGTGCACCCCCAACAAATGGAGGACGGGCAGGGTCAGATACTAGAGCACTGGCATAGTCAAGGCGGTGCGAGTAGAGGCAAAGTCCGCGACAGCAGCGACAAGAGCCGAGAGACTTGAGACAAGAGAGGCGAGGACACAAGGAACCAAAGGGTGAGCCGTATGGAGAAAGTCCGCGAGAGGAGGCAAGGAGAGAGAGAGGGATGATTGAGGAGGTGACGGGAGAACAGGAGCGAGAGCAGCAAGTGACGCATGAGAACAAATTGACATAGGGCATACAAAGCAGAGGGAATCTGATCCACATCCATCTCAAAGATCGGCACATGGCGACGTACCACGCTGTGCCAGTCCGGGAGGTCGGACGCGGGCCTAAAGCAGAGACGGAGAAGGTCGTCGAGGCGGCGGTAGCAGCGGGCGGCGGTGTGACCGGGACGGTCACACACTGTGCCACGACGGGGACCAGTGTGATGCTGGTACTGGCAACTCACCGAACTGGAGCTGCCACCCGACGTCGAGCTGCGAGGGCCGCCTCCACGACCACCACCACCGAAGCTGCTTAGCCACCATGGCAGCAGGGGCGCCCACTGCTGCTGCTGCTTCTGCGACTACTGCTGCTGCTGCAGCTACTGCTCATGCTGCTGCTTAGGGGCATCAGCCCCCACCCCCTCGTCTGCACCCCCAGCGCTCCCACCACCTCCACCGCCCCCGCCACCCCTGCCACCCCTAGCACCCTTCCCTCCCCCACGCCCAACTCTGGGGCGACGACCTTTACCCTGACGAGACTGCGCTGAGGCCGCCGCAGCGGTCTCAGCGGCAGCAGCTGAAACGGCAGAGTAAGTGCACTGGAAAGGAGCATAGCCCTTGAAGATAGGGACGGCCGCAGTACTGCTGGACCGAGCGATAGTGTGCTGGCGGGTCTCTATCCCCGACAGGGTGGCGACGAAGTTGCTAAGGGTGAGGTCAGCGGGGTGGAGACTAAGGACGGTGTCACGGGTAGTGACTAGGCGGTTGGGGAGGCGTGTGGCTAGGAGATAAAGGGTAGCACCGAGGGGGGGAGGAAGTACAGTGAGCTGAGCCTCAGTGCTAGCAGTGTGGTAGCTTGTCTCGATAGCATGCTGGTGAGTGGCAAGATCGGCGACAGTTGGGAAGGACGCGAAGTCAGGGAAGAGCAGAGGCGGAGGAGGGAGTTGAATAGCAAGCAATGACTACATCTAGGTACTCCTTGGCCATCTCTAAGGCCTGAAAGTGGGGACGCTCAGACAGGGGGAGAGCGTGACTCGTAGCTAGCTGCGCAGTGGCGTCATGTGACTCCCAGACAAAGCGGGCGAGCTCAGCAGCTATGAAAGACTCACGCTCAGCGGGCGTGGGGGCGTCAGCTAGGGCAGCAGGCGTGGGGGGCCAGGGCACCTTACCATCGATATGGACGGCCAGAGACGGCACCTTAACGAAGTGAACTCTTGCAAGAGAATACAGGGTGATATAAGCATTTGGATTGTACTCTCTAAGAGCACGAACTTGTCTAGCCCATATAATACATGCACAGCAAATGTATAAGTTGACACTTAGCTAGGTTTGATTATCATATTTGCTAACCAGACATAACAATGTACCATATTTTCATGTACCCTAGTTTACGTGCCTTCTTCCAAGTCCGAACCAAGTCATTATATTCCACAGGAGCTTGTATGCCATTTTTGTGGATACACCTTGAGTTTTCAAGAACAGTTTGTTACGATAAGAAAATTGTTACATTCATGAAACTAACACTCAAGCCGTAACCCCTGTCGAGTCCAAGCCTATGACGCGAGGTACGAAGTGCAAAGGTCATTGACCGTTGACCGACAGTCAAACCGACAGAAGTTCAAGGGTTCGTCACGATAGCAAGGACACATTACTGACCCTGTAATACATCACACGTAGTTACCTGAGTCGTGTGCAGTTACCCGAGTCGGATCTAGAAACCTCATAACGAATGTACCCTTGGTAAGTGCATCTTAGTTAGACCCTTCGCACTCTCTTGTATAACTATATGAACCATGTATCCTCTTGCTATAATCAACACAGTTATGTTACATTCACTCTGACAGGGTTCATCGACCAATCAACCGCTTCCGTAAAGCGCACTACTGCGGTTCAATCCTGAACATCCTACAGACCATATTGGATCACTTCATGGTAAACAGAGCCCATCAGGATTCTATGCATGACAGTCTTAATCAGTTTCAAATTCAAATATCGTGGCGCTAGTGACTCGCTCCCGCCACAGAATGGCCCCAGGCTTGGGATTACGAGGGCAAGGAAGCCCTCCTTTTAAAGCACCTGCAAGCACTCCGAACCACTTCCGTCCCCACATGACTCCTCGAAAAATTGTTCCAACGAATCTCAACTCTTGAAGAGGGACTTCAATCTCTCAAGATTGACGGCTCGAGCACCGCTCGCCAATGCACTAAAACACAACCAACCCCTACAGTCGAGGACTCCACTCCTGGCTTCTTCAACTTTGACGCATCCCTGCAAGCATAGGATTAAGCGATGAAGCCCTGCAGACAGCACAATCAAAGTTCTTCGCTGTTTCTAAGATCATAACAAGCTCTATCTTTGACAGTCGCGATTTTTACACTTGGAGTTTCGAGTTCGAGCTACTATTGCAGAGCGCTCAAATCTTCTAAGATTTCGACGGATCTCACCACGGATCAATTATCGACACCAAAGACAAGAAACAATTATATTGCAACTAATCGCTCATGGCGTACAGCGTACTTCTAAGGAACATATCCACCTCCGAGCAGCTCCGAATTCGATCGTTCAAAACCCGCGCCGCTCCGGCATGAGACTCCTGGCTATTCCTGACGAACCTCTATCAGCCGAAGGATTCCGTGTCATCGAGTTGACTACTTGGCCAGCTGCTAGAAGTGAAGATGGCCTCTGGAGAAAAGGCCAACACTTACATTAATCGCTGTCGAAGCATCCGCGACCAGATCGTAAAGCAGGAAGCAGCGGAAGACCATCCTACATGCCTAACCCAAGTGGAAGTTAATGAGGTCACACCCAACAGAGGAGACCCATCGACCCTTCCCCTCAGGACCCGCGCCAGACCAGTCGCCCTTCCCACACGGACCAGCGATCAGTCACTCACCCTCCTGCATCCTCGGACCCTCGTCTGACTCAGCCATACACACATGATCAACCTGTCCATCGCCAAGTCTTCATGGCGATGAGAGCTTGGAGTCCCACACGCCGAGCAAATTGACGTCGCCACGTGCCACAACCGCACCCAAGTCAGGGAGACTTCGAGCCGGCGATAGCGGCCCAGGACTACAATGAGCACGGCAGCTACGAGATCGGTGAAGAGGCGCCGGAATGGAACCTGCTCATTCCCCTACTGGAGCCGACACCTTACATCACTGACACAACATCTGGAGGCGACGGAAAAGGCTAGGATGACTTCCCAAAGGACCATCTCATGCACAAGTCGAACTTTCCCTATCTGCTAACTTCGAAGATCCCAATGATCGCTCGGAAAAACCGCGGTAACCGTTGCCAACAACGAACGGCTTATGGCAAGGTGTCAGGGAATAGTCTTCCTACACTTTGGCGCACAACACTTTGACGTACATCACCCTGAACGACGAGCTCACCGTTCAGAACCTGCGCTACAACCTATTCTCAACGGCGCAGTTGACGTCCTGCGGAGTTAACATGAGCACCGACCCCCAAACACGGGACCTCCTGCTACATTACGGCAAGCCACATCAGCCCAACGAAGAGCCAAACCCACTCCAGTACATCTTCAGGGCAACAGCAGTCGATGGAGTTTACGTCCTAGACTTCGACATCCCCAACTGCAACCGCGATAGCCATGAGCTAATCGACCTTGTTCCCCTCAACTTCACCTACCAAGAGGAGAAGGAATGGAAACATCCCGCCGCCCGTGGGTCACCCATCACATGCACCCATCTGAGACGGATCTGCACGACCCTAGACCAGACGATATCTGCGGTACCTATCGCACCCCGACCGCCTGCTCCAGCAAAATCGTTCGAAAGGGACTCGAAACTCTCGAGGAAGACAAGATGGAGTCCTTTCTCACTCTGGAGGTCGGCATGACAACCTCAGAACTTGCTGCAGCCATCACCATTGTTCCTCCCAGAGGAACCATAGACCCTCCCCACAACTCAAGGGAATGCTTAGAATGTGTCCGTGCTTATGTGGGACCTGGCTGCTTTAACGAAACAGGACGACCAAACCCATGGGAACTACACACTCACATGGCGTTTTACCCCAACTGGAGAGAACCCATGCCACGAGAAGCAGAAAACCTGGCAACAAAACTTGCATCCAACATGGATGCCTGGGCAAGCTCTCTCAGAAACATTGCCGCTCGACACAGACCGGCGTCAGTAGAAGCAGCAGAGGCAGCACAAGCAACTATGGTTGCAACCTCAGCAGTATGGGAAGCAGCAGCGGCAGTAGCCAGAGCAGAAGCAGCAGAGGCAGCAGCAGCAATGGTAGCAGAAGCAACAGCAGAGGCAGCAGCAGTGGAAGCAGCGGCAGCAGCAGCAGCCGCAGGAGCAGAGGGAGTAGCAGAGGCAACAACGACATCAGGACCGGAACCCCCATGCGCTGAACCTAGAGTCGAGATAGGTGCACCACCTTTCCGAACACCTAGCAGCTAGGGTCCATCCCCAAGCAGAGGCACCTGGGGAGGAGTATCAGCGGAAGACACTGAGTGGGACACCACCAACCCTCCCCTACAACCCTCGCCTAACGCACCAACAGGTGAAGAATGGGGCAGAGGCCCGAGACTACCATGGTTCCGCAATCTCGCTACAGAACGCTGGCGTTTAAACCACAAGGAATGGGTATGGGAGAGGAGACGATGAGGACGACGAAGTTGAAAGGGGGAGAATTGCACCAAACATGTATCTTCACCTTGGTCGCCCTCCCCAAGCCATTGGAACTTGGGCCGAGTACAATGAAATCTCTGATGGGGAAAACAATCTACTCTGGAGAGGCTACCACGAATCTCCACCGTCAGAACCTCACAGCCCCCTCCCATTGTCACCGACTCCTATTGGACCCAATGTTGAATCTGATACCCAAGAGACCAAAACCACCGAAGAAGCACCACCACCCCAACAAACCAGAATCATCGACAGTCCACCACCTCCTCGCCTCCCTCCCCCACACACAAGGAGCTAGATGAGAGTGCAGTTGGACCATACACCTCTTCTCGAGGTCAGGAGGTCAGAGCAGACCTCATAGACCACGAGTTCCTTGCTCTTGCTATCACAGCCCCTAAATCCCAGGCACACCTCCAGCTCCTCCTGACAATTCCCGCCAGCGCTAAAACGCCCTTGAGGACATCGCGCCTCCAGGGACATCTGGCACCAGCGGCTTGGCCACCCCTCCAGATTCACTCTCAACAACTTGATCAGGGCTAACATTTTTGCCCCTGGAGCACTCCTATACTCTGACGGGCATGAGCTCCAAGAAAGCCAAGCCCCACCTATTTGCACAGTCTGCACTGAAGCTGCTCTCACACACAGCCCATTCCAAGATCTCTCTCGCTGCCCTAACCGCTACACACCACTGGAAAAAGTCTACAGTGACTACCTCGTCCTCACACGAGTAGGACTCTACGGGGAGCAGTACACCCTCACCTTCATCGACACCACCACCCACTACATCTGGGCAGTCAACGTTTAGAACAGAGGGAGAGTACTCAACATCTTCCGACCTTGGCTCGCTCTTGCTGAATGCCAATCTGGAAAGAAACAGAAGTACTGGCAGACGAATGGAGCTCGGGAATTCCAAAGTGAGGAGCTACAGACCCACCTCCAAGAACTTGGGATCGAACACAGCCGCTCCCTTCCCTATGCTCATCCACAGCAGGGCATCGCTGAACGGACCAAAGTAGGGGCCATGATGCTGCAGTCCGGACTGGCCACCGACTACTGGCCCTTTGCCGTGCACCACATAGTCCAGCTGCACAATATACTGTCCACCACAACCAACAACAGGAACTTCTCCCCCTACATGGCCTGGACAAGAAGACCAGCGGACACCAGCATGATGCGGGTTTGGGGCTGCATGGTCCAATACCGTCCTCACCAGGCCAGCACCGGCAAGTTCGAAAGGCGAGCTCGCTGGGGGATGCACCTGGGCATCTCTCACGAGTACCAGGCATGGACAATCTTAGACCTAGATAACTTTACCATCGTGCCCTCCAGGGACGTCCTCTTCTACGAAGGACTCACCCTGAAGCAGTTCCAAGACGATCGTCGCGCCAATCGCTAAGCAGCCTACGCACATGGCGAACGCATTTTTGCCTCTCCGGAAGATGAAGACGCCACTACCCGCCTGGATCTAGACCCACCTCATGAACCCCCTGGGGAAAACCCTTGCTTCGACGATGATGATGCCCCACTCAAACCCTCACGCGACACTCTACTTCGTGAAGGAACCACTAAAGCCTCTTTGGATCCACAACCCGTCGCCGACTCTGATGACGACGAGCAAGAAGTCACCAACAAACAGCACCGCAACATCAGATTCTCCGGCCTTCACATTCCCGCGCTTCATGCAGCAGTCCACAAGAGTCCTCCCATGATCGAACCTAAGACACCATGACAGGCTCTCACAGGACCTCATCGTGCCGAATAGCACATGGCCATGGACGCGAAAATCGCTGCATTGCGCTCTTACGATACCTGGGTCCTCGTCGACTGTGCAGCAGTATAATGGAGGAAGATACTCTCTGGGAAATGGGTCTACCGCATTAGAGCAGACGCCCAAGGGAACATCGAGCGATGCAAAGCTCAATGGGTCATACGAGGCTATGACCAACATCACGGCATCGACTTCGACCTCACCTTCGCGCCTGTTAGCCGTCACACCTCCGTGCGCATCATGCTCACCATCCAGCATGCGTCGCCTTGAGCTCCGATAGATCAACGTCAAAAATGTGTTCCTTTACGCAATGGTTGATGCTCTAATCTTCGTAGAGCAACCTCACACCTACGGTGACGGGGACCCACACGTCTGCCAGCTGCAAAAGTCCCTCTACGATATTAAGCAGGCACCCCGTTTCTGGCTGCAGCTTCTCCACGAAATCATGTTGGAGATAGGGTTCCTCCAGCTACCTCACGACCCCGGAATGTACCGCCTCCACTTATGCGGAGATTACATCCTCCTCACGGTCTACGTCAATGACCTGCTCTACACTGGCACCAACCCTGACCTGCTCGATCGGTTTGAGTGCAGCCTAGGCCAGCGCGTCGACGTCACTACCTCCAAGACTGTGGCCCAGTTCCTCGGGCTCAACATCTCCTACATGCCAGAGGCCATCCATCTCTCCGCATCGAAGTACAGTATGCTGAGAATCTCGCGAAGAAATTCAACCTAACGCCGGCGCCGCTCTCCACACCCTACTGCACTCCTGCAACCAGCTACAAGCCTAACACCTCTCGCTTTTGCCGCCCGTCAACTCTACAAGCAACAGCTCGGATTTCTGTTGTTCATCGCCCACATTCCAACTTACCGGCTATGTCGACGCAGACCATGCCACAGACCCCGCTTACCGCCGCTCTCGCACAGGGTTCCTCTTTCGCTTGGAACCTACTAGACCTATCTCCTGAAACAGGAGCTGATTGCCCTCTCCTCGGCTGAAGCAGAGTACATCACAGCAACCACAACTGTTTGCGAAGGACTTTACCTACAGGAACTGCTACACGAGGTGAAAATCAGCACTTCGACAACATTCAAGTTACACTACGACAACCGTAGTACAATCAAGATCGCTAACAAGCCTGACTTCGTCAATCGCACAAAACACATCGCTCTGAGATACTTCTTCGTCAAGGACGAAATCGACAAAGGGAAAGTGGACCTAACGTATTATCCCGCTGGTGAAATGGCAGCTGACTTCCTTACCAAGAAGTTGCCACATCAACAGTACCTGCACTGGGTTGAGCTCTGTGGGATCTCCAAGCGCGCCAAGCTCGAGCACCTTCAGTAATGAAAGGGAGTGTTACGATAAGGAAATTGTAAAATTCCTAAAAGTGACAATTGGGTCGTAACCCCTGTCGAGTCCAAGCCCATAAAGCGAGGTACGAAGTGCAACATTCGTTGACCGTTGACCGACAGTCGAACCGACAGAAGTTCAAGGGTCCATCACGACAGCAAGGACACGGTAACTAACCCTGTAATTTAGAGCAGGCAGTTATCTGAGTCTTATTACCCGATTCGGATCTGAAACCTCATAGGGAATGTACACCTGTTAAGTGCATCTAAGTTAGGCCCTTCGCATTCTCATGTATCACCATATGAACCCTGAGTTGAAGGAGGGTTTAGTTAGATAGGTAGAAAGTGGCGAGAGAAAAGTGAGCGACTAGAGAAGAGAGAGAGATACATGCAGTGGGTTGTCCTCTCAACAATAAGATCCAAAACTTGTAGTGCACCTACCTAGCCTACACAAATATAGATATAAAATATATACATGTTGACACTCTCAGAGTAACGAATTAACTAGAGTAGAGGGTACACGGTGAGTTTGTACTAGTGTGTTGTACTCTCTAAGAGCATGCACCTATCTAGCCTATAATAACATATGCATATAAGTTTGACACACCCCCTAGGCTAGACAATGCCAGTGCCTGGTTAGAGACACGCAGCTCAGGTTGGCATTACTAGTCCAACCTCTGAGGCATGGGTCAGAAGACCAGTCAAAAGAGAACAAACTAGACAAGAGCAAACCAGGGCGGCACTACTAGTCCAGCCACTAGAACAGAAGCCACAAGGCTACTCAGGAGAGAATATAAAGGAGTAGTACACAATCAAGGTCCTAGCAAATGAGGAGCTACTGAACCAGACCAAGATGTACACAGTGCCGCTGATGATCTTTAGGCGCAATCGCCTTAGTAAAGATATCAGCTGTGTTGGCACCGGAGGCCAAGTGTACTATGCGGGCCTGGCAGTGCTGCTGTAGCTCGCGCAGGAGGACGTACCGCAGCTGGATGTGCTTCACTCTGCCCTCTAGACGAGGCTCCTGACACAGGAGGATCATGGCCGTGTTCTCAGCGTACAGGACTAGGGCAGAGCTAGGCCGCTCACCTAATTCTGTGAGCAAGAAAGTCAGCCAGCGGAGCTCCTGTGCCTCCATGGCACCAGCGTAGATCTCAGCCTCACAGCTGGACAAGGCAACAGACGACGAGCAGGTGGACCTCCAAGAGATGGCACATGCGGCTAAAGCAGTAGCCCTGTGAGGACCTAAGAGTCTCAGCATTGTTTGCCCATGAAGCGTTTGTATGCCCTGTAAGGACCACTAGCCTGTATCCTCCAAGCACAAGCCATATGCCCGATGTACTTGCTAGTTAATGCAAAACCCTCTTAGCGGCTGACCAGTACTGCGGTCGGTGTCTGCCTGTCGCCACAAAGTGAGCCGGATGCTGAGAGGGTACGCGAGATCTGGACGAGTGCAAGTCATCAGGAACATGAGGCAACACACCAGCTCTGCGTACGGACCACGAGGCTCTACCGACTCGTCAGGGACAGGAGCCGAGAGCTTGTGATCTACTGGTAGAGGTGTGGGCTGTGCGGAGGAGAGCTGAAGACCGAACCTCTGAATGACCTGGCAAACTAGGTGTGACTGTGTGAGAGTGATGGTGCGCGCTGCTCTGTCCCTGGAGATCAGTAGGCCAAGGTAGCGGTGCAGCTCTCCTAGGTCAGTGCAGGTGTGTCTCCTCAACAGCTCGGCCTTCACGAAGGCCAGTGCATCTCTGCCTGCAGTAGCGAAGACCAGGTCATCTACGTAGACAAGGATGTAGAACGGGGTCAGGCCTAAACGAACGAAGAGCGAAGGGTCTACAGGGGAGGGGAAGAACAGCAGGTCAGCTAACAAGGCACGCAGCGTGTCATGCCACTCACGAGGTGCATGACACAGGCCGTAAACCGGGCACCGGAGGAGCCACTGAGTCCCAGGAGGAAAAGTCCCAGAGAATTCTGGTGGTCAGCGTAGGTAGACTTGCTCGTGCAGACTGCCCTGGAGAAACGCTGTGGATAAGTCAAGAGTGTGCAGCTCGTAGTCACGCTGTGCTGCTACGCAAAGCAGCACCCAAAGAGTGGTCATCTTTGGAGTCAGGGCGAAGGTCTGAAAGAAGTCAACACCCTCGCACTGACTGAAGCCTCTAGCAACATAGCGCGCCTTGAACACCGGCGGCTCTCCAGGAGGGCGCTCCACCTTGAAGAGCCATTGGCCATCGACTACGTTCACCCCAGGTGTGGGAAATGCATCGACGTAGGTGCCGGTGGATCTCCAAGATGAAATCACCGCATCCATGGCAGCCATCCATTGAGAAGCCCATGGTCCCGAGGTCGCCTCGGCGTACTGTAGGTGTGAGGGGTCGGGATCTCAAGGGCGTCTAGGTCACCCTCAGGGACTAGCAGCATGGAGCAGAGATTATTCGTGGCCTCGGACAGGAAAGCAAGCTCATACTGTCTGTCCTCTAGGACGTCACTTCCAATGGCAGGTGCACCCCCGATGGACGGAGGACGGGCAGGGTCATAGACCTGAGCAGTACTGTAGTCAAGGCGGCGGGTAGAGGCAAAGTCAGTAACAGCGGTGACAAGAGCGTCAAGACTCGAGACAGGAACAGACGGGTCAGTAACAAGAGAGGCAAGGACCTGAGGAACAAGAGGTCTAGCCGCACGAAGAAAGTCTGAGAGAGGAGGCGGAGAAACAACAAGCGACGATTGAGGATGCAACGGGAGAAGGGGAGCACGAGACACGTTAGAACGGAGCAACATAGGGTAAGAACGCTGAACCGGGGAGACATGACGAGCACGAGAGGGACAGCGAGACCAGAAGTGGGACGGAGGCGTCGGGTTAGGAGACCCAGGAGGGGACACTGGAGGGGAACGAATGGGGAAACGAGTCGGGGACGAGTCCGACGGAAGAAACACATGGCCGTAGACAAGCGGGGGAGGCGGCAACGGGGGAGGCGCAGTCGGGTGGTCGGGAGAGGGAAGTCCGAGGAGGCGAAGGGCAGACATCGGCGGCGACTGCTGTTGCTGCTCCACACCGACACAAGAGCCTCCGACCGCACCACAGCTACCTCCGGGACGCTCCACAACAGCACCCCCAGACAAGAACCCTCTCCAGCACCACTGCCAACCCCAAGACTGCAGAGACAAGCCACAACTGTGGCCCCAAGACTAGCACCCCCAGAACCAGCACCCCTAGAACGAGAACCCTCTCCAGCTAAGGTGCCACCCTTAGGACCGCCGGGACAAGCCACGACAGTACCCCCAAGACTAGCACCCCCAGTAGCAGCACCCAAAGCACTAGCACCCTCCCAAGCATCCACACTTCTAGAGCTCACGGACCCCTGCCGCAGCAGCTGCTGCGGCGGCAGCGAAAATGGCTGCTGCTACGGCGGCTGCAACGGCAGATGCTATGGCGGTGATGGCGGCTACTGCTATGGCGGCGATGGCAGCTGCTGCTGCAATGGCGGAGGAGGAGACACAGGTGCGGAGACAGGTGGCAAAACCCGAGTCGCAGAGCCCCCAGAGTCAACCGGCTCCTCCACCGGAACAACTGACAGGAGGGGAGTGACGTGAGACACACCGGACAGGGCAGGACAGGGAGGGAGCGGGGCGGGGGCTATCGGGGAGTGGGGATCAGGAACAAGGGCGGGGTAACCGGGAGACGTGGTGGGGAAAGCGGTGGTAGAAGGAGACAGACTCGTCAAAAGTGACGTCACGCGAATAAAAGAAGCGGTGAGACAGCGGGTGGTAAAAGTGCTAGTCATACGCGTCTAGGGGGAAGCCAAGGAAGACACAAAGGACAGAGCGGGCAGTGAGCTTGTCCGTGCCTGAGGCATGAACGTGAGCAAGGCAGCCCCAAACGTGGAACGCAGACGCGTCACCAGGGGACCTGGTCCAGGGGAGGGTCGGCGAAATATGCGATCGCTTGGAGTGTGGCCACAGGTTAAGCTGGTGAGCCCCGAAGCAGACAGCGAACGGCCACAGAAAATGGGGTGCACTAGCATTGATCATGGAGGTACGAGCCACCCCTAATGACCAAGCCAATGCGTCGCTCAACGACCCCATTCTGGTGTGGAGAGTCCGACAGTGTGTACGACTGGGTGATGCCCACCGCATAATAGAACTGGCCAAGCTGACTGGAGGCGCACTCGCCACCACGGTCGGAGTTGAGACGCAGCACAAGGAGGCCGCAGTGGACTCGCGCAGCTATGACCCACGGGATAAGAACGGCAGGCACGTCGGGCTTCCACTCTAAGTTAAACACCGTGTTGTAGTGTGTGTAGTCGTCTACAAGCACCAGAAAGTTGCGCTCGTGACGGGGCCCATGGACGGGGGCTGGGCCCTAGATGTCCATGTGCAGGGTCTGGAGTGGCGCAGTGGTGGGGCGGAACGAGGAGTGAGGAGCATGGTGCAGCCGGCCCTCGACGCAGGGAGTGCACAGAGGCACAGGGGAGGGTGGGAGGGCAGGGAGCGACGCAAGGAGACCTAGGACAAGACCGTGCTGAGACATGTGACACAGACGAGGGAGTGCGGGGTGACCTAAGCGGTGGTGCCACAGCAGCGATGGGTGGGTGAGCGATCGACACGAGCAAGCCGCAACGGCCTGGGTAGACGCAGGCACCTGGGGGGACGCCCTCATTGGGGGGGACGTAGTGTCCAGTGTGAACGGGCTAGACACCGGGTCCCGGGGGAACGTGGCAAGGGGGCCACCTATGGCGGCCTCGTTACAGACTCTGTACCGCTCGTCTCCGGGAAAGGTAGTTGTGACGCCAAGGTCCTGAGGAGGGGTTAGCAAGCGCGACAGCCACAGGAGCGGCAAGCGGCGTAAGCGCAGTGTGGTCGCGGAAGAAGAAGGCAGACGCACCAGCGTCAAGCGTGAAGGAGAGAGCAGCGGTAGCGTCAGCCGGTGGAGGAGCTAGCGTAGAGCCAAGGCTAAACAAGAGAGGAGGTCCTTCCTCTGACGCAGGAGGGGAGCCTAGACTACACACAGTGGACACACCTACACTAGGCAACACTGGGTAAGAAGATCCGGTCACACTAGAGTCATCAGCATACATGGCATACAAAGCAGAGCTAATCTGATCCATATCCATCTCAAAGACCAGCACATGGCGACGTACCAGACTGTGCTAGTCGGGGAGGTCAGGCGCAAGGCCGAAGCGAAGACGGAAGAGATCGTCGAGGCGGAGGAAGCAGCAAGCGGCGGTGTGACCGGGACGGGCGCACACTGTGCCGCGGGGGGGGGCGGTCTGGAGCCTATACTGGCACCTCACAACGCTGAAACTGCCATCCGACGCCGAGCTGCGAGGGCCGCCACCGCGGCCACCACCACCAGAGCCGCCAGGCCACCCCGGCGGGAGGCGGCCCCACTGCTTCTGTTGCTGTGACGGCTGTTGCGACTACTGCTGCTGCTGCTGCTCTGGGGGATCAGCCCCGGTCCCCTTATCGGTACCGCCGGCACTCGCACCACCTCCACCACCACCGCCACCCCCACCACCCCTCCCTTCATCACGCCCCCCCTTGGGGCGGCAGCCCTTACCCTGACGAGGCTGCGCTGAGGCCACCGCGGCGGCGGTCTTAGCAGCAGGGGCTGTCTCAGCGACAACGGCAGAAATGTCGGAGTAAGTGCACTAGGAGGGAGCACAACCCTGGAAGACAGGGACCGCCGCAGTACCGCTAGACTAAGCGATAGTGCGCTGGTGGGTCCCTATCGCATACAGGGTGGTGACAAAGGCAGTAAGGGTGAGGTCACGTGGGTGCTGACGAAGGAAATGGTCACGGGCAGTGGCGAGGCGGTCAGGAAGGCACATGGCAATGAGGTAAAGGGTAGCACAAAGGGGAGGAGGGAATGCAGCGAGATGGGCCTCAGGGCTAGCAACGCGATAGCTAGTCTCAAAGGCGCGGAGATGAGTGGCAAGATTAGCGACAGTGGGGAAGGACGCAAGATCAGGAAATAGCATGGGGAGGATCAGACTGTCAGCAGGGGCAAAGGAGGGAGTGGAAGAGCGTGCAATGACTGCATCTAAGTACTCCTTCGCATTTGCTACAGCCTGTAAAGCGGGGACGCTCAGAGAGGGGGAGGGCGCGTGCAAGCTCAGCAGCGGTAAAGGCCTCACACTCAGAGAGGGCAGCAGGCGCATCGGAGCAGGGGAGCTTACTGTCAATATGGACGGCGAGGGAATAGCCGTCCAGGCGCTGACCCGTCAGCTGACAGCGAAGGTAGACGAGCCACGCATCAAAATCAACCGCCTGACCCTCCGCGTCCAGGTGGAGCACGGCGTCCGCCATCATCACGGCCCTAGCAGCTGACGGTGACATGGTGGCACGGTGGCACAGCGGAGGTACGGCACGGCGGCACGGCGACACGGTAACCCAGCGGCACGGCGGCATGGCAACTTAGTGGCAAAGCAACATAGCGGCACGGCGGTACGGTGGCATGGCAGCACGGCGGCACGGCGAGCTGGGGCGACAGGAACAGGGGCCGGCGGGACCAGGGCTGGCTTGAACGGGGGCCGGCTCGAACGAGGGCCGGCTCGAATGGGGGCTGGCTCGAACTGGGGCCGACGAGCTGGGGCCAGCAAGCTAAGGGCCAGCGAGCGAGGGGACGGCTTAACGAGGGGGCGGCTTAACGAGGGGCCGGCGAGTGCAGGGCCGGTGAGCTGAGGACCGGCGAGCGAGGGGTTGGCGTGCGAGGGGTCGGCGAGTGTGGGGCCAGCGAGCGCGGTGTCAGCGAGCGCAGGGCTAGCGAGCGCGAGGCCAACGAGCAAACTGGGGCCGGCAAGCTGGGGGCGGCTAGCGAGGGGCCGGCGAGCGAGGGGCCGGTGAGCTAAGGACCGGCGAGCCAGGGGCTGGCTGGCAAGGGGCCGGCGAGTGCGGGGCCAGCGAGCGCGGGGCCAGCGCGTGACGCTGCGACGGGCGGCCAGCGGCGACGAGCTACCAACGGCGGTGAGCGGACAACAGCGGGCGGCTAGCGACGACGGCAGCTAACGGCGGGCGGCTAGCGGCGACGGGCGGCTAGCGACAATTGGCGGCTAGTGGAAGGCGGCTAGCGACGGGCGGCTAGCGGCGACGGGCGGGGCAGCGGCGGGCTAGGAGCCGCGCAGCGCACTAAGGGGCGAGCGGGCGAGAGCTAGGGCTAGGGCTAGGGCTAGGACTAGGACGAAAACGCGGGTGGGCGGGGAGTCCCTAACCTAGCGTGATACCATCTCAAAGTAACGAATTGACTAGAATAGAGGGTACAGGGTGAGTTTGTACTACTGTGTTTTACTCTCTAAGAGCATGCACCTATGTAGCCTATAATACCATATGCATATAAGTTTGACAGACATACCCCTTAGGCTTGGTAGGCGATACTCACAGAGGCAAAAGCCAGGGCAGCACTACCACACACCCAGCACCCCCAAGCCCTAGCACCCCCATACCCAGCAGCAGCAGTGGGATTCTACAGGGGGTCGACCCCTCAGCATGATAGGTGGCGACGTCAGCGGCGGGGGCAGCGGCAGCGGCGACGACGACGACGACGACGGCGGCGGCGACGGCGCCCGAGGCACCCATCGGCGTGGCATCGGCTCTGCGACGATGAGGGACGACGGCACGAGACCGCCAACAGATGCGGTGGGGATGAGGGAGGAAAACGCAGAGGAAGGGGGCGGGTCTTCGGAGGCGACGCCAGTTAGCGAGCCGCCCTGGCTGGCGAGCTGGCTGGTGTGCGGGCTGTCGAGAGACCCGTTGGGGTTACCCTTGAGAAGATCCTCGGGGAAGGGCCACAGGTGCAGAGCCTGGAGGGCTATGGGCGCACTGACCCGCTGTTAACAATCCCTTTTGACTCAGTGGTTAGTGACAGAGTTCTAATATGGTATCAAAGTGTTGGTGACTCGGGTTCAATTCCCAGTGCCAGCGCTGCACAGGCGCTTGTGTTCTCCGCCTATCCCAGCGAGGGGGGGTGTCGAGAGACCCGCTGGGGTTATCCTTGAGAAGATCCTTGAGGAAGGGCCACAGGTGCAGAGCTTGGGGGGCTATGGGCGCACTGACCCGCTATTAACAAGCCCTGTTAACTCAGTGGTAAGTGGCTGAGTTCTGATACGGACGTGTTGGGTGGCGTTAAACCAGCGCGCTGGCCGCAAATGTCCGTGCACTGGCGCGTCGAAGCCGCCACGGCAGCACGACGAGGCCGCCACAGCAGTGTGACGAGGCCGCCACGGTAGCGCGTCGAGGTCGCCACGGCGGTGCAAAAGTGAGAAGAGGGGAGAGAGTACGTTGCGGAAGCGTGAGGAGAAGGCTCAGCAGATCAACCTGCTCTGAAACCATGTTGAAGAACGGTTTAGTTAGGTAGGAAGAAAGTGGTGAGAGAAAGGGAGCGACTAGAGAAGAGAGATTGTTGAGATAGCCAAGAGGTAGGCATAGAACTAGCGAGAGGTTTAAGCTAGGGTTGGAGAAATTTTACGAAAGAAAAGGGAATGGAGAAGAAAAGAAGGAGATACAAGAAGGGGGGTTGTCCCCTCTATAATAGGATTCAGTAAGTAGCACAACTACCAAGCCTACACAAAGGTATATTTAAATATATACTTTAACACACCCCCTAGGCTTGGTAATGACAAGCCCATCCCACCCCAAGCACCCCCACATCCTTGCACCCCCATTCCCTGCAGCAGCAGTGGCGTCGACCAGCCGGTCGACCCCTCGGCAAGCGAGGTGGCGACGTCGGCAGCGAGGGCAACGGCTGCAATGGCGGCGACGGTGGCAGCGACGACAGCGGCGACGAGGCCAGCGGCACCAGCTATGGCGGTGGCGGCGGCGGAGCTCGCAGCACTCGGCGGCGTGGCCCAACCTGCGACGACGAGGGGGGGAACAGCACGAGGTCGCCAACAGCTGCGGCGGGGAGGAGGGGAAAGACAGAGGAGGGGAAGGGGGTGTTGTGACATATTTGATACTTAGCATTTCTGTAAGTCGATCAGGTGTAGTTAGTGTCGAATCCTACTGTAGAACATAAGTCCGTAGGATGACGTCAGCAAATAGCGCTCGTCATAGGACTGTCGTTTCAGTCACGCGAACAGTCGCACCTCTTCAATATCGTTTAGAGCGCATAGCGCGATAGTGACGAACAGGTACATTAGCGAATAGGTACTTTTCCTAGAACTATAAATTCTTGTTAGGTCTTTCCATTATTAACTTTGATTACTCACAAGTTCACGTACTCATATTATTCAACCTTGACCTTTACATTTTACAAGACTTCCGCTGTCTTACTAGTCTACCATTCCAGTAAAGATCCTGGACCAACACTTGAGGGTTTTCCAAGTGTTCATGTTTGCAGTTTTATACTTAGTCTACTACAACACCAGACGATTTATTTCATGGTATGAGAGCTATCTGGAATTAAGCCTACCGTCAACTATGACTGGTTCATCACCAGCACCATCTGCCGGATCAGTTACCAGAAAAACTGGAGTACATGTCTCCACTACTGCCGCTAGTCTTTCAGCCTCTGGGCCATTCCCACCAGCCTATGCTAATATCGGTATACAACAGCAGAATCCATCTTCTGTCAATACTCCAGGTGCTCCATTGACTGCACCTGCAGCGCAACAACAACAACCACAGACAACAGCACAGCAACAAGCGTCAGTACAGCCACCAGTATCAACACAATCAATTTCATCTGCGTTCAGTGGAATGAGCCTTGACGGCTCAAGTTACATGCGTGGAGCTACAGCTCCAAGTACTGGTTCGTTCGCTTTCTCACCTTTCGTACAGCAGCCGCAGTCGCAGCAATTTCAGCATCCTTTTTATATCTTCGGTCGCTCCCCTGCTCAGCAACAACAACAGCAATATCAGCAACAGCAGCAACAGCAACAGCAATAGCAACAGCAGCAACAACAACAACAACAGCAACAGCAACAGCAACAGCCAGGCATTGTTTTTCAGCCTCCAAATTTACTTAACAATACTCAGATCAAGACGACCATACCTTTTAATGGTGTTGACTTTTACTCCTGGAGCTTTGAGTTTGAGCTTCTTGCGCAGTCCGCTGGGCTATGGCCGTTCTTCACTGGCGAGTTTACGTATCCTGTCGTGGGAACACAACTGGAGCAACAGAGTTTCTTGCACGCCTCTCTCGGGGCATATACAGTTCTTGTTCGAAACCTGTCACCGAAGGAGCAACACGGCGTTCGATCATTTCACTCAAGTTTTACACCAGCCGAAACTGCATGGAACCATCTGAAAGGGGTATACATGGCAAAGGATACGATAACAGTGAGTAAAATACTTTCACAGCTGACAAGTGTGCAGATGATGACAAGTGAAAACGTCATGGACTACGTTAACCGTGTCCGTACACTACGAGATCAGCTGGAAAAGAGCGGAGGATACTTCCCTCGTGAGATGTATCTCACGGTCCTTCTTGCTGGTCTTGGACCCGAATGGCGACAGACGCGCGCCTTCCTGCGCATGAACCCCAACCTCTCCGAAGCTGAAATTTCTTCTTATCTTCAAGCAGAGCAGCAAGATCTTGACCTGTAGTCACAACGCAATCAGAAAAAGGGACTACACTTGAGTTTTTACTCTAATCCAGAAACACAGCATCGACATCCACCAAAGTATCCATTCTGCCATTTCTATAAAAAAACCAGGACATACTTACCAAAACTGTCGCAGCCGTCATCAAAATCGTCGCAGCACTTCACAGCCGTATCACCGATCGCAGCAGTTACCGAAGACACAACAACCACAGCAGCAGTTAACGTCACAGCAGCAGCAGATGCCGAAGCCGCCGCAGAATCCGTCGACGTCTCAGCACCGCCCGCCGGTCTTCGCATCTGCCACATCAGGAAAAGGAGTTTTCGGATGTGTTACAACAGTTGATGTTTCAGAAACAGATTTCGAGACACGACTTGGAAAAACCACAAGTGCTGAAGGCATTCCTTTACTTCAAGTTTATGCTAACCTTGCTCGAATAATTTCAGGTCCGAATACTTGGTATCTCGACAGCTGCTGCGGTTGGCACATGTGTTCTGCAGAAACAAGCTTCATTACCAATCAGCGTCCACTTCGTCGTCCGATACCTGTAACAGTCGCAAACGGACAAACCATTATGGCACGAGCAGTTGGGAGTGTCATGCTCGAATCTATCGACACGGGATACTCACTACATGTTACCAATGTTCTTATTGTCGCTGGCCTTGGATTCAATCTTCTTTCCATGGCTCAGCTTCTGGCACACAAGATCCGAACACAGGGCAATTGTGAGACGATGGATCAGGAGCTCTGGCATAGTTCAACGAATACTTACCTTGGTCGTGCCGCCACTCAACATGGCGTGTCCGTTCTTCAGTTCGCAGCACAGGGAACTTCTGGTGATTCTGAATGCGTCCTTGCACTTGGTCCCTGGGATCACCCAGAAGAAACAGATTATCAACACGTGGATATTGACTTTCGAGCAACTACTGTACCAACGACTTCTCGAACTGCAGCAGCCGTACTTACCACGTTGGATACCTGGGAGTTCAATACCGCCGATAAAAGTGCCACCGCGTGGCGAACTTTTTATAATACCCGTGCAGCCTTCCAAGGAACCCCAGCACCACTTTGGGGGGAAATAAGTGGTCTTGCTGCTGATGAACCTGACGTCGTTGAAGAAGCCGAAAGGAAGAGGTCGCTGAAGAGCCGTATTCAACAGTAGCTGTCGCCGAAACGCCTGCCACAACATCAACAGAAGCAGTATCAGAAATTGCAATCACAACTACAGCCGCACCTTCCACTGTTTCATTATCACTTACACGTTTCGTTGAAGGAGATGTTGACCGATCACCAGCTCTATCTCCTTTTATCGTTTCTTCTTTCTACACTAACGCCGATTTCTACCTGCGATCATCAGGACACAAAGCACCAGAAGATATATGGCATCAGCGGTTAGGACATCCATTGCAGGGGATTCTTAATCATTCAATACGAGCAGCAGTTCTGGATAAAAACAGTCGTCTATTACCTGATGGCACGGAGATGAAGCCGCAGTCCCGTCCCACGGTCTGCACCACGTGTCCGGTTGCCAACCTTACGCATGATCCATTTCCCAGTCATTTTCCTGGATCAACACGTTATAAACTGATGCAGAAAGTCTACAGCGACATACTAAACTCACCTGAGGCAGGACCTAAAGACGAGAAGTATGTCATAACATTCATCGAAGCATCTACACGCTATGTCTGGACAGCAAACCTTCCTGCGCGCCATCTCGCTCACTCCATCTTCATCGTGTGGCTCGCTGTAGCTGAACGAGAGTCAGGCGTGAAACTACAAGAATTTCAGAGTGATGGTGCAGGGGAGTACACCAGCAACACTTTCACAGAATACCTTCAGACACTCGGCATCAAAAGGAAGCAGGCACTGTCGCATGCACATCAACAGATGGGGGTAGCCGAAAGGATGAACAGAACTCTGCAGGAGAAGATGCATGCTCTGCTGACACATGCAGCCCTTCCACCACATTTTTGGACGTATGCGATGGACCACGCCGTGCTGTTACACAATCTTCTTTCTTCAACGTCCCTGCCCGAGTTCTCTTCTCCACACCTGCAGTGGACACATACAGTGGGAAGCACAAAACTTTTACGAGTTTTCGGGTGTGTTGTACAGTTTCGTCCTCCAACTGCAGCCCTCGGCAAATTTTCCGAACGAGCAAAATGGGGGGTACATCTCGGCATCGAAAAACGGTATCACGCGTGGAAGATTTTGGATCTCCGCTCCAACCAAATCGTTCCATCACATGATTGTCTCTTCTATGAAAGACTCACCTTGCCCGTTTTTTATGCCCACCAGTCAGCAGCTGCCAACCCCGCCAGGCTGTTCGAAGGCTCGCGTGCGTTTGCAATTGACGACGCCGAAGCTGATGTACAGGACGAGGATGTTTCTGAAGCTTCCGAAGCTGCCGCAACAGACATTCCCGAACCTGTCACTTCGACCGGCATACCTGAATTCATTCCTCTTGCAGATGCTGATCAAGATGATGTTCGCGAAGTTCACCTCAGTTACGAACGCGATCGCCAACAGCAGCCGATGCCCGTCGTCTCCGACGAAGCAGTTCGTGTTACACCTGACGAAATTGGGGGGGAAGAAGGACCAGAAGAAAATTTCGCAGGTGCAAACGAAGAACGTCCGCGTTTTACAGAAACAGGATTACAGATACTGGGATTCGCAGTCGCAGTACAGTGCAACAACAGTAAGATACCTGAACCGAAAACCGTTCGACAAGCTCTTACGAGTCCTCACCAAGAGAAATGGCGCAAAGCCATGGACAGAGAGCTAGCAGCTCTCAAGAGTCGCGGAACATGGGATTTAATACCGACTTCATAAGTAAAAGGAAAGAAGGTACTTACCGGAAAATGGGTCTTCCGCGTCAAGACTAATGCAGATGGGTCGTTTGAGAAATTCAATGCACGATGGGTTGTCCGTGGGTTCGAGCAAACTTACGGCATCGACTATGAACTAAGTTTTGCTCCTGTCGGGCGACATACAAGCGTTCGGATGTTACTCTGTGTCGCCGCCTGCCGTAATCTCCGCCTTCAACAAATCGACGTATCAAATGCGTTTCTCTACGCGCCCGTCGACGCACTCATCCTGGTAGAGTACCCGCATTCCTATGCTACTAACCCACCAAGCGTATGCCGTCTACGAAAATCTCTGTACGGCATTAAACAGGCACCACGACTCTGGCAGCAGTACCTACACTCGCAGCTGATCACTGCCGGATTTCGTCAGTTACCGCATGACCAGGGAATGTATCTACTGACCGATTGCAGCAACTATATTTTACTTGTCGCCTACGTCGACGACATCCTCTTCGTCAGTACTACCGATTCTCTTGCTGATATCTTCATACTGAAACTACAGAAAACTCTACAGCTTACCGTCACTGAAACAGTCTCACAGTTTCTTGGTCTATACGTTACCTGTTCACCGACGACTATTCATCTCACCGCTTCGAAGTACGCAGCAACGCTTGCTGCCCGCTTCAACCTCACACCTACTACAGTCTCTACACCGTACCGCTCACTACCGACTGACCACAAACCAAACACTACACTGTTAACTTCAACCGGTTTACAAATCTATCAACAGCAGTTAGGCTGTCTACTCTTCGCCGCTGTTACATGTCGTCCCGATCTAGCTTACGCGGCCAGTCAGCTCGCTTAGTTTCTTCGTCGCCCCGAAGAAGAACATCAGCTTGATCTTCTCCGCGCGCTTCAGTATTTCATCTTAACACCTGACGTCGGTTTAGTCTACAACGTCATCGGTTGCAAAACACTATACCTACACGGTCTTGTCGACGCCGATCACGATGCTGACTCTACTAATCGACGGTCACGCACTGGATTCATCTATCGACTGGAACCTATCGGACATATCTCTTGGAATTCGACGAAGTAGGAGCTGATTGCTCTCTCCTCTGCTGAAGCTGAGTTTATTGCTGTCTGCACAGCAACACGTGAAGGACTTTACTTACAGGAACTATTGGAAGAAGCGAAGTTGACGACAACTATCCAGTTTACCCTACAGTGCGACAATCAAAGTGCAATTCGCATCGCGCATCAGCCAGGCTTCGTCAACAGGACGAAACATATTTCTCTGCGTTACTTTTTCGCCAAGGATGAAGTCGAAAAGGGGAGGATGCGATTGGTCTACTGTTCGACCAACGAAATGGCTGCCGATTTTCTCACGAAGAAGCTGACACGACAGAAGTTCCAGTACTGTAACAAGCTTTGCGGAATCTTCAAGAAGTGACACTATCGACGTTCCAGAAATGAAGGGGAGTGTTGTGATATATTTGATACTTAGCATTTCTGTAAGTCGATCAGGTGTAGGCAGTGTCGAATCCTACTGTAGAACATAAGTCCGTAGGATGACGTCAGCAAATAGCGCTCGTCATAGGACTGTCGTTTCAGTCACGCGAACAGTCGCACCTCTTCAATATCGTTTAGAGCGCATAGCGCGATAGTGACGAACAGGTACATTAGCGAATAGGTACTTTTCCTAGAACTATAAATTCTTGTTAGGTCTTTCCATTATTAACTTTGATTACTCACAAGTTCACGTACTCAGGTTAGTCAACCTTGACCTTTACATTTTACAAGACTTTCGCTGTCTTACTAGTCTACCATTCCAGTAAAGATCCAGGACCAACACTTGAGGGTTTTCCAAGTGTTCGTGTTTGCAGTTTTATACTTAGTCTACTACAACACCAGACGATTTATTTCAGGGGGAAGGGGGGGGGGGGGGGATCTTCAGCGCGGCGCTTACTGGCATGCGGGCGGGCTGGACGCGGCTAACACGGTGTGCAGCCCGCTGCCTCTCGTGCGTTGGCGCGTCGACGCCGCCGCAACAGCACGACGACGCCGCCACGGCTTGACGTCGACGCCACGATAGCGCGACGAGGCTGCAGTGGCAGTGCATCGAAACCGCCGCGGCAGCACGACGCGGCCGCCATGGCAGCGCAAGAGAGAGGAGTGTGCGGCGGAAGCGAGAGAAGAAGGACCAGCAAGTAAATAAGAAGGTCCAGCATGTTGAACCTGCTCTGTTACCATGTTGGGATAGCTATGAGCTAGGCAGTGTTCAAATTATATAAGTTATAATTTAATATAGGCTTGGTAGGTTGTTACTGAACCTTTCTGTAGGGGGTACAAACCCCTCCTTGTACTCCCCTCTCTTCTAATCCAACCCTTTTCTCTCCTCAACTTTCCTAGCACCTAAAACCTCTCGCCATTCTCATGGCTCCTCCTAGCTCCTAGCTAAACCTTGTGCCATTCTATGGCTTCCTAGCTAAGCTAGTCTTTTGACATGGTATTAGAGCAGTTCGTTCCGTGTGGGCCTGCTCCTCGCGTTTCCGATGCGTGCTCGTTTCTCTCTCTATCTCGCGCTGCCATGGCGGCCGCGTCAAGCTGCTGTGGCCGCGTCGTCGTGCCGCGGCGCCGCCGTCGACGTCCATGGCGCCCGCGTCCAGCTGCTGTGGCCGCGCCGTCGTGCCGCAGCTCCGCCGTCGCGTCAAGATGCTGTCGCGACGTGACGGCGCCGTCACGCTGCCGCGGCGTCTACGCGACAGCGCGCGGTCGGCGTAACGGCGACGTCGTGCTGCCGTCGCAACGTCGACGCCCCGCTGCGGCATCGACGCCGCTCCATGACGGCGTCGTCGGGCTGCAGCCGGCCGCGTGACGCTTGTGGCGCCGCTAGACCGGCCGCCCGCATGTCAGCCTGTGGCGCCCCCCCCCCCCCACCCCCCTCCTTCCCCTGTGCCCTCTTCCATTCCGCAGACGACGGCTGACTCCCGCCGGCCGTCCCACCGTCGCGGGGCCTGGCCACGTCACCGAGAGGTGCGGGTGCCGCCGCCGCTGCCGCTGTTGTCGAAGCCGCCGCCGCCGCCGCTGTCGCCGCTTGCGTCGGGGCCACGCAGCCGCACGCCGCCGCCGCCGCCGCTGTCGACACTGCCGCCGCTGCTGCCGTCGCCGCCGCAGCCCCTGCGGTCGACGTCGCCGCCTCACGCACCGTGGGTCGACCGACCTAGAGTCGCTGTCACTGTGGCTGGAATGGGGGTGCTAGGTTAGGGGGTGTGGGTGTGTGTGGGCATGTGACTACCAAGCCTAGGGGGTGTGTTCAAATTATATATGTTATAATTTAATATAGGCTTGGTAGGTTGTTACTGAACCTTTCTGTAGGGGGTACAAACCCCTCCTTGTACTCCCCTCTCTTCTAATCCAACCCTTTTCTCTCCTCAACTTTCCTAGCACCTAAAACCTCTCGCCATTCTCATGGCTCCTCCTGTTAACGTAGAAACGAATGATTTACTAGAGGTGGAAACCTAGAACAAATACTAGTTGGTTGTACTCACTAGAAGCATACCTCAGTCTAGCCTATAACTTCTACATAGATAATATGTATAAGTTGACACACCCCCTAGGCTAGACAAGGGGTGAAACTAAACAAGAAGCAAACAGCTCAGGGCGGCACTACTAGTCCAACCACTGAGGCAGGGGTCTGGAGACCAGTCAGCAAGAATACAACCAAAACTGAAGCAAGCCAGGGTGGCACTACTAGTCCAGCCACTGGAGGTAAGGCCACAAGGCCAGTCTGACAAGCATATATAATAGAGAGTACACAATCAGGATCCTAACAGGGGAGCAGCTATAGGAACAAGACCAAGCTGTACACAGTGCCGCTGATGATCTTTAGGCGCAAGCGCCTTAGTAAAGATATCAGCTGTGTTGGCACCTGAGGCCAAGTGAACTACGCGGGCCTGGCGGCGCTGCTGTAGCTCGCGCAGGAGGAAGTACCGCAGCTGGATATGCTTCGCTCTGCCCTCAAGCCGAGGCTCCTGACACAGGAGTATCATGGCCCTGTTGTCAGCGTACAGGACCGGGGCAGAGCTAGGCCGCTCACCTAAGTCTGTGAGCAAGAAGGTCAGCCAGCGGAGCTCCTGTGCCGCCATGGCACCAGCGTAGATCTCAGCCTCACAGCTAGACTGAGCCACAGACGACGAGCGAGTGGATCTCCAAGAGATAGCACCCGAACCAAGGCTGAAACAGTAGCCCTGCGACGACCTGAGCGTCTCAGCGTCGTCTGCCCAAGAAGCGTCTGTGTGCCCAGTAAGGACCACTGGCCTGCGTCCTCCTAGCACTAACCCCATGCCTGATGTACTAGCAAGATAACGCAAAACCCTCTTAGCGGCAGACCAGTGCTGAGGTCGGTGTCTGCCTGTAGCCACAAAGCGAGCCAGGATGCTGAGAGGGTATGCGAGATCTGGGCGAGTGCAAGTCATCAGGTACATGAGGCAACCCACCAGCTCTGCGTAGGGGCCACTGGGCTCTACTGGCTCCTCAGGAACGGGAGCAGAGAGCCCATGGTCTACGGGTAGAGGTGTGGGCTGTGCGGAGGAGAACTGAAGACCGAACCTCTGAAGGACCTGACGCACCAAGTGTGACTGGGTCAGAGTGATGGTGCGTGCTGCTCTGTCCCTAGAGATCTGCAGGCCAAGATAGCGACGCAGCTCTCCAAGGTCAGTGCAGGTGTGTCTCTTCAGCAGCTCAGCCTTCACAGAGGCCAGTGCGTCCCTGTCAGGAGTAGCGAAGACCAGGTCGTCTACGTAGACAAGGATGTAGAACGGAGTCTGGCCGGAACGCACAAACAGTGAAGGGTCAGCAGAGGACGGAAAGAACTGCAGGTCTGCTAACGTGGCACGTAGCGTGTCGTGCCACTCGCGGGGAGCCTGACGCAGGCCGTAGACCGGGCGCCTGAGAAGCCACTGGGTCCCAGGAGGGAAGGTACCAGTGAAGCCCTGTGGTCGGCGCAGGTAGACCTGCTCGTGTAGGCTGCCCTGAAGAAAGGCAGTAGAGAAGTCGAGAGAGTGAAGCTCGTAGTCACGCTGTGCTGCTACGTGTAGCAGCGCCCGAAGAGTGGTCATCTTCGGGGTCGGGGCGAAGGTCTGGAAGAAGTCAACCCCCTCGCGCTGACTGAAACCTCTGGCCACATAGCGCGCCTTGAAGACAGGCGGCTCTCCAGGGGGGCGCTTCACCTTGAAGAGCCACCGACCATCGACTACGTTCACCCCAGGCGGGGGAACTGCGTCGACGTAAGTGCCGGTGGATCTCCAAGATGCCATCTCCTGCTCCATGGCAGCTATCCACTGAGAGGCCCAAGGTCCCGAGGTGGCCTCAGCGTAGGTGCGAGGGGTCGGGATGTCGAAGGCGTCTGGGTCACCCTCAGGGACTAACAGCATGGAGCAGAGATGGGGAGCAGCCTCGGAAAGGAAAGCCAGCTCGTACTGCCTGTCCTCTAGGACGTCACTGCCAAGGGCAGGAGCACCCCCGACGGACAGAGGACGGGCAGGGTCAGAGACCAGAGCGGTAGCGTAGTCAAGGCGGCGGGTAGAAGCGAAGTCAGCGACAGCAGCGACAAGCGCGTCAAGGCGCGAGACAGGAACAGCAAGGTCGGTAACAAGAGAGGCAAGGACCCGAGGGACAAGGGGACGAGCAGCACGGAGGTAGTCAGAGAACGGAGGAGGTGCAACAGCAAGGGACGAGGGAGGAGGGGACGGGAGGAGGGGAGGACGAGACGAGTGGGAACGGAGCAACATAGGGTGGGTGGGCAGGACAGGAGAGACGGGACGAGCACGGGAGGGACGGCGAGCCCAAACGTGAGACGGAGGGGTAGGGTCAGGGGACAGCGGAGGAGACACAGGAGGGGAACGAGGAGGAAGACGGGCCGGAGACGAGTCTGGCGGCGGGAACACAGGACCGTAGACAGGGAGGTCAGGAGGCGGTGGGGGAGACACCGGCGCGCGGTCCGGGGAGGGAAGGCCGAGCAGGCGGAGAGCGGAAACCGGCGGCGACGGCTGCTGTGGCGGCGACGACGGCTGGGCCGGAACTCTCGGACCAGCAGAGGCAGAACGACCGTCGGCAGAACACTCAACAGCAGCACCCCCAGAACCAACACCCCAAGAGCGAGAACCCCCTCCAACACCAGCGGCACCCCCAGAAGCCGCAGGACGAACACCCTCCTCCACACCAGCACCCCCAGGGGCCGAGAGCAGCGGCGGCAGTGGCGGCGACAGCGGCGACGGCTGCGGCGGCGACGGCGACGGCGGCGGCAGCGGGGTCGGCGACTGCGACAGTGGGGGCGGAGGCACTGGGGAAGGGGGACGCGGCAAGGACGGACTGGGGGTACCACCAGAGTCAGCAGACTCCTCAACGGGGACAACCGACGGGAGGGGAGTGACGTGGGAGACACCAGACGGGGCAGGACGAGGCGGGAGAGGGGCAGGGGCTACCGGGGGAGAGGGAGCAAGGAAAAGGGGGGGGGCAACTGGGAGACCTCGGTGAGGGAAGCGGCGGTAGAAGGAGACGGACTCGTCAAAGGTGACGTCACGAGAGTGGAGGAAGCGGTGAGACGGCGGGTGGTAGAAAAGCCAGTCAGACGAGTCCAGGGGGAAACCGAGGAAGACACAGGGGACAGTGCGGGCAGTGAGCTTGTCCGTGCCAGAGGCACGAACGTGAGCAAGGCAGCCCCAGACGTGGAACGCAGACGCGTCACCGGGGGACCCGGTCCAAAGGAGGGTCGGCGAAACCTGCGGCCGCTGGGAGCGTGGCCACAGGTTAAGCTGGTGAGCCGCGTAGCGAACAGCGAACGGCCACAGAAAATGGGGGGCATCGGCATGGATCATGGAGGTACGGGCGACCTCCATGACCAAGCCGATGCGGCGCTCAGCAACCCCATTCTGCTGTGGCGAGTCCGGCAACGTGTACGACTGGGTGATGCCCTCCGCACGACAGAACTGTCCAAGCCGACCAGAGGCGAACTCGCCGCCACGGTCGGAGTGGAGACACAACACGGGGAGACCGCGGTGGAGACGCGCAGCTACAACCCACGGGAGAAGAACGTCGGGCACGTCGGCCTTCCGCTCCAGGGGAAACACCGTGGTGTAGCGCGTGTAGTCGTCAACGAGCACAAGGAAGTAGCGCTCACCGCGCGGTCCGGGGACGGGGGCAGGGCCCCAAACGTCCAAGTGCAGGGTCTGAAGGGGGGCAGTAGCAGGACGCAGCGAGGAGGAGTGAGGAGCACGGCGGAGCCGACCCTCGACGCAAGGCGTGCACGGTGGCGCAGTCGAGGGAGGAAGGGCAGGGAGCGACGCGGGGAGACCTAAGACAAGACCGTGCTGGGACATGTGACGCAGACGCGGGAGAGCAGGGTGACCTAAGCGGTGGTGCCAGAGAAGGGAGGGGTGAGTGAGGGACCGACACGAGCAAGCTGCAGCGACCTGGGAGGACGCACCAACCGGGGGGGAAGCGGTGTGTAGGGTAAACAGACCGGACACCGGGTCCCGGGGGAACGTCGCAAGGGGGGAACCGGAGACAGCCTCAGAACAGACAGCGAACCGCTCGTGCCCGGGGAACGTGGTGGTGACGCCGAGGTCCTGGAGACAGCCGACACCAACCAGGTTCCTGGAGAACGAGGGAACGTGGAGGCCAGTAAGGGAGCCCGAGGGAACTGCCGGACAGGGAAGGGACGTAGAACTGCGCGCGACGACCGGACCCGCAGAGGGGTCAGCGAGAGAGACAACAGCAGGTGCAGCAAGCGGCGTGAGCGTGGAACGGTCGCGGAAGAAGCAGGCAGAAGCACCAGAGTCAAGAGTGAAGGACAGCGACGCAGTGGCGGAGGCCGCGGACGGAGCCGGTGCAGCGACTAGACTAGGCAACCTAGGCAGTCCTACGCCTGTCGCAGCAGGGGAAGCTAAGCTACACAAGGGTGAAACACCTAAACTAGAGTACACATGGTAGTAAGATCCATCAACACTAGAAGCGTCAGCATACAAAGCATGCAAAGCAGCACCTATCTGATCCATGTCTAACTCAAAGATCGGCACGCCCTGGCGGAGCAGGCTGTGCCAGTCAGGGAGGTCCGGGGCCGGGCCAAAGCGACGACGAAAAAGATCGTCGAGGCGGCGGAAACAGTGGGCGGTCGGGTGCGGGCGGCGGCACAGAGTGCCGCGGAGAGGCCCGGTCTGAAGCTGGTACTGGCAGGTCACAGCACTGGAGCCGCTGGTAGACGCCAAGCTGCGCGGGCCGCCACCACGGCCACCGCCTCCGGAGGTGCCGGGCCAACCAGGCGGGAGACGAGCCCACGGCTGCGGCGGGTGCTGCTGGGACGGCGGCTGCGGCTGGGGCTGGTCCTGCTGCTGCTGGGACTGCTGCTCCTGCCCACCGGTGGTAGTCCCCTCAGGCGGACTACCGTCACCACCACCACGACCACTACCACCTGCGTCACCACCCCTACCTCCCTGGCGGCCACGGCCACCGCGACGCGAGCGCTGCTGCGGGTGGACAGCAGCAGCCGTCTTGGTAAGAGGGGTCGCCGTGGCGACCGCAGCCGAAACGTCAGTGAACGTGCACGGGGATGGGTCACTCAACACCCCCCCCCCCGCTGGGATAGGTGGAAGACACGAGCGCCTCTGCAGCGCTGGCACTGGGAGTTGAACCCAAGACCTTTGGCTCTGATACCATGTTAACGTAGAAACGAATGATTTACTAGAGGTGGAAACCTAGAACAAATACTAGTTGGTTGTACTCACTAGAAGCATACCTCAGTCTAGCCTATAACTTCTACATAGATAATATGTATAAGTTGACACCTCCTAGCTCCTAGCTAAACCTTGTGCCATTCTATGGCTTCCT
Source organism: Closterium sp. NIES-67 (assembly GCA_027943415.1). Lineage (NCBI taxonomy): Eukaryota > Viridiplantae > Streptophyta > Zygnematophyceae > Desmidiales > Closteriaceae > Closterium > Closterium sp. NIES-67. The sequence goes on along the minus strand of BQMB01002222.1, from coordinate 340,397 downwards.
AGCTAAGCTAGTCTTTTGACAGGCAGGGCCTCAGATTCGTTTTGGGGCACGCTGATCGCTCAGGGTCCCCCCCCCTTTAGCTCCCTGTTTTTTCAGGCCTCGCATAAAATCTTACGCTGATCAATCAGGGTGTTGTAATTTTTTCACGCTGAATAAACAGTCACCTACGGTATGTGCTGGAGACAGCAGTGGCTGGCAACTTTCAAACAACCTAAGAGAACCTGCCGAGCACTGTGTGCTGGATGAAGAAAGGCAGAATACTCTCCAGGGGGGCGGGATTCTGGTTGGTCACAGTCAAGTCGGCGTGATTGACGGGGAGGGTGGGGGGAAAATCACGGAACTCACGGGTGGGGGGGTTGGGGCTAGGAATACGCTATTACAAGAATCAGGATCGTGCCCTGATACGACGCTGGAAAAACAGGCCTCACTACACTTGTCACGCTAATCGATCAGAGTTCACTCCTAAAAAAACGCTGAAATTTCAGGCTGTTGTCTTAAAAAATCCCTGTCTCATCAGGGTCATCCCCCCAAAAAGCCCTGATTTTACCCTGAATCAGGGTAAAAAGCCTGCAATCTGAGGCCCTGGAGCTAGGCATAGAACTAGCGAGAGGTTTAAGCTAGGGTAGGAGAAAGTTGACGAGAGAAAAGGGAATGGACTAGAAGAGAAGGATATACAAGAAGGAGGCTTGTCCTCTCTACAGTAGGATTCAGTAAGTAGCAGAACTACCAAACCTATGCAAAGATATATTTAATTATATCCTTAGACAGAGATATTGTACAAGAGGGTTGTTCTCTCTCCGTATTTAGAAATTCAGTCCATTCACTAACCTACACACAAATAGCTATAAATATGTATACGTTATCACTATCTCCTTTTGCTATTATCATTGTTCTGGTTCATGTTCTCTGACAGGAGTTATCAACCAACCGTCGCCGCACAGTCCACAGTTCAACCCTTTGCTTTCTTCGCTTCATCATATAGCATCGCTTCGCAACTGTTCTACGTTTTCTGATATGCAAATTCATTGCAATGTCAGGTGAGGTGGAAACCATTGGAAATATTGGAAACCATTTTAGGTAAGAGCAGCAGCACCTTGAAAAATTGTCATGCTAGGTAATAAGGAAAACTGAAATGGACATACAAGAGACTGGGTTGCGTCAGCCCAGCCCTCACAGACCGAGGCAGACTACCTTTAGGCAGGCAAACGGTATCTAGTTCAGAATCTCAGACACAACACCAGCGCCCACAGTGCGGCCTCCCTCACGGATGGCGAAGCGCATTTGCTTCTCAATAGCGACAGGCACGAGCAGATCCACAACCATCTTCACTCTGTCGCCAGGCATGACCATCTTCGTCTCCTCACCCTTGTCGCTCAACACCTGCATTGCCACAAATGCAGTCTCCTTAGATTGAACAGTTACATTTAAGCAGGGCACCACTACCACTCTGCTTACAACCACCTTCAACTTTGAAGTGCGTCAATTCTCACCTTTGTGACGGATCCAGTAACATCAGTTGTGCGCATGTAGAACTGGGGCTTGTAGCCAACGAAGAAGGGCGAGTGCCTGCCACCCTCCTCCTTCTTCAGGATGTACACAGAGGCCTCGAACGAGTTGTGCGGCTTAATGGAACCGGGCTTGGACAGCACCATCCCTCGCTGAAAGAAGAGGGAGTACAAAAGTTAGTTCTTGAACGTACAATCCTAAGCAGGCAAGACATAGAAAGAACGTGCGCGATCGATTCGCCACATGCAAGTATATTGACACGACGCGATCAATACCTGAATTTCAGTCTTCTGGATACCACGGAGGAGCATGCCGCAGTTATCACCGGCCATAGCCTCGTCGAGAATCTTCTGGAACATCTCGAGTCCAGTCACGGTCAGCGTCCTCATCTCCTTCAGACCGACCAGCTCGACTGTGTCACCGACCTGGAAAGGGCAACGTACAGATAAGAGAGTACAGCTTGTTCGACATCAGACAAATGAAACAGGGACAGAAGTACGCTTCCTTTACTATGGATGATTAATCTTGACAGACAAGAGTCAGTTCATTCGACCACGCTGTCTCAAATCGGACCACTCACCTTGACGATGCCACGCTCCACCCTGCCAGTGGCGACGGTCCCACGGCCGGTGATGGAGAACACGTCCTCGACGGCCATGAGGAAGGGCTTGTCCACAGCGCGCTCGGGGATGGGGATGTAGTCATCGACCGTGTCCATGAGAGTCAGGATCTTGTCCACCCAGGGGTTGTCGCCGCGCTTGGCACCGGGGTTAGCAGTGAGGTGCTCGAGGGCCATGAGAGCAGAGCCCGCGGTGATGGGGATGTCGTCACCAGGGAACTCGTAGTTGGACAGAGTCTCACGGACCTCCATCTCGACCTGCACAGGAACCAAGCCGTCTGACTGTTTAGAGACAAACCTCCCACGCCCCACTAAATAAAGTTCATGTGAGGATTAGACGTGCGGAGTTCCAAGTCGCTGGAACCGTACCAGCTCGAGAAGCTCGGCATCATCGACTTGATCCTCCTTGTTCATGAACACCACCATGGCGGGCACACCGACCTGTAGACACGATCATTGCAAAGAGACTCAGTCGTCAACGTGTTACACGAGAGGTGCTATACCAATGCGCTAACAGGCAGGAATGAGAGATGTAGCTTCCAGGACGTCTCAATTTACCTGCTTGGCCAGAAGAATGTGCTCCTTAGTCTGGGGCATGGGGCCATCAGCACCGGAAACGACGAGAATGGCTCCGTCCATCTGAGCGGCACCGGTGATCATGTTCTTAACGTAATCGGCGTGACCGGGGCAGTCGACGTGAGCGTAGTGCCGAGCCTCCGTCTCGTACTCGACGTGAGCAGTGTTGATGGTGATACCGCGAGCCCTCTCCTCGGGAGCCGCGTCGATCTCATCGTACCTGTAACGAGAACCGCTACGTCAGTCACCATCCAAAAGCGCGAGACATTTCAGCTAGAAGTGTCCCGACTATCGCGTCAAATGTTACCTCTTAGCCTGGCCACCGGTGACGGAGGCAAGAGCTGTGGTGATGGCTGCTGTCAGGGTGGTCTTTCCATGATCGACGTGCCCGATAGTACCAATGTTAACGTGGGGCTTCGTCCTCTCGAACTTCTCACGCGCGGCCCTGACGGTCAGCTTGCGAGGGGTGGAGCTGACGCCGGTCTTAGGCGCGAACGAGGCGGTCTGGGTGAAGGAAGAGCCCAGCTTCGACTCGCTCCCGCTGAGGAAGCAAACCTTCAGGTTGGCTGTCTGAGTAGCAGCTGCCATGGTTGCTAGTCTACCGAATTAAACCCGCGAGGGCAAGTGAAGTTGTGGTAGACCGTTAGGCAAGAGCGTAGAGCAACCAGGGAGGCGAGAACCAGAAATCAAATATTCTGGTCGTAAAGTGGGAATCTGGGAGGGAAGAGAAGGCTGAAAAGGAGTCCTTGAGGCACGCGCATTCTTGCTGATGCTTCCTGGGGAACAGAACCTGAGGTTTCGCACTCCAACACCATTGAGAGTGTCACGGCGCCACGTTGCTGCCGACGTGGCGCTGGCTTTGCAAAGGTCCACCTGGGATAAGGCGATGATTTGGCAGGGATTGTTCTTGGGAAGTTGGGGTGTTGGAGGAGATGAGGGGTTTGGGTTGCTGAAGGGTGTAGGCTGGGAAAGGCTTGGCGGCCACGTCGCCTACCAGCGTGGCGGAAAAGGCATCGTCAGCGCATCCTCCTCCGTCCGGTGGCAACCACAACCAAAAGGCCACGTCCCCCCATCACGCGGCACAACCCTCAACCTAGCGACAGAGGTGGATGGATGTTGACTTCTGGCGAGCCTTCAGAGGCATGGTCCCATCTTGAGTCTCGCCTCGCCTCTACATCTCCTAACGTTTTAAAGCCGTTGACCCAAGTTGCAAAAATTTTGTTTCAAGATTATTAACCTTGAACACCCCCGAGCGGTAACCCAGTTCCCCAAAGCGAGAATTACAATTGAATTCGCAGCCAAAAACGACAGGTGTAAGGAATTGCAATTCCTTTCTGCGCTAAATTACAGTGCATACCCCCCAATACCTCTACCTCGCAGGTTCGGCCTCGATTGTCGGCCCAAACCTTCCCGAATCGCGTTCCGACACCCTCGCCACCCTTCCGAGCCACCTCACGTCCCGAGGTTCTCGCCCTAGCACGTACGAGCCCTATTTAAGCCAGTTCGGTTGTCACTTGCTCATTAATTATTATTCCTATTGTATTTCCATTACTCAGTCAATTGTTCCATTCCCACTCATAACACTTGGTATTCAGAGCCACTTTCCTCGCGTAGTAGCTTCCGCCTACCCGATAATTTTCTTGGGGGGGGGGGGGGGGGGGGGGGGGGGGGGAGGAGGGATGGCTGGTGGGTCGCGAGGTTGCACAGCAGTTGGTTCAGAGCTAATTGGTTAGCTCGTCCGACTAAGGCGTGTGCGCTCCCTTCGTCACCAGACCCCTGTCTTTGAACGGCCTGGATTGTTCGGGTCCTCCCTCCCCCAAGGAACGGACAGCTGAGTTGGTGAATAGTCCATTTTACTTCAGTGGTTTTTGTGTGGCAAGCACGCGTCATAGGCAACACCTGACAATATTCTAAAGCGAGTTCATCGGCGGCTGCGAGAACGGTTGAAGAAAAAAACAAGAAAAACGAGCCTTCCTATCACGCGGCAACCTCAAAGAAACGCCAATGAATTGTGGCCGCCAAGAGTACACATGATAAAGCGCGAAGGGTGCAGGTGACGTCTTGTTCGTTGCTCCGGTCTTTCCGGCACGAGATTTATTTGAAGAAGACGGCGCGCGTGCCAATTTCCGGAAAATCGGATCTTGCAACCCTCTGTCAGAAACCCAGCCACTAACCACTGGGTTAAAAGGGCTTGTTAAATAGCGGGTAAGTGCGCCCATAGCCCCCCAGGCTCTGCACCTGTGGCCCTTCCCCGAGGATCTCAAGGGCAACCCCAGCGGGTCACTCAACACCCCCCCCCCCCGCTGGGATAGGTGGAAGACACGAGCGCCTTTGCAGCGCTGGCACTGGGAGTTGAACCCAAGACATTTGGCTCTGATACCATGTCAGAAATCCAGCCACTAACCACTGGGTTAAAAGGGCTTGTTAAATAGCGGGTAAGTGCGCCCATAGCCCCCCAGGCTCTGCACCTGTGGCCCTTCCCCGAGGATCTCAAGGGCAACCCCAGCGGGTCACTCAACACCCTCGCCTAAATTACTGGATTTCAGCAGCAATGGAGATCGTCACCGACAAAATCGTCATCAATTAGCAGCCGAACTTCACGGAGGGCCGCCGATTCAGTTCTCCCACGCCGAGCAGAGTTTTCACCTAACCGGAGGGGAAACTCATGTTCGAGGAAACGACCATTGCCGTTATGATATGGAAGTGTCAATGAATTATAATGTGAGAATACTAGGTCGCTATTGCAATGAAGGCACGATGTTATATAGGGGTTGGCGTACTAGGGTGATAACCTCGGAACGTGGTAGGTTCAGCAATGTGGCGACAGTGCCGGACGCGACTCGGGAAAGGGTTGGGCCGACAAATGAGGCCGAACGTGATGAGTCGAGGAGTTCGCGTGTACGCGATAGCGTACAGTTCAATAAGGAATGGAAATTCCTTACAATTGCCCTTGAAGGAAACATGGAGTACGGGCGCAACAGCAGAGTTTCTACAGTTTATAGAGTAGCATCACTCCATAAACTGAGCAGCGCAACAGCATGTTTATGCGCCATAAACAGAGTTTCTCCATAAACTGAGCAGCATCACTCATCTTACCTTGGCTAGCAGATCTCCATGGACAGAGCAGCGCGCACCATCACTCTGACACAGTCACACTTGCTGCGCTAGGTCCTTCAGAGGTTCAGCCTTCAGTTCTCTTCCGCACAGCCCACCCCTCTGCCAGTAGATCATAAACTCTCTGCTCTAGTCCCGGAAGAGGGTGTAGAGCCTAGTGGTCCCTATGCAGAGCTGGTGGGTTGCTTCATGTACCAGATGACTTGCACTCGTCCAGATCTCGCATACCCTCTCAGCTCGTTTTGTGGCCACCGGTAGACACCAACCACAGCACTGGTCAGCAGCTAGGAGGTTTTTGCGTTATCTAGCAAGTACATCGGGCATGGGGCTAGTGCTAGGAGGACGTAGACCAGTGGTCCTTACCAAGCACACAGACGCTTCTTGGGCATAGCGAATGGCGAACGGGCACAGAAAATGGGGTGCACCGGCATGGATCATGGAGGTACGAGCCACCTCCATGACCGAGCCGATGCGTCGCTCAGCGACCCCATTCTGCTACGGGGAGTTCGGCAGGGTGAACGTCTGGGTGATGCCCTCCGCACGGCAGAAGCGACCAAGGTAGCCAGAGGCGAACTCGCCACCACGGTCGGAGTGAAGACGTAAGACATGGAGACCTCGGTGAACACGAGCAGATACAAGCCACGGGATAAGAACGTCAGGCACGTCGGCCTTCCGCTCCAGGGAAAAGACGGTGGTGTAGCGTGTGTAGTCGTCGACAAGCAGTACGAATAGCGCTCGCGACGCGGCCCATGGACGGGGGCGGGGCCTCAGACGTCCATGTGCAGGGTCTGCAGCGGTGCGGCGGTGGGGGGGAACAAGGAGGAGTGAGGGGCACGGCAGAGCCAGCCCTTGATGCAGGGGGTGCACAGAGGCCCTGGTGAGGAGGGGAGCGCAGGGAACGACTCAGGGAGGCCTAGGACAAGACCGTGCTGGGACATGTGCGGAGACGAGTGAGAATGGGGTGACCTAGACGGTGGTGCCAAAGAAGCGACGGGTGAGTAAGCGACCGACACGAGCAAGCCTCAGCAACCAGGGTAGACCCTGCTACCTGGGGAGGCGTCCCAACCGGGGGGGACGCGATGTCCAGTGTGAACAGGCCAGACACTGGGTCTTGGGGGAATGTGGTGAGGGGGGCACCAGTGGCGGCCTCGGTACAGACAGCGTACCGCTCGTGCCCAGGGAACGTAGTGGTGATGCCAAGGTCCTGGAGGCAGTCGACACCAACTAGGTTCCTAGAGAACGAGGGGATGTGCAGCCCTGTATGGGAACCCGAGGGAACCGCCGGACAGGGGAGGGTGGTGGAGCTACGGGCGACTACAGGACCATAGGAAGCGTCTGCAAGAGCAACTGCGGCGGGAGCGGCTAGCGGCGTAAGCGTAGAGGAGTCCCGAAAGAAACACCGGGAAGCGCCGGAGTCGAGGGTGAAGGAGAGCGCGGTAGTGCCGACAAGGGTTGGAGGAGTGAGGGAGGACCCAAGGCTAAACAAGGCAAGGGATCCTACGCTTGACGCAACAGATGAGCCTGAACTGGGCGCACTGGGCACACCTACACTATGCAACACAGGGTTATATGAACCAGTCATACTAGAGTCATCGACATACAGCACATACAAAGCAGAGCTAATCACATCCATGTCCATATCAAAGATCCTAATACCACGACGGAGGAGACTCTGCCAGTCGTGGAGGTCAGGCGACGGGTCGAAGCGGAGACGAAACAGGTTCGTCTAGGCGATGGAAGCAACGAGTGGGGGTATCGCCGATTTTACCGCACACGAGGCCGCGGCGAGGACCGGTCAAGAGTTGGTACTGGCAACGCCCGTCACTTTGACCACCACCCGACGTCATGCCGCGCGCACGACCACTGCGACCACCGTCACTGCCGGCGCCAGGCCACCTTGGCGGGAGACGGCCGACCCGCTGCTGCGTCGGCTGCTGCTGTTGCTGGTTTAGCGGCGGCGCCTGCTGCTGCTGCTGCTGCTGCTGCTGCTGGGGCTGCTGCTCCGAGGCACCTGCCCCAGCCCCCTCGTCAGTACTACCAGCGGGCGAGCCACCTCCACCACCGACACCACCCCCTCCTCCGCTATCTCCGACGCGCCCAGCCTTGGGGCGGTGACCCTTACCCGGACGAAACTGCACTGCGGCGGCTGTCTCCGCAGCAGGAGCTGTCTCAGTGACCGCAGCAGAACCGTCAGAGTAAGTGCACTGAGCAGGGACACAGCCCTGAAAGATAGAGACCGGCACGGTACCGCTAGACTGGTCAATAGAGCGCTGACGGGTCTCTATGGCAGACAGGGTGTCGACAAAGTCAGTGAGGGTGAGGTCAGCGGGGTGGAGACTAAGGAAGTGATCGGGGGCGGTGGCAAGGCGGTCAGGGAGGCGGGTGGCAAGCAGGTAGAGGGTAGAGCAGATGGGGGGCTGAAACACACGAAGCTGGGCCTCAGTGCAGGCAGCGCGCTAGTTCGTGTCTAGCGTGCGCAGGCGGGCGGCTTGGTCAGCGACAGTAGGGAAAGACGCGAGATCATGAAAGAGCATGGGTAGGATCAAGCGACCGACGGAGGTAGAGGGCGGTGTGGAATAGCGCGCGACAACAGTCTCTTGCGCTGTCCTGACAAACCTAAAGCGGGGGCGCTCGGACAGGGGGAGGGCATAACTAATCGCAAGCTGTGCGACAGCGTCATGCGACAACCAGACAGCACGGGCAAGGGTAGTAGCGGCAGCGGACTCACGGTCAGCAGACGTGGGGTCAGTGGGAAGAGCAGCAGGGGGGTCCGAGCAGGGGAGCGTACCATCGATGTGGACGGCTAGGGAGTGGCCATCTTGCCACTGACCAGTCAGGTGGCGCCAGAGGTCGACGAGCCACGAGTCGAACTCAACCGGCTGCCCCTCCGCATCAAAGCGCAGGACCGAGTCCGCCATCATGGTCGCTGCAGCTGCAGAACGGCATTACTGGGCGACCGGGTGCGGCGGGAAGCAGTAATGTGCGGTGCAATGCTGTACAGTGGAGTAGACGGAGGTGCAGTACGGTAGGGTGCGGTGCAGTGCAGTGCAGAGAGGTGCAGTGCGGTATCGGGCGGTGCAGTGCGGTACCGGGCGGTGCAGTGCGGAGCAGAGGGCCGATGACGTCTAGGAGACGGGGCCGCTAGGTGGGGAGGTGACGGGGCTGGCTAGGCTACGGGGCCGGCTATGCAACGGGGGCGGTTAGGCGACGGGGCCATCTAGGGGACGGGGCCGGCTAGGTGACGAGGCCGGCTGGGCGACGGGGCCGACGAGGCGACGGGGCCGGTTGGGCGACGGGGTCGGCTAGGAGGCGGGGCCGGCTAGGAATCAGGGCTGGCTAGGCTACGAGGTCGGAGAGGCGACGGGGCTGGCTTGGCGACGGAGCCGGCTTTGCGACGGAGCCGGCCAGGCGACGGGGCCGGCTAGGCAGTGGGGCCGGCTAGGAGGCGGGGCCGGTTGGGCTACGGGGCCGGCTAGGCGACAGGGCCACCTAGGCGACGGGGCCTGCTAGGCGACGGGGTCAGCTAGGAGGCGGGGCCGGCTAGGAGGCGGGGCCGGCTGGGTGACGAGGTCTGCTAGGCGACGGGGTCGGCTAGGAGGCGGGGCCGGCTAGGAGGCGGGGCCGGCTAGGAGGCGGGGCCGGCTGGGCTACGGGGCCAGCTAGGCGACAGGGCCGGCTAGGAGACGGGGCTGGCTAGGAGACGGGCCAGCACGTGGGGGAGGGTAACGAGGCGGCTAGGACCTAGGGCGGAAGCGCAAGGGGGTGGGGGGGACCTAGCCTACTCATGATACCATATCAATGTTAAACGAATGACTAAAACAATGACATACAAGGGAATATAACCTAGTCGGTTGTACTCCCTAAGGCACAACCTTGTATAGTCTATAACAACATACGAAGATATGTTTAGAATTTAGACTAGTGTGGTCAATGTTCCACCCACGATTTTCTACAATGCTATGCTTTTTACCGTATGGCGTTTCCTTCCTCAGCACATGGGTGTTAGCTTGGTGTTGCTTCTTTGCTCGGCCAGTGGTACAACTTAGCACTGCACCAGTTTGCCATTGTTTCGCACCATTATAACCATCCCTAGGTGTGCAGCTTGGTCAGGTTGGGCAACTCAAGCACCGCCGCGCCCTAAGGCTCGGAAGAAGAGTGCTAACGTAAGCCATAATGGCAGTGGCGGAGGATGAGGAGAAGAGATAGAAGGAGGAGTGAGAGGTGCCACGGTGGGAGACACAGCGAATGTTTAGGGATGAAAAGTTCAAGTTCAAAGGGGAAATGACAGGAAGGAAAGGGGAAACGGGGTAAGGGGGGGAGCACAAGGGAGGGAGGGATGGTCGTCGCGGCGATGGAGAGGGGGAAACACAGCATTGAGGGGAAGCGAGAGAGCGAGTGCGTGTGAGTGAGTGATAGAGAAAGTGACAGGTGAGGGGCCCACTTCAGAAAATGGCCACACTTCCTTTGCTGCTGCCCGTCTCTAAACTCTCATCGAATCAAGCACCCTCCAGAAGGTAGTGGATTTAAAGAGGAATGCCACTTCGGAGAGTGTGTTGCAAACATGAGGCACTTCCAGCATGGATCAATTCCAAAAAAAATGCGTACACGAGCAATAAGCCAAGGGCAAGAGCCCGCACACATCCATCCGAACATCATTTCCTTTGCCTCACCTTCCATGGTCGTTTCCCCCCCATCTTTCAAACACCAACTGTCAACCACCACCGCTGAGTGAACTTTCTCTAGCCAGGTGCAGCGAGAAGGTCGCATGTGGGGCTATCCGCGCTACAGACAGTGCTGTTATCGAGTCAAACCGCACCTGCGCCCCCTCCTTCTCGACAAGCGCCACGTGTACCACGTCCTCATACGCCCCTTCCCCTCCAGTCTCCACCACCAGCGCGATCAGCGCCGCTTGAAGCGCGGGAAGGCTCGGGTTATACGCAGCCGATTCGATATAAGACCCCGCATGCACCGCCCCTGTCCGCGTTACGAGCGCAACTCCGGAGGGCGATAAACTGTAAGGAGCGTAGGATGCGTTGGCAGCGTCTAGAGCCCGCAAGACGGCTTCGTTCCCCAGGGGAGAGGAGACAACCGCAGCGGGAGAAACGGCGGACACAGCTGCTGCCGCTGCAGAATCGACCGCAGACGGGGAAGCGGAGGAGAAGGAGCGCGCGAGCGGAGGCACCAACACGAAATCCAACGGCGAGGGCACGTCGACAGGATCGATTAGCTGCAGGCTGTTGTCTCGCTGCTCCAGCAGCAGCGGGAAATCGTCGGCTAGGAGGCTGTGCGGCCCGAAGCGATGCGGCAGCAAGTGCGTGAGACTCGTCTCCTCCGCCGCCTCCGCCTCTTCCGCTATAACCACGCGCAGCCCCTCCGCCCCGCGCAGCTCTTGCAGGAACTGCCGGCAGTGGCCGCAGGGGGGGCGCGAAACCAACAGCGCGGAGAGCGCGGGCTCGCCGTGTAATGCGGCGGACGCCACGGCGAACTGTTCGGCGTGGACGGAGTTGTGGAGAGGCACGCCGGGGAACTCGAGATTCACTCCTAGGAAAGCGCGGCCCGTCTTAGCGCCTACTGCGATCGCGGAGACGTGGAAGCGCGAAATGGGGGGGCGAGCGAGGTCCGTTGCGGGTTGAAGGAGAAAGCGGACTATGTAGTCTTCGATGGAGAGATTCGCGGCGGATGATGCGGAGGAGAGGTCTGAGGGCGAGAGGACGAAAGGTACCGAGCAGGGGGAAGGGGCGAGTGAATGCGGGGGAGCGGAGGAGGGGGAAGCGGAAAAGGCTGGGTCGGAGTTGGGGACGGGGGGAGACGGGGAGGTGACGGCAGGGGAACGACCATTAGGAGCGGAGGAAGCGCGCGGGGGAGAGAGAGGCGGGGGAGGGACAGAGGCAGTACGGAGGAGGCGGGGATGGAATGAGGCGGGTAAGTGGGAGAAGGGAGTGGAGTGTCTCTGAAACGGTAATCGTAAGGGGGAAGGTGAGTGACGACAGGGAGTTGCGGCGCTGTTGATGGCGGTGGTGCCGGGCACTAGGTGCGAGGGGTGCGATCCAACAGCGACTTTTCTCGACGAAACGCGAACACTCGAGGCGGACGCACATAATAGATCGCACATATTCTGACAACGGCCGATACTTGAGGCCAGTGCTCTACCACACGATGACTGTACGGAAACCATAGCTATTAAGGAATGGGATTTACACAATGCTAGGCTTCGCGTGTATAACACAGAGTTGACTGAAGAGCCACGAATTAGGAGCGAAGAAGGTCAATGTACAAGACGACATTGAGTTCGGCATAGATTAGAGCCATAATTTAGTAGGAGCCATCGTGTACCTATAAGAAGGGGACCTGCCTACGTCCCCCGAATCACAGTAGTCAGCGTTTAGACTTGGTGGACGCATAGGCCACTGTCGCGAGCGGTTGAGATAGAGTTTCCTTTCTGGGGCTTGTCACAACCAGGTAGCAGAAACTTGCGGGTGACCGATGGTGGTGCGATCACCCATGGCACGGCTCAGCACCTAACCTGACCCACCCGGGTGGGAGACGACACATTTGACCCACTGCGTGTCGACGCTCGACACGTTTTAAAACACGCCCTCCTTTGAGGTCATCTGAACCAAATCACACCTGCTACCCATTCGAAGTTGTCGTACCAGAAGTTCTCGGTGCTCGAGTTCAATACGGTGCTACGCGTTCTTAGATGGTTAGATACAAGCACAAAACGGTCATAAGGTATTTATCAACAACAAACGTCTGGGACTTGACCCTATCACCATTGGGCTGTGATGTCGGTGACGTGGCGAGACAGCATCCACCAGGTAGCAGAATCGGCTTTGAAAACATCCCTCCCTGACAACACCCGAAACTGCTCTCATCATACTCCTTATGCTCTGATCCAGCATAGCGGTAGTCTTTGAGCTTGACACCCTCGCCCTAAAGCCAAAGGACATAACAGATTTTGTGGATATGGTTGAGTGGAACTTCGGATCTACACTAATGAATGCTCCATGCCAGCAAGGAAAACACTAGCAATCAAATAAGCTCTTATATACTGTTCAACTGTTACAAACCGGGTCATAGTATGGGGGGGGGGGGGAATCATGGGCATTTACCATGTTTGGAAATGCAAGTCGTTCAACAATGGTGGAAAAAGGATTGTTAAAGGCCAAGGCTAAAACAGCAAACCCCATTCAAGTTGGGCCCAGCTTGAACAAGAGAATGGGCTTGGTTTGAACAAGAGTTGGGCTTTCAGGGTTGGGGGGGGGGGCAGCAGGCTATATTTGAATTAGATTCGGAAGCAGTTTGTGTCAAACATATGTGTGTATGTTTAGTAGACTACATAGGGTCATGCCACAGAGAGTACAACGCACTAGCTATAGACCCATGTATACTCTCACTCTACTTCACAATTCTAACTCTGAAATGGTATCATGAGTAGGCTAGGTCCCCCCCCCCCACACCCGCGCTTCCGTCTTAGGTCCTAGCCTGCCCCGTCGCCTAGCGCCTAGCCGCCCCACTGGCCCCGCTGCCCCGTTGCCTAGCTGGCCCGTCGGCCCCGTCTCCTAGCGCCTGCTGGCCTCACGGCCCCGTTCCCAAGCGCCTAGCCGCCCGTGGCCCCGTTGCCCTGCCACCTAGCGCCTAGCCGCCCCGCTGGCCCGCGGCCCCGTCACCTAGCGCCTAGCCGCCCGTGGCCCCGTTGCCCCGCCACCTAGCGCCTAGCCGCCCCGCTGGCCCCACGGCCCCGTCACCTGCGCCTAGCCGTCCTGCTGGCCCCGTGGCCGCGTCGCCCCCAGCGTAGCCGACCTGCCGCCCCGTCACCTAGCTGTCTCGTCGCCTAACCGCCCGTGGCCCTGTCGCCCAGCCGCCCCGCGGCCTCGTCGTCCAGCCGCCTCTCTGCCTCGTCGCCCCGCTGCTTCGCGGCCCCATCGCCCAGCCGCCCCGCGACCTCGTCGCCCCGCTGCTCTGCGGCCACGTCGCCCAGCCGCCCCGCGGCCCCGTCTCCCAGCTGCTCAACCGCTGTGTTTCCCGGTCCCCGCCCGCTTAACCAGCCCTCTCCACCGTTCTGCACCACGCCCCACCGTGCTGCACCGCTCAACACTGCACTGCACTGCACTGCACCGCGCCACACTGCACCGCGCCCCACCTCACTGCACTGCACTGCACCGTGCCCCACCGCACTGCACCATTTTGCACCACGTGGCACCGCACTTCACGGCGCCCTACCGCACTCCACGGCACTACACCGTACAGCATTCCTCCCCACTACTCCTCGTCACTCCATCATGCCCTTCACCGCCTGTTCGCGGCTGCAGCGGCCTTAATGACAGACTCGGTGCTGCGCTTTGACGCAGAGGGTCAGCCGGTTGAGTTTGACTCATGGCTCGTCGACCTCCGCCGTCACCTCACTGGTCAGTGGCAGGACGGCCACTCCCTAGCCGTCCACATTGACGGTACGCTCCCCTGCCCTAACCCCCCTGCTGCTCTCCCCGCTGACCCCACGTGTGCTGATCGTGAGTCCACCGCCGCTGCTGCCCATGCACGTGCTGTCTAGCTGTCACGTGGCGCTGTCGCTCAGCTCGCGATTAGCCATGCCCTCCCCCTGTTTGAGCGCCCCTGCTTTAAGTCGGTCAGGATTGCGCAGGAGTTCCAAGAGGCTGTTGTCGAGCGTTATTCCACCCCGTCCTCTGCCTCTGCTGGCCGCCTGATCCTTCCCATGCTTTTCCCCGATATCCCGTCTTTCCCCACCAGATGGATTTCCCCACTGTCGCTGACCTGGCCACGCACCTGCGCACGCTCGACGCTAGCTGGAGCACTGCCTGTATTAAGGCCCAGCTTCGTGTGTTCCAACCCCCTATCTACTCTACCCTTTACATGCTTGCCATCCGCCTCCCCGAGTGCCTTGCCACTACGAGCGACCACTTTCTGAGTCTGCACTCCGCTGACCTCACCCTCCCTGACTTTGTTGACACCCTGTCTACCATAGAGACCCGTCAGCGCTCTATCGCCCAGTCTAGCAGTACTGTGCTGGTCCCTATCTTTCAGGGTTGTGCTCCCGCTCAGTGCACTTACTCTTAAGGTTCTTCGGCTGTAGTTGAGATAGCCCTTGCTGCTGAATCCACTGTCGCGGTGGCCGTAGCGCAGTCCCGTTATGGTAAGGCTCGCCGCCCCAAGGCTGGGCGCGGCGGTGGTAGTGGAGGAGGGGGTGGAGGTGGTGGTGGAGGTGGTTCGTCCGCTGGCGGTAGTAGAGACAAGGGGGCTGGGGCTGGTGCCTCGGAGCAGCAGCCCCAGCGGGAGAAGCAGCAGGTGCCACAGCTTGACCAGCAGTAGCAGCAGCCGCAGCAGCAGCGGAGGGTCGGCCGCCTCCCGCCTGGGTGGTCTGGCGCTGGTGGTGGCTGTGGTGGTGGTCGCGGTGGTCTTGCGCATAACTCATCGTCGAGTGGTGGTGCAAGTGACGGGCGCTGCTTGTACCAGCTCCAGACCGGTCCTCGCCGTGGCCTCGTGTGCGGTAAGACCGGTCATACCCCCACTCGCTGTTTTAGTCGCCTGGCCGACCTGTTTCGTCTCCGCTTCGGCCCCGCGCCGGACATCCCCGACTGGCACAGTCTGCTCAGCCGTGGTGTTAGGATCTTTGATTTGGACATGGATGGGATTTGCTCTTCATTGTATGTGATGTATGTCGATGACTCTAGTGTGACCAGTTCCTATTACCTCGTGTTGCCTGGTGTAGGTGTTCCCAGTGCGCCTAGTTTAGGCTCCCCTGCTGTGTTAGGCGTAGGACCCTTTGCTTTGTTTAGCCTTGGCTCCACCCTAGCTCTTCCGCCCCGAGCCACCACTTCCGCGCTCTCATTCACTATCGACTCGGGCGCGTCTCGGTGTTTCTTTCGGGACCACACTACGCTTACGCCGCTTGTCATCCCTGTCGCAGTTGCCCTTGCACACCCTTCGTCAGGACCGGTAGTCGCCCATAGTTCTACCACCCTCCCCTATCTGGTAGTTCCTTCGGGCTCTCTTACAGGCCTGCACATCTCCTCGTTCTCTCAGAATCTAGTTGGTGTCGGCTGTCTTTAGGACCTCGGCGTCACCACTACGTTCCCTTGTCACGAGAGGTACGCTGTCTATACCGGGGCTGCCACTAGTGCCCCCCTCACCACGTTCCCCCGGGACCTGGTGTCTGGCCTGTTCACGCTGGACACCGCGTCCCCCCCGGTTGGGACGCCCCCCCAGGTGGCAGCGTCTACCTAGATTGCTGCAGCTTGCTCGTGTCGGTCGCTTATTCACTCGTTGCTTCTGTGGCACCACCGCTTAGGTCATCCCGCCCTCACATGCCTCCTAGCACGGTCTTGTCCTAGGTCTCCCTGCGTTGTTCCCTGCGCTCCCCTCCTCGACAGAGCCTCCATGCACCCCCTATGTCGAGGGCCGGCTCCACCGTGCCCCTCACTCCTCCTCCTTCCCCCCCACCACCGCACCATTGCAGACCCTACACATGGACGTCTGGGGCCCTGCCCCCGTCCATGGGCCGCATCGTGAGCGTTACTTTCTAGTACTTGTCGACGACTACACTCGCTACACCAAGGTATTTTCCCTTGAGCGGAAGGCCGACGTGCCCGACGTTCTTATCCCGTGGCTTGTCTCTGCGCGTGTGCACCGAGGTCTCCCTGTGTTGCGTCTTCACTCCGACCGTGGTGGCGAGTTCGCCTCTGGCTGCCTTGGTCGCTTCTGTCATGCGGAGGGCATCACCCAGACGTTCACCCTGCCGGACTCCCCGCAGCAGAATGGGGTCCCTGATCGACGCATCGGTTTGGTCATGGAGGTGGCTCGTACTTCCATGATCCATGCCGGTGCACCCCATTTTTTGTGGACGTTCGCCATTTGCTACGCCGCCCACCAGCTTAACCGATGGCCGCACCCTTGGCGGCCACAACTTTCGCCGACCCTCTTCAGGACCGGGTCTCCTGGTGACGCGTCTGCGTTCCACGTCTGGGTCGGCCTTGCTCACGTTTGTGCCTCTGGCATGGACAAGCTCACTGCCCGCACCGTCCCCTGTGTCTTCCTAGGTTTCCCCCTCGACTCGTCTGACTGGCACTTCTACCACCCGCCGTCTCACCGTTTCTTTCACTCTCGCGACGTCACCTTTGACGAGTCCGTCTCCTTCAACCACTGCTTTCCCCACCATGGTCCCCCAGTTACTCCCCCCCAGTTCCTGGTCCCCCCCCCTCCCCTGGTCGCCCCTGCTCCTCCCCCTCCCCGCCCTGCGCCGTCTAGTGTGTCTCAAGTCACCCTCCTCCCCTCGGTTGTCGCTGCCGAGGGGTCTGCTGACTCTCGCGGCTCGGCGGAGTCCCTTCCTTACCCTGGTCTCTCCCCCCCTGTCGGTGATGTTGCTATCATAGCCGCAGCCGCCTCCGCAGCTGCTGTCGCTGCCACAACCACAGCCGCCGTCGTCACCGCCACTAGGGTTTGTACGTTCTGGGGGTACAGGGGAGCGTGACGGAGCGGATACTGGAGTGGGTTCCCGTTCTTGGGGTGCTGGCGTGGGGCTTTTCGGAGGGAGTTGTGGTCCTGCTGGAGGTTTTGGTATTGGCGTCGGGAAGCAGCCGTCGCCGTCACCGTCGCAGCCGGTGTCCGCTCTTCGCCTCCTCGGCCTTCCTTCTCCTGACCGCCTGCCGGTGCCTCCTCGGTCGCCACCACCTCCTCCTCTGCCGGTCTACGGCCGTGTGTTTCCTCCCGTGGACTCTTCTCTAGCTCGTTTCCCTCCTCGTTCCCCTCCTGTGTCTCCTCCCCTCTTTCCTGACCCTACTCCTCTGTCTCACGTCTGGGCTCGTCGTCCGTCCCGTGCTCGTCCTACCTCCCCTGTTTCGCGTTCTCACCCTATGTTGCTTCGCTCCCACGCGTCTCATGCTCCTCCGATCCTCCCGTCTCCTCCTCCGTCGTTGCTCGCTGTGGTCGCGCCTCCGTTTTCTGACTTCCTCCGTGCCGCACGTCCCTTTGTTCCTTGTGTCCTTGCCTCTCTTTTTAGTGACCCGTCCGTTCCTATCGGCTCTCGAGTCTGTCGGCTCTTGTTGCTACTATTACTGACTTTGCCGCTACTCGTCGCCTTGACTACGCCATCGCTCTGGTCTTTGACCCTGCTTGCTCTCTGTCCGTCGGGGGTGTGGCTGTCCTTGGGAGTGACGTCCTACAGGACAGACAGTACGAGCTTGCTTTCCTGTCAGAGGTTGCTCCCCATCTCTGTTCCATGCTGCTAGTCCCTGAGGGTGATCAAGACGCCCTTGACATCCCGACCTCTCGCACCTACGCTCAAGCCACCTCGGGACCCTCGGCCTCTCAGTGGATAGCTGCCATGGAGTAGGAGATGGCACCTTGGAGATCCACCGGCACCTTCGTCGACGCAGTTCCCCCACCAGGGGTGGACGTAGTCGATGGCCGATGGCTCTTCAAGGTGAAGCGACCTCCTGGAGAGCCGCCTGTCTTCAAGGCGCGCTACATGGCTAGAGGCTTCAGTCAGCGTGAGGGGGTTGACTGCTTTCAGACCTTCGCCTCGACCCCGAAGGTGATTACGAACTTCACTCACATGACATCTCCACAGCTTTCCTCTAGGGCAGTCTACACGAGCAGGTCTGCCTGCGCTGCCCCCAAGGCTTCTCTGGTACCTTTCCCCCTTATACTGAGTGGCTCCTCCGGCACCCCGTCTACGACCTGCGCCAGGCGCCCCATGAGTGGCACAACACGCTGCGTGCTACACTTGCTGACGTGCAGTACTTCCCGTCGTTTGCAAACCCCTCGCTCTACGTCCGTTCCGACTAGATTCGGTGCTACATCCTTGTTTACGTAGGCGATCTGGTCTTTGCTACTGCAGACAGAGACGCGCTGGCCTCCGTGAAGGCCAAGCTGCAGAGGAAACACACCTGCACTGACCTAGGAGAGCTGCGCTGCTACCTTGGCTTACAGATCTCCAGGGACAAAGCAGCGCGCACCATCACTCTCACACAGTCACACTTGGTGCGCCAGGTCCTTCAGAGGTTCGGCCTTCAATTCTTTTTTGCACAGCCCACCCCTCTGCCAGTAGACCATAGACTCTCTGCTCAAGTCCCGGAGGAGGTTGTAGAGCCTAGTGATCCTTACGCAGAGCTGGTGGGTTGCCTCATGTACCTGATGACTTGCACTCGTCCAGATCTCGCATACCCTCTCAGCATCCTTGCCCGCTTTGTGGCCTCCGGCAGACACCGACCACAGCTCTGGTCGGCAGCTAAGAGGGTTTTGCGTTATCTAGCAAGTACATCGGGCGTAGGGCTAGTGCTAGGAGGACGCAGACCAGTGGTCCTTACCGGGCACACAGACACTTCTTGGGCAAACGACGCCGAGACTCTCAACTCCTCCCAGGGCTACTGCTTTAGCCTTGGTGCAGGTGCTGTCTCGTGGAGGTCCACTCGATCGTCATCTGTTGCCCAATCTAGCTATAAGGCTGAGATCTACGCCGATGCCGTGGCGGCACAGGAGCTCCGTTGGCTGACTTTCTTGTTGACAGACTTAGGTGAGCGGCCTAGCTCTGCCCCGGTCCGTTACACTGACAACAAGGCCATGATCCTCATGTGTCAAGGGCCCAGACTCGAGGGCAGAGCGAAGCACATCCAGCTGCGGTACTTCCTCCTGCGCGAGCTCTAGCATCGTCGCCAGGCCCGTGTAGTACACTTAGCCTCCGGTGCAGAGTTTTCTGTTATAATGGGAGCTTCTGGGAAAGTGCCTGACGCAGATAGAGCTCTCTAGCTCTATCGTTCTCTAAGGAGAAGATTGCCTTCAGAATTGTGTGTTTCACTGAAGTAGCTTTTGAGAAAGCTTGGGCACACAAATTCACTAGAATCAATACCTCAAAGTATGGTACACAAAGCAAATACTAGTACTACCTCATTGAACCTCATTGAGCACAGAGAGAACGTTCGCACAAGAAAGTTTACATAACTACTCTAAGCTGCGCTTAGCCAAGTCAGCAATGGCAGGTGAAAATTACAGAACATGCTTAGTTGGAAATTTTTACCCACTTAGAAGTAGTTGTTTTAGCAGTTTCAGATATGGAACTGTAAAGAATTACGATTCCTTACTGGGACTCGCCACAGCGAGTATAGAGAACAGCGCCGGGTCCGCAGGCTCGGCCCCGGGTTATCGCGCCAAACCAGCCCCTGACTACCTTTTTGGTCCCAACCTGACCCCGAGTCGCCCCGAACCTGTTTTGACCCCGTCACCTTTGGACGAGTCAGCCCTTGACTGGTCCAACCCTCGACATTTCGACCTGGTCAACTCACACTATATAAGCCCTATGTCTTATTATTCAGGACATTCTGTAATCACGTTCCCTTATAGTATTCTGCGCTATACTCTGAGTTATAATTCATAACAGAAACTTAGATGTTAGGCACATTTCAGGAGTTACGAAATGTGCGTCACGTGTTCAATTTCTCAATCTTGCAGGTAGATTTTGCCGTTTTCGGTCCAGATCGGTTCTGTGGTGAACTTACAAAATCACAAATTCTTGCGATTTCGGAACGTTCCTTCATCAGAAAAAACTAATTCCCCATTTTTTTGTCGAAGTGGTCGCTCGCAGAAGCGAAGTCCAAGATGAATTTCTACCGCACTTCTGCCAAATTTCGTCTCTGCCGAGGGGGTCGACAACAGAAGAGATAGCCGAATTGCCTTTCTGCCGAACTCCCGCAGAACGCAATTCTGCGCGAATAGGTCCTTGCGCCACTCTGCCCGAGTTGGAACGCATTTCCGAGAGTCGATTCTGCCGAGAGGATCGCCTGTAGAAATGTCTTCAGCGCTATACTTCGGCAGATGACAACCTTTCTGCGAATGGCCCCTGGTGCCAATTCGGCAGAGGATCTTGTACACTCTCGATTCTGCCGAGACCACTTCTACAAAAACACATGTCGATGTAGAAGTCATATGCAGAAATAGCGCTCTTGTTCTGCCATTCCGACAGAACCGCTTTTCTGCCACCAACGAAAGCTGCTCCTCTGCCACTTCCCGTAGAGCCTCGCCTTGTCGACGAATCTGCTATTCGTCGATGGGCTTTTCTGCAGGGCTCATCTCCGCAGACTTCGTTGATATGCTGCTTCAGCAAACTTCTGCAACCTTCGCAGGATCAGGGCTATTCTCAACAGCCAACACAGCTGATATCTTTACGAAGGCGCTTGCGCCTAAAGATCATCAGCACCTCATGTGCTAGGACCTTGATTATGTGTAGCTCTTTATATATTATCCTGACTAGCCTTGTGGCTTTCTCCCAGTGGCTGGACTAGTAGTGTCGCCCTGGTCTTGTTCTTTCCTTGTTTGTACTCTTTTGACTGGTCTATAGACCCCTACCTCAAAAGTTGGACTAGTAGTGCCGCCCTGAGCTGCTTGTCTCTCACCAGGCTCTGCGTTTATCTAGTCTAGGGGGTTGCTCAAACATATGTGTGTATGTTTAGTAGACTACATAGGGTCATGCCATAGAGAGTACAACCCACTAGCTATATACCCCTGTATACTCTCATTCTACTTCACAATTCTAACTCTGAGAGTTTGTGCATTGAAATTATCGAATTGGGGTGGAACTACTGTTCACTTGCTCGCGTGGTGACGATATGGCTTGTCATACAGTGGCGAGGTGTCGTACGATTTCCGATCCTCCCGTGACACTCGAGAAGCAAACCTGGTTCCTGCTTGAGAATCGAGCTGGATTCTACAGAAAAAAATCGCACATGCGATTCTTTCTGACACGCGAATCGCTCAAGTCGTGAGCGCGTCAGAAGGGTCGCACTGTACATTTCGCCAGGCTGATTGTAGACTCCGCCAATCATAATCGAGCAGTTCATTTCGTACTCATTTCCGTCTGAAATTCACAACAGTGATTCCAGTCAATCATCATGGGGCCCACCTTCGCTATTATAACATGGGGCTTTAAACTACTATATGTCCTGCTTGATCCATGTGCCGCCTCAAACTACTGTGCCATCCATGTCAAAGTTGTTGTTCGAGTTATCTTCATCATTATGGTCGACTCCAGTCCTTTGGAATTACTCTTTCATTTACAATACAGCAATTAGAAGTAGTTTTTACCTAGGTGGAGCATGTATTGCAACAACCAGAAGATAGGATAGGAGCATATGCAATGCAAGCCTGAAAAGTCAAAATATGCAGACGATTAGAACCCCGGCAGGGGTGTATCAGATTGTCGATACCGTAATCCCCCATATATAACACCCGCCGGAATAGTCACTCTATGGGTGGTTAATCCGGGGGGGGGGGGGGGGGGGGAGCTTTATGATATAGTGCATTTTTTAGACTGCCCGCTTTTCAGGCGACGAATTATACATAACCCCCCCCCCCCCCCTCGTTTTTATTGCTTGGAGTACACTGAGTCGATTGTACATTCAACCATATGGATCCTATCACTGCAGCAACGTTACAACACGCTTGAATTCCTACTCATTGTTGCCTACCAGATGAGCATCCAATGACTAGCGCAAGGCCTAGATCATGTCATAGGGCTTTCAGTTAGCAATTAGGGACATCATTCACTACCTATTACTCCTCGTCATCCTCATCTCCAGCGTGCCAAGCCTCAACGTCATCATCGTCGAACGCAATATCATCCCAATCGTACTCTTCAGTCCAGCAGGAGGCGGCCAGTCCAGCAAGTACCTCCGCCGCTGGCGCCATCTCTGCGGAGTCCACATCACTGCTCACTGTAGTGTCAGCCGCTTCAGCCGCAATTGCAGCTGCTGCTGGTGTTGTCGGTGGTGATACTGCAGCTGCTGCAGCGTTAAGTCGAGCCTCCGCCATTGCTGAGGATTCCACCACGTCGGACGTGCCAGGTGTCGTTGGTGCATGCTGCGGCAGGTTGACGTCGACAGCGACGTCAAACTCCTCGTCCTCCGAGAGCTCGCCGGCGGCCGGATCTACAAACTCGGCTTCAAAGAGGGGGTTCGTCTTCTAGCCGGTCGTCTCAACCTCCGCACGCACATCGTCCATGACCTCCAGCTCCGCCGTGTCGCGCATGTGGGCAAGGATGAGGTTGTGTTCAAGGCCATCGAGGTCGTTGGAGATGCTGCAGGTCTTGAAAGCCTTGCGGATGAGGTCGGCGGGGACTGCCTCATAGGCGGCCGCGATCAACTGCAGCACCACCTCCACCGATGGCTTCTTCATATTCCCTGAAGGGCGGACAGGGTTGGGTGGAGATTACAGCGCGCATTAGGCAAACCGAAGCGAGAACTGGAGCAACGCATCAAGTCATCGTAAAGCAAACGCTAAACAAGAACGTATGAAAAGCAAACCTCAAGGGTGAGAAGGGTTTCAACTGCGGGAGTAGTCGAGCCACAGCCGAACTCCTCAAACCAACCTGAGTAGGACCGGCAGACATGAGCCTTCAAGCATCGGTTCACAGCTACGTCGAGAGGTTGGATGATCGGCATGCAACCGCCAGGTATCACGACACGTGATATTTTAAAGAGACGCATCAACGCCACCACCCCCTCGGTCAGCTGGCCTTTGTAGGAGTCGAGGACGATGAGAGCCTTCTGCCGCCCGCCACGACGCGCAGGAAGTCGCTTCAAAAAGGGGACGAGGACCGTCGTAATCCAGTCCTTAACGTGGTCCTCATCCGTCCATCCCTTCCCCTGTGCACGGATGACGATTCCTGCATGCAATAATGAAAGAACCAGACAGCATAGTGTTAGTTTCAAACTCCGGTACATGTAACACTTAGTCACATCAAGACCCAGTCGATACTGACCTGGCAGGACTCGAATCTTCGGGAGCGTCTTGCGCTTGAAGATCACATACGGCTTGAGCTTCTGCCCGCCAGCAGTGACCGCCAGCATGACGGTCAACCGCTCCTTTTCGTAGCCAGCAATGCGAACATGTACCGTCCTTGCGGACTTCTAGTGTAGTCTCTTGGGGCATTTCTAGGAACAAGGGTGTCTGATCGGTGTTGATGATCAAGTCGTCAGCATACTTGTTGACCGTGCGCATCTGGCACACGAACTCCTAGAATTTCGCGACTTTAGCCTCGCAATCTGCAAAACGAGGAGACTACATACGATGTGAGTGTACATGCTTAAGTTCTTACAGTTCAATGAATGGGAAACCGCAAGCGAAATTGCTACAGAGCTCGCATATAAAAAACATAACGCACCGCTGGTTAGGAGCTGGCCCACCTTTGTTTTGACGCGCCGTGTCAATCCCCAACGGGTGCAGAACCGGAAGGTCCAACGGGATGACGCACGCTAGTCAACACCGGGATGGCGCTTCCGCATGAACTTCCTACTCCATTTATGCAGACAATTGACCGACATCGCCAAGCCACACGCACGGTGTGAGAGGAAGCGGTTGTACATCTCCTTCTCCATATCGGGGAACTTCGCCTTCCGTTCAGCACTGATGAGACGACGCCTGCATCCCGCCGCCGCCAAGAGTCGCACCTTGTTCTTCTTCCAGTCGTGTATCTGACAGGGTTGTACCTCGGCCATCTTCGCCAGCTTGCGATTCGAAAGCTTTGGGTCGGAGTCGAGAAGGGCCAACCAGTATAGCTTTTCCGCTGCTGTGCGCACGACTCTCTTGCACCTGGTCTTGCGATTTCTGGGGGAGGGAGGTACAACATCCCTATTAACTCGCGGCATGCGGGGACGACGAATGGGTGGAGGGAAAGATGGAACAATGACACGAGGAAGTGTCGGGGGCGGCTCTGGCTCTCCGTCGGCAGCATCTTCCCAGTGTAGCTCATCATCGTCTTGCCAGTCGGTGTCCCACTCCTCGGGACGACTAGCAATCGGAGACGATGGATAGGGAGGTGCGGGAGGAGCAGGTGGGGTAGGAGGTGCTGGAGGCGCGGGAGGCACAGGCGGTGTTGGCGGCGCAGGTGGTGCTGGGGGAATCGACGGAAACGGATGGAGAAGAAACTGACTACCGTGGGGAGGACGATGGGTTCGCAAAACTGAGAGGCCGCTAAAAGCACGGGCCGCCATGGCTGAATCTCTGCCTAGAAAATCTCCTCGGTGGATTGGTGCCCGAGGCTTTGTTAGAGAGCTTGGACATCGCGAGGGGTATTCTGCTGGGAAGACAATACTGGAACGCTAAAATGACGCAGCGACAAGAAACGGATGAACAAGAAACGTGGGCCGACCCCCTTCCCGAGCCGCGCACGGTTCTTGATAGCCAAAAAACACCATCGCATGCTAGCATGCGATGATGGTCTGGTCAAGAAGCTTCCAGAGGGCATCTTGAGATACCAGATTCCGTCGCATGTGTTGCGCTGGCAGCATCTAGTGCACCTAGCCGTGCACTCGCAGCGCTGGCAGCCGATGGCAGCAATCCGCTGGCTGTTGGCAGCTGCAGCCGCCAGGGATTTGCCACAAATCCTATAGCCCATGCCGAGTTCGACACGTTGGCATGGCCGTCCTATCATCCAAACAGCGCAAAACTCCCTAAGAGAAACCCAATGCATGTATAAGCCTAGAAACAATCAGATTGAAAATGAATTATACATAACACATGGGCGTTATATTTTTCCAGGCCACTATTAACACCCAATCATTTTTATAATGAATTATTACATCCACCATAGGGTGTTATACATGGGGGATTACGGTATGTGTTTGTTACTCCCTTGCAAGCCCACGGACTCCAGCCTTGACCAGACATTAGCTGTACAATTAGTTTGAACGGGCACGTTTCCTTGTTCCCCGTTTGCTGCAAATAATGCCACTAACACCCGGCCCTGTGGTTGTGATGGCGCCACATGGCTTTCCATAGCCACAGCATTGCTTCTGTCGCGACTTGTTGTGTCACCCCCTTGCAGCCTAAGGGGACTGTCACGCCCTTGCAATGGAGACCAAACAGCACGACCAGCTGCATCGGCAGCAGGGTCAGCACCTTCCCCATGATGCTGCTGCTGCTGGTGCTGCCGGTGCCAGGGCGAGCGGTGGCCATGGAGACGGCGCTCAGTAGGTACAGAAGGAGGGTTGGACGCTGCTCCCAGTGGTTGAGGGATGGACGGAGAGGTTCCGGGGAGAGACGATGCAAGGATCGATGGCACGCCGTTTCCTATCTCCTGCTCACCCCGATGCGCATCCCCATCATAGTCATTATCAACACTGGCAGAAAAAGCAGCACCAGATGCTCCTCCTCCCGGGCGGCCAGCACCCCCGCTGCCCCCCCCCCTACCAGCAGCACCATCATCACTGTAACTGCCACCGTAGTCGTCGTCCGTACCGTACCCGTCATCAACGTCATCCCTCCCACCATCGCTCCATCCCTGGCTCTCAACTCTGTCCTCCACACCACCACTTCCACCGCTCCCATTTCTCTTCTCACCATCCACTGCCAATCCACCGCCCAGCCTTCCTGCTGTGCCCGCCTTCCCATCCTTCCTCTTCCCACCTCCGCTTTCAATAAACGTATTGCCCGACAAGGTCCCTGCAGTCTCTTTTGTCTCTCCAGTTCCCCCTCCCCCCTCCAAGTGTGTTCGAACCCGTGGCTTCATGCGATTGGGCTTGCTGCTTCCCCCTCCTCCTCCCCCCTGACTGCCCCCTCCTCCCCCCGGAATTCCCCCTCCCCCTCCCTGGTTCCCAGGGCTATTGTTTCGACTGGATGGGGGGTCACGAGGCCGCATGGAGCGCTCGTTGGGAGGGGACGGGGAGGGGGAGCGCCCAGGGGCGGGGATAAGGGAGGGCCTGGGGGACGGCTTGGGGGACAGCTGGGGGGAACGGTTTGGGAGCTTGGGGGAGGGCTTGGGGGATGGCTTGGGGGAGGGCTTGGGGGAGGGCTTGGGGGAGGGCTTCGGGGAGGGCTTGGGGGAGGGCTTGGGGGAGGGCTTGGGGGAGGGAAGGGGGGAGGAGGGCGTTGGGGAAGGTCGTGGGGAGGGCCGGGGGGGTTGTTTTGGAGATGGTTGTGGAGATGGTTGGGGGAGAGGGCGGGGGATAGGCTGGGGGAAGAGCGCAGGGGTGGGGGAAGGGGAAGGGGAAGGGGTTGATGAGTTGTTCTTGCGCGGTGGTTGGGGGGAAGGGTTGGGCTTGCGGGGAGGGCGGCTTCTGGGGGGTGCCTTGGGTTTGGGTGACTTGGAGGGCTTGGGAGAGCGAAGGGGAGATGGGATATTGGATGGAGGGCGAGGAGGGGGCTTGGACTGCTTGGGGGATTTGGAAGGTGTAGTAGCGGGCTTTGGTGGGTTGGGCGACGGTGACGTGGAGGGGTGTGACTGCAGCGAGGGCTCCTGCAGGAGCTGGTGGTAAAAGAGGTCGGCCCAGACGTCTGGCACTCCAGGCTGGCACCAGTGCAGACAGTCGAAATACCGCACCTGGTGGGTGGTGATGGGGTGGGGATGCGGTGGGGATGGGGTTTGGGATGGATGGTGAGGAATGGTGATGGGTACAGCAGGATTGAGGGATGATGAGGTATGAAGCAGGAGTAGAGTCACCAAAAGTGGGAGAAGAATGGGGACGTGGAGAGCAAGGCACAACAAGCCGCAGAGACGCCCCGGCCCCCTCAGCCCCTCCCTCCCTCCCCCCTTCCTCCCTCGCGCGCACCTTGCCCTTGCTGCTGGACCAGTTGCCCACGTGCGCCTCAGGGCGCAGGGCGGAGATGCGCGCAATGTCCAGCAGGCGCACAGGGCCCCCCGGGGGGAAGGCTGCGCGCTGCATGGGGAGGAAGCGCGAAAGCTGCACGTTGTTGCGCTCCATGCGCCCCACCTGGGGGAAGGGGGGAAGGGGGCGGCGGTGATGTAGGGGGGTTGATGGGGGGGGTGGGGGGCGGAGGGGAGAGATTGGGGGGGGGATGATGGGGGGAAACGGTGAGGAGCAAGGAAGAGAGGGAGGCATACTTGGGAGAAGAGGGAGGCATACTTGGGAAGAGCACAGAGGAGGCAGCACAGGGGAAGCAGGAGTGACGAGGTGCATCGGTGGACAAAGGGAGTTGGAAAAACAGTGGGATAGGAGATGATCGGAGCAAGGAAACAGAGTGAAGCTTGGAAGATGGTGTGAAACAGGGAGCATCCCCCCTTCTCCCCCCCCTTCTCCCCCCCCTTCTCCCCCCCCTTCTCCCCCCCCTTCTCCCCCCCCTTCTCCCCCCCCTTCTCCCCCCCCTTCTCCCCCCCCTTCTCCCCCCCCTTCTCCCCCCCCTTCTCCCCCCCTTCTCCCCCCCCTTCTCCCCCCCCTTCTCCCCCCCTTCTCCCCCCCCTTCTCCCCCCCCTTCTCCCCCCCTTCTCCCCCCCTTCTCCCCCCCTTCTCCCCCCCCTTCCCTCCACCCTTCCCTCCACCCCCCCACCCCCCTGCGCGCGCACCTCTTTCCTGGTGAGCACGTGGCCGGGCGACCCGCACAGGCCTGGCCCGCCGAGCTTCTTGGCGTTGTGCTGCGGGGAGGCCGTCATGAAGAACGCCAGGGGGCCGCCGCGCTTGCCACGCCACGCGGACGCTGCTGCTGATGGTGTTGTGGATGCGAGTTGCCGTCCGTGTGCATGTGCCGTGCCGTTGCGTGCAGCAGCGTCCCAGAACGAGGGGGAGGACACGTTGGCTGATGCGGCAGCAGCTGCGCGAGGGGACTCGAACAGCCGGCGGATCGTCTGCATGGCCTTGCTGCGGGTGACAAGGGCAGGGGCAGAGAGACATTGGGGGGAAACGGGAGAGAGATTGGGAGGAAGCATGGACGGCGGATAGAGTGCTTGCCGTGTAACCACTCTATCGTCAACCAGCCATGAAGGCCAATTCATTCGAGCCCAGCAAGCGCAGGAACGACCAACCAACGATCAACTAGGGCCTGCCTTTTCACCACGGCTTTCAAGTCCCTCCCTGCATTTCATCCACGTTACCAGCAATGGCCAGTACAGTGGATTGCGCTTTGCCTCGAGACCGCAACCCAGTTGCACTACTGGCGAAAAAACGATCCCAAACCAACTCAACCCAGCTATCACACGCCATGCGAGGCCATGCGAGATTCGGCGAGCCGGGTAACCAGGCTGGGTTGCGCAATCCATGTACCACGACTCCCCTGTAGACAAGCACTCATCCGGCAGACCGACCGTAGTAGAGCATCACCCGTCGCCCTACATCCAATACAGTACTAGATAAGTGCGCCGCCTCTTTTTGACAAAACGTCAAGTCCACTAACGAAAGACCCCTCCTCTGCTTCTCTTCCTCTCCATCTATTCTCTACAAATTGTCCCGCACAACTGCTCCTCAAAACGCTCAATAGCAAACAACACCTTCGATCATACACCTAGAAAAAAAGGAGAAAGAATTCGAAGAAGAAGAAGAAGAGAAACACCTCCAATCATCCCCATCATCCCCATCATCCCCATCATCCCCACTACCCAACCACCCTCCCCTCCCCCCTCCCCCGCGCCCTACCTGTACCCCGAGTACGCGTCCACCCCCGGCAGCACGCGCCAGTGGCGGTCGGTGATGGCCATGGCGGACGCCTTGCTGGTGCGCAGCGTGCGCCAGTGCGTCGCGGTCTCCAGCACCACCACGTCCACGGCGCCCAGCAGCGCCGCCCACTGCGGGTTCGCCGTCTGCACGTCGATCGCCACGTCCTCGGGGCCCGCCTCCGCCGCGCGGTACCGCGGAACCAGCCGCGCCAGCATGGATTTCTCTGCGCGGATGCGGGATGACGGGAGGGGGAAGAAAACGGGGGGAGGCCGTGGCGGTGAGCGATTGGCGTTGGGGAAGGGAGGGAGGAATGGACGGGAAAGAGGGAGCGGGGGCGGTTCGATATGATGTTTGCTGTGATATGAACTTGACTCTCACGACTGTCGACTCTAGCGGGGCACTTTGCACCACCCTGTTCGGTCTGCCTCCACCGTGTCTCACGCCTCTCCATACCACCTCTTCCCACTTTCCCCATTCCCCACTTCCCCCCCATTCCCCCGCTTCCCCCCCTTCCCCTTCCCCCCCTCTTTCCCTACTCCGTCGCCGCCACATCCCCGCGCCCCCTTACCCTGCGTCACGCGCATGAGATAGTCGTCCCAGATCCCCACGATGCGCCCCCCCACCGCGGGCACGCGGTAAATCAGCGCCTCCAGCTGCGGGGAGCGCTGCCCCAGGGGCCCGCGCGGGAGCTTGTGGCGCACGGGCGCGGAGACGGCGGTGACCGCGCGGAGTTGGCAGAGAATGGCGGGGAGGAAGTTGGCGATGGCGATGGAGTCACCGATGATCGCCAACGTGCGATTGGCGAGTATGCGAAGGAAGCCCCTGCGACGGAGGAACGTGTGCGACCCGCGCGGCGTATGCACGAGTGAGCCATGGGGAACGGGGCATGGCAAGTGCATGCGCCATGAGGCATGTATGGGGGCTCTAGATAAAGTCTTTCGGGTTCATGAGTACACTCTATAGACTACGTAGCGCCCGGGGGGTGGTGTATGGGCATGGGTCATGGGCCATGGGGTCATGGGCCATGGGCCATGGGCCATGGGCCATGGTCATGGGTCATGGGCCATGGTCATGGGTCATCGGTCATGGGTCATGGGTCATGGGTCATGGGTCATGGGTCATGGGTCATGGGTCATGGGTCATGGGTCATGGGTCATGGGTCATGGGTCATGGGTCATGGGCCATGGGTCATGGGTCATGGGTCATGGGTCATGGGTCATGGGCCATGGGTCATGGGTCATGGGTCATGGGTCATGGGCCATGGGTCATGGGCCATGGGTCATGGGTCATGGGCCATGGGGTCATGGGCCATGGGCCATGGGCCATGGGCCATGGGCCATGGGCCATGGGCCATGGGCCATGGGCCATGGGCCATGGGCCATGGGTCATGGGTCATGGGTCATGCATGGGTCATGGGCCATGGGTCATGGGTCATGGGTCATGGGTCAAGGGCCATGGGTCAAGGGCTAAGACAAGGCAGAAGGGAAACGGGCTAAAGCCGGCAAGGTCTGTCGGACAGTCACAGCGACGGGGCACATGAACCGCATCCCACGGTGCTTCATGTGCCGACGAACAGTGAACAAACAGTGAACAGTGAACAAACAGTGAAGTAGGCTGGTAGTCGAATGGAATAGTTGAATGAAAAATGGAATAGATTAATGGAATAGTTGAACGGAATAATGGAACGATTTGCAGTGGCAGCGGCTAGCGTCGCACCTGGGGTTGAAGCGGATGAAGCGGCGGCACGACGTGGAATACCACGAGTACCGCACGTACGACGAATCGCGCCGCCCATTGCTACCGCACCGCGTCAGGCCGAGCTGCAGAAGGGGGGTGGTATGGACGAGAGGAGCGCAAGGAGCGGAGACGGAGCGGAGGCGTTAAAGCAGGATGCGAGGAAGCGGCGGAACTCCCTAGTCTTGGTCTCGAGGATCGGGATAAATCTCCGCTTTGCCTCCTAAAGAGACTCCTGCCTACCGCACGACACAGGGTACGTTACGACCGGCACGACTGTCGCGCTCTCGCAGTTCCCGCCTATCCGGAAATTAGTCAGCCCCTCGCTGCTGCCACCAGTCCGAGCGCGCCAGTTTTCCGCCTTTAGCACGTGTGACAGCACTGGCGCGCAATGTCGTGCGGGGGTCTACCTCGTCCTTGCGGAGCGAGGCGACGTACGAGGTAGGGGCAGGAGTCGTCGTAGGGCGGGCGTGCGAAGTCAACGACCCATTGACCTTCGAATATGTCGCACTGGCCGCTCCCCGCTCCCCCCGATGCACGCACTTCCCCTTGCCGCTCGCCTTTGCCGCTAATCCCTCCCTTGCCGACATTTTCTCCCTTGCCGCTAGACTTCCCCGCGCCTTTCTTCCCCTTGCGGCCGCTTCCCCCACTACCAGCGCTACCGCTAAGCGCTGGTCCTATAACGAGTACAAGCAGCAGCAGGAGCAGGAGGGAAGGAACTGCTGCCAAAGTCCTTCGTCTGCCCGTGCGACGTCGCATGCAGTCGCCAGAGTGCACGCCGTCGTCATGATGGTGGAGTATATGCCGTCCCGTCTGCCTATCCACCATTTCAACTACCGGCCGCCGGCAGCCTGACGATTTTCATCGCCGACTAACTAGACTGCGAACGGAAACGAGCGCGAGGGAACTTGGATCCTAGACTACTGCTAGTTTGATGCGGCGAACACAACGCAAGTTTTGTTGAGGTGGTCCGAGTTGATGGCGCGGGATTTCTGGGTTACGGCTCTGGTGGAAGCACGGAGTCAGCGGCCGTGAGTAGCTAGAGTAGCGCTTGCTTAGCGGCTGGGGTGGCGAGGCGAAAGGGGAATTGTAGGTCAAGACGAAATGGAGTACATGACGGCATGCCTGATTGTTCGTCCAGTAGGAGAGTCGTATGAGGGGTCTGCAAAAGAACTTACACGGCAGCAATGACGGCTGCTCCCCGTGGTCGCCTGTGCGCTTGTTCAGGGATCGAGAGAGGGGTGATGGGAAGGAGGAGGCCAAATCTGTGGAGGAATGGCGCCGCGAGATTTGGAAATTTCGAGTCGCACAATTGCCCATCTAGAAGCAATGTCGGCCGGGGTCCCGCAACTCCCGCCACAGTAATTTCGGTGGTAACCCGTTGCCGTCGAAACGAACCCTCACACGACAACTTTTGGCTGCGTGGTGCATCCCTTGCTCGCTAGCGAACGGAAAATGGTCGGCGAATGACCGTTTCTAACGAGAAATATGGTATGATACATCATCAGTTAGTTTTCGCCACCAGGGCTCACGAGCTGTGTACGCCAATAAGCACTAATAGCACAACATTGATTATGCAACACGACGGATAGCTCAGCTGAAAGGTCACTATTTCGACAAATCTTGCATTTTGAGCACATAAAGTGGAAGCCAACTAGACATAACACGAAACCAGGGCGTATACCATGAATGCTTCCACAAAGGATGTCCTAACAACAGGGAATACTGCACGTTGAACCCAAGTCTCCTACTTGCCAACTCCACCACCACCACCCAATGCATCACCAACAAAACAAACCCCTGCTAGAAGAGACTTGGTGTCGCATCCATCACCAACCCCTGTTCCGCAACCCTCACTTCCCTCCCTTCTTCTTGTCCCGGACCATCTTGTTGAGCCCCGGAGCTGTGATCTTAGCGTTGGACATCATTGCAGACACCAGGTCCGGCAGAGGCACGGCCTTGATGAGCTCCCTCTCCCGCGCTGACAGGTCCGGCGAGCGCAGGAAGAGGTCCACGGCTTGTTTCACGGCTGGGGGGAACAGGATGATGGAAAAGGGGTCCGGGAAGTAATGGGAAAGAGGCGAGGACGAGGGAAGGACAAAGGAAGTGAGTGAGAATGAGGGGGGAGGAGGGAAAGCAAATGATGATGGGAAATTGATATTGTTGAGGAAACCTGTTTTGTGTGTAAGTGCTGAAGTCATGTGGATGAGAAAAGAGCAGTGGCGGCTTCGACTGAAACGACCACAGTAGAAGAAGATGGAGTCAAGCTGTGACCTGCACCATTTTGGAGGATTTAAAGAACAATGTTTGGGCGGATAAGAAAAGCACTCAAATCGAGATGGCAGGTGCTCTCACCTTTGCCCTTCTTGAGATGCCCCGGGGTAATTTTGACCCGGTACTTGAAGTTGGAGAGGGCATTCACAGGGCCGCACACGGGCACAGCATACAGCAGCACGTCTGAGGGGAGAGGCACGCCCGTGAGAGAGTCGATCTCCGTGAGCCGCTCCCTCTCCTCATCGCCCACCTCTGCCACGTCTTCCTCTGCTAGGATCGCCTCTACTTCCGCCTCCTCCGCTCGCGCCCGCGCCCGCCGGCTCAGCTTCTCCCCACCCTCTCCCTCACCCCCTGCCCCTCCCTTTCCTGCTTCCTTTTCTCCTCCTCCTCTACTTCCTGTGTTCTCATTTGTCCCACGTGCCTCCTCCCTCCCTGCCTCTTCTGCCGCGTCCGCCTCTTCCGCCTCCCCCTCACCCTCCTCCCCACCACGCCCATCCCTGTCCCCTAGACTTGTCACCTCTAATTGCGCCGAACCATCTTCCATCGCTCCACCAGTCCCTCCTCCTGGTGTCCCCGTTTCAATGCCCCTTTTCAACTGCTCCTCTCCTCCCTTATCCCCCTCCACCACCCTCACATCCTCACTGCCCCTCGCCTCCAAAATCTGCACCTCTTCGCCTCCCTTGCTCGCCTCACCATCTGCATCAGCACCAGCAGTGCACTCCTTGGCCCGGTGCCCCTTGCCCTTGCACTTAAAGCACACCAACTCATTAGACGCAGAGCCTGCACCCTTGCCCCTGCCACCACCGCCACCACCACCAGCACCACCAGCACCACCGGCACCAACAGCATCAGTAGCAGCAGCGCCCTTGCTGCCCTTGCCTGGCCCTTTCTTTCCAGCCGATGCTGCCTTGTTGCCTGCTGACTGGAAAAACGGTGAAGAGGCATGGATTGGGGGTTGGGAAACGCGGCGGAGTGAGGGGACTGCAGCAGAGGGAGATACGTAGAACCATGGATGGGAAAGCTATGAGTTTAGTTTGTGAAACTCTCCAATCCTTAGATTCAGAAGAGGGAAGGGCAGGGTAGCACAAGCAAAAAACAAGGCAGAACAAGGATGAGGCAGAGAAACAGAAGGAGAAGGGTTGCTTTGTGGAAGAGAGAACATGTAGCAGAGAAACAGAAGGAGAGCCAAAACGTCATGTACTGCCATGGCATGCACTGCATACCCCAAGCAAGGCCAGTCGCAGCTGTCGCTCCTCCTCGTCCTGATCCGCATACTTGCTCTGCTGCTTCTTGCTCTGCCCTCTCTTGCCCCTTGCCCCCTTCACGGGCTCAAAACCCTTCCCCCCTTTTCCCTGCTCCTGCTCCTCTCCGCCCTTCATGTCGCCACCTGTCTTCCCACCCGCTCCCTTCTTCCCACCCTTTCCTCTTTTGCCCCTCCCCCGTTCCTCCTCCTCTTGTTCCTCCTCCTCCGCCTCCTCCTCCTCGTCCTCCCTCTTCTCTACTCCCCCTCCCCCACTTCCCCCAGCACCCTCGTCTCCCGCAACACCGTTCTGCTTCCCACCATCCCCTGCCCCCCCTCCTTTCTTCAACCTCCTCCGCTCAGCCCTGCTCACATACGCCCTTTCCCTCCTCTGCCCCCCGTCCTTGCCACCCTCATCCTCCCCTCCCGCCCCCTCTCTCTCACCCTCCTCCTCCTCCTCCCCCTCCCCTGCCGCGCCCACCTCCTGTAACCCGTACTTGGAAGCAGAGGTTCCGTGAGAAGAACGCATGGAGGGGGCAAGAGCGGCAGATGCTACGACCTCACCCTGGTTCTGCTTTGGTTTGTCTTCCCCTATACCAGCTTCCCTCTTTGCTCTGCCCATCCCTCCGGTCCCCCCCACTGACAGCACTGCATCGAGCATATCCTCCAGCCCCCCCTCTTCCTCCTCCTCCTCTCTCTCCTCTTCCTCCTCCACTTTCTCTGGATTGTCTCCCCCCTCTTTCTCCCCCTCCCCACCCTCCTCCCTTTCCCCTCCAGTCATCCCCTCATCTGCAGCAGAACCCACCACCTCCCCCTCTCCCTCCTCTTCCAAAACCCCTTCCCCCTCTCCCTCCCCCACCCCCGCCCCTGCGCCAACACCCACCTCCTCCCCCCTCCCACCTCCCTTCCTCACCCCCACCCCCGCCTCCCCCTCCTCCGCCGCTCCCCGTACCCGCCTCTCCCCCAGGTGCGCCCCCAAGCAGCTCTCGTCCACGCGGAACACAAACCCAAACGCCATCTGCAGCGGCACAGGCGGCAGAAAGTTCTTCTTCCCGCGGATCATGAACGACCCCACTGTCAGGTACTCCCCGGTGGGAGCAGTCTTGCTCACCTGGTGCGGGTGCACCCACCACGCGCTGGTGACTACCTTGGAGTCCCACGCCGCAGACAGGCACACCGTGGCGGCGCCGGCTTGTGCGAGCGTGAGGGGGGGGATGGGGGCGAAGCCATGCGGGTCCGTGTTCCGGATGATGGTGCTGGCTGCTCCGTGCAGGTCCGCGTGCACGTACCTGGGAGGGGGGTGGGGGGTTAGGGTTGGGGGTGGGGGTGGGGGTGGGGGTGGGGGTGGGGGTTGGGGGGAAGGGGTGAAGGGTGGGTAGGGGAGATTAAAAAGCGGCCAAGGTGCCAGGGAAGGGAAAAGGAATGCACAGAAAGGAATCAGATGGCGATGGGAAAAGGAGACGGACGCATGCAGCGTTGGACTCACAGGTCCCCGCGGCGCATGTATTTCTTGACAAGCATCTCGTTCTGTTGCGCGTCGCGGCCGCTGATGACGACGTAGTTCTCGCTGGAGATGAACCAGTGGAAGCGCTCGAACCAGTGCACCTTGCGCATGTGCTGCACCGACGCCACTAGCTTCGCCTGGCGCGTGGGGAGGGGGGAATGGGGAATGGGGAGTGGGGAAAGGGGAAGGCGAAAAGGGGAAAGTGAAGGGGGAAACGGGAAGGGGGAAGGGGGAAGGCCAGTGGAAGCAGTCAAACCAGTGCTCTTTGCGCATGTGCTGCACCGACGCCACTAGCTTCGCCTGTCGCGTGGGGGGAGCATGGTAGGCGTGGTGGAGGGAAACGCAGGGGAAAGAGGCGAAAAGGAGAAAGAGGGGAGGGGGACGGGAAAGTGGAGACTTCACAAAAGAAGCTCCAGGGCTTTCCTTGGCTGAAGAAGGAGCGGGAGAAATGGTCACGGTAAAAAGAAGTATTGTAATTTCCCGTGCATCAGACGTAGGAGTTGCACCAACCACACATAGGGGTATGCTTTCCTCCATGCAGTCAAACCTGGCAAGCACCTTATCCTAGATGATACCATGCACGTCGAGTGCTGGGAAAGATGGGAACGATGAAAACGATGGCACGAGCATGAGAAGGAGAAGGGGAAGGGGAAGGGGAAGGGGAAGGGGAAGAGGAAGGGGAAGGGGGGAAAAGGGGGAAGGGGAAAGGGAAGGGGAGAAAAAGGGGAAGGGGAATGGGAATGCGAATGGGAACGGGAGCGGGAACGTGATGAAACGCGAATGCGAATGCAAATGAGAATGAGAGTGAGAATGAGAATGAGCGACGGACCTGAGCTAGCTGCTGGGTGGTCTTGGCGTGGGCGGCCTTGAGTGCTGTCTCGTGCGCCGCCTCCGTCTTGTTGCGCTTCTCCTGCTGCTTCTTGCGCGACTGGAACCACATGCGCGCATTCGCGTACGCTGACAGGGAGTAGTCCACTTCCACCTGATGGGAGGGGAGCAGGAAATAGAGAGCACGGAGGGGGCGAGTCATACTATTTACACGCACCTGCGCACAATGGCTTAGACTGACAGAGAGTAATCCAACTTATAACTGTGTGGAGGGTGGGGGATGATGGGGCTAATCACATTGCACAAACACGGCCACACACGCACATACACGAGACACACGCTATCTCCCCAACTCACCCATCCACTGATCCATTCACCACAACTCCTTCCCTAAAATCGCCCCAGCATCACGCAAACCTCCCCCCTCTTCCCTCCACCACCAACCGTTACTAGCATCACCACCCCTACCATCACCACATCTCCCCACCACAACCACCCACCCCACTGTCACAACAACCACCACCCCCACCCACCAGAGCAGCGGGGGCCGTCCTCTCCTCATCGTCCATGCTGTCGAGATCGGGCGGCGTGAGCAGCACGGCAATGCGCCCCCTGTCCAGGTGCAGCGCCGCAATCAGCGCCGCCACGGGGTTCCCTGCGCGCCGCTCCTCCTTCACCATCGCCGCCAGGTCCTGCCAGTCCATGCCGCCCGCCAGCGCCTCGCGCACCGCCAGGATGGCGGCGTCCACGTCAGCGAGGTTCTGCTCGATGAGGCGTGCCTTGTGCTCTGCCACGTCCACCTCCTGCTGCAGTTGTTGTGCACGCTTTTGCTGATGTGGGGAATGGGGAAGGGGCGGGGAGGGAGGGGGGATTGAGAAGGGGGAAAGGGTGGGGAGATGGGGTGTAAGTGGCACAGGGGGGACATCTCAGAAGTTCACTGGCAGCGGAGGTGAGAAGAGGAGCACAGGAAAGGAAGGTTGACAGGAACCGGGGAGGCAGGAGCATGGAGAAAGATACGCCAGTGAGGAGGGCGGGGGGTAAAAAAGGAGAGGACGGGAGGAGCAGGTGGGGAGAGGAGCGAACGGGGAAATGCACAGGCCTGACCTGATCGGCTCTGATCTTCTCCAGCTTGCTGGCAGCTTGCTTCTCCGCTGCTGCTCTCTGCTGCGTGGCCCTCTGCCCCTCGTACCGAGCAAAGAACTCGTCCATGGCGCCATCAAACGTCTCAAACTCACGCAGCGCCAGGCTCCCATTCTCCCCGCCACTCCTCCTCACTCCTCCCCCTCCTCCTCCTCTTGCTGCTGCTGCACCTGCTGACTCTCCTCCTGGTGCTGCCCCTGCTGCTCCTCCTCCTGCTGCTGCTTCGCCGGCCATGAGCTGCAGCTGGCGCAAGGCCAGAGGCCAGAACTCCTCGTACACAACGTCATCTTCCTCCGCCCCATCGCCCCCTGCCTCACCCTTTGCTGCGCCTTCCCCCTGCCCTTCCCCCTCCGCCCCTTCCGCCCTTGACTCCCCTCCACTCCCCTCGCCTGCCCGCTTTGCTTCGAAGTGCTGCTTCTTTTCCCCCCTCTGACGCCTCCTCTGCGCCTGCTGTGGCTGCTGCTGCTGCCGCTCTTGCTGCTGCTTCTGCTGCTGCTCTCGCCGCAGCAGGATGTAGCCTGTTGGAATGACCTTCATTTGAGTCACATTCACGAGCCACTCCTCAAACGCACTCACTGCAGCCACCACCTTCTCTACTATCACCTCCTCCTTTCCCTGCAGACCACCCTTGCTTATCACAGCACACGGAACTAAGCTGCCAACACTCCCACCACCAGCAACACCATCAGCAGGTGTTGCACCAGCACCAGCACCATCATCAGCAGCAGCATCAGCATCAGCATCAGCAGTATTAGCAGCAGCAGGAACAGCAGCCTCCATCCCTAGTCTAACAATGTGCTCGCAGATAGGCAAGCCATACCCCAGCACAGACGCCAGCCGTTCCTTCAACACTCCCACCCGCTCCTCCCACTCCCCCTCCCCTCCCTCCCCACCCTTCGCTCCCTGGCCCTTCTTCCCCGCTTTTTCCTTCCTCACCCCCTTACTACCTTTCCCCTTCCCCGCCCCTCCTCCCCCCCACCCGCCCCAGCCCCCCCTCACTGCCCTCCTTTCCCCTCTCCCCCTTTTCACCAGCATCCCCGCTACTCTTCCCCCCCTCGCCCTCCGCCTCCCTCCCATTGCCTTCCGCGCCCCCCACTGACGCTTCCCCCACAAGTGCTTTGGTGAGGGCGGAGGGGGAGGAGAGAGTGAGGGGGCGGAGGGAGGAGAGGGGGTAGGGGTGGTTGGGCATTATGGCAATGCCCTTGTCGTCATCCCTGCCAGGAAGGGGGAGAACGGGACAGACGGTAGGGGAGGAAGGGAGTGTAAGGTGGGACAGTGTGCGGAGCAGGGAGAAAAAGGGGAAAGACGATGAAGGGGACGGGAAGGGTATGGGGAGAGGAAGGCTGGAGAAGAGGTAAAGAGGGCGAAACGGAAGGAGGAGCAGTGAGACCAGCAGAGACGCGGTAAACGGGGGAGTGGGGCCCACAGGGCATCGCCTAGGGAAATGCTGGTGCTGGTGTCTCTTCTGGTGATAGAGGTTCAGGGTTCCGGGTGGTCCACACCCACACCCACACGCACACCCACACCCACACGCACACCCACACGCACACCCACACGCACACGCACACGCACACGCACACGCACACCCACACGCACCTGTGCGATCGCAGCAGAGTGAGCACGGAGTAGTTGCAGTCGGTGAGGATGACGTTGCCCCCAGCGTACAGCTCCAGCAGCAGATGGTGCGCCGACTCGCCCACGCCAAACTTGAAGTCCACCACCTGGTGCCATGCCATGCCATGCCGTGCCATGCCGTGCCGTGCCGTGCCGTGCCGTGCCGTGCCGTGCCGTGCCGTGCCGCGCCGTGCCGTGCCGTGCCGTGCCGTGCCGTGCCATGCCATGTCATGCCAAGAGTGGGGGAGAGGATTCAAGAGTCACTTTATGCATGTGTTTAGTAGTGCTGGACTTTCTAAGGCATACACCTTCTAGTGACTGCACTTTCTAAGGCATACACCTTCTAGTGACTGCACTTTCTAAGGCATACACCATCTAGTGACTGCACTTTCTAGCGCATGAGCCATATGCACCAAAAACCCCACCAAGCCCCCCGATCCAGCTCTGGCACCTTTTCCCTCCCCAGCATTACCCTGTCGATTCCGATCTGGGAAATGTCCTCGAGGCGGCGAGTGCGGATGTGCTTCCTCAGCTT
This sequence comes from Closterium sp. NIES-67, assembly GCA_027943415.1. Lineage (NCBI taxonomy): Eukaryota > Viridiplantae > Streptophyta > Zygnematophyceae > Desmidiales > Closteriaceae > Closterium > Closterium sp. NIES-67. The sequence goes on along the minus strand of BQMB01002222.1, from coordinate 300,326 downwards.
AAGCGTGAAGCCCGAGGGCGTCACACTCTTGTCTCTGCACCACCACCACCACCACCACCACCACCACCACCACCACCACCACCACCACCACCACCACCACCACCACCACCACCACCACCACCACCACCACCACCACCACCACCACCACCACCACCACCACCACCACCACCACCAACAACAACAACAGCAGCAGTGCGTGTGACACACAGTGCACAGAGCGAAAGTTGACATCGGTGTTAGAGGAGCGGAACAGAATACTGGCGCCACAGAGAACTAGCATGTGAGACAGGCAGTGGTATATGCTGCACAGGAGGTGGATAGCAGCAGTGGCAGCAATAGCTGCAGCAATGGCAGCAGCAGCAGCAGCAGCGGCAGCAGCAGCAGTGGCAGCAGCAGTGGCAGCAGCAGCAGCAGCGGCAGCAGCAACAGTGGCAGCAGCAGCGGCAGCGGCAGCAGCAGCAGCGGCAGCTGCAGCAGCAGCAGCAGCAGCAGCAGCAGCAGCAGTGGCAGCAGCAGCAGCAGCAGCGGCCGCGGCAGCAGTGGCAGCAGCAACAGCGGAAGCAGCAGCAGCGGCAGCAGTGGCGGCAGCAGCAGCAGCAGCGGCAGCAGCAACAGCGGCAGCAGCAGCAGCGGCAGCGGTACCTGGCGAAGTTGGTGGTGTGGAAGCGCATGCCGCTCTCCAGCAGCAGCAGCACCTTCTCGCTCTCCCCGCTCTCCGACACGCCGCTGCTGCGCGCCAGCTTCACCACGTACGTCTACGGAAGGGGAGAGGGGGGGGAGAGGGATAGGGAGGGGGAAGGAGGAGGGGACGAAGAGGGGAGGGAGAAACGGAGGAGGAAGAGGGGGAAAGGGGCTGAGAAGAGTGGCGAGAGCAGAAATGAGGGAATCTGATATCGAGGAGAGGAACCATTTGATCAGCTCAAAGGTCAACTCGGAAACGAATCGGACGTGCACGGTATACTAGGCGGATCCTCGACGCTAGCATGGCGAAGCCCAAATTGATGCCAGATTCCCACTACCAAATTGATTATCAGCTCAGGATACTAGAATACTGAACATTTCTCGCAATCCCGAGCGGAGGGATGATATTTAAAGCCCTGGGTCCGGATTGTCCAAAAGTTAAGCAGTTGAACGGGAAGGGGGGGGGGAGGGGGAAATTTGGTTGGATAGCGAACCCCAAAACATTTTCGCCAACCTCCACGCCCCTAGTAAAAAGTTCGCTACACCGCTTCAAGTGTTTAACAAACCCCCCTTCTTGGACAATCCGGACTGCGGGCTTTAAGACTCTTGCGAATCAACCGTCGTCTCGGAGGCGACGGTTACCTTAGGACTCAGGTCGTATAGGTTCGCGACTCGGAAACCAATCAGCCGCTGACGTAGGCATGCCACCTCAGCGGCGATGTCCACCGCAGACATCCGCTGTTTCCCCATGCTGAAGTGGACGATCCGCAAACTTCCGTAGATGCACGGCTGGTATGATAGTTTAGGCGCACGTTGCGGTTCTCCGCGTATCGTGCGAAGGAGATACAGCGACGAACAGAGACCACCCGAGGCGGCGAGTCAAGGAGCAAGGAGGCAATCGTGTCGCGAAACGACGTCGGGGAAGAATAGCCTAACCGCACCTGACGGCACAAGCTGATAGATCAAATTCAGAAAGCTGATCTGTGGAGCTCGAAGCAGAGACTGGAGGAGGTGCTTTTTGGCTACGTGCAGTGGAGTGCACCTCGCGGGAATGAGAGGAAAGATGGTGGTGTGACGCAATAAACTGTACAGATCATGAATGAGGTGTAGGATTAAGAGGTGACCAAGGCTCACTGTTCACCTTATTTTGTGTATTTCATTCACAAGTACTAGGCATTCAAAATTTCCAATGGAAATAATAGGGGATGCAAAGACATAGAAAGAAAATAAATTAAACGATAAATAGGACATCCATATCGCGAAGCTTGGATATGGACGCAATTTGACAAATATGGAATCGTGCAGAGAACATTATGTGAACTTAAGTCATGCAAAGCGCTGGCACCTCTGGTAAAAATTTGTTGGTGCTGTGTGGTATTGTTTATTCTGGCCCAATGAATCGCTGGTGACCTGAACATAACATGTTAGGCAAACAATGTAAGCCAATATCAAACAAACCATTAGATATATACGTGCACAGAATGAGTGGGAGTTAGAACTCACAACCTCCATGGTGTAGTACAGCCGCTACTACAAGGGTTCTTACTTTCCCTGCACCGTCGAATCCTGTCTGGGGGGCACAGACGACAGAAAGCTGGTTGAGCTGGAAAGCATACCCTTGTGATCTGACGATGCAGATTGGGCTTCTGACTCGGATCGTAAGCACGCCAGGTCAGTCGAACACCCCAACGAGCTGCTACAGGCTCGACATCCAATCACAAGGCCAGCATACTCCATCGCAGTCACCACGTCATTACCACCTTGCATGTTATTAACAAGGTACTTGCTGTGCTGGCCACGCCAGCTACTGTAATCACGCATTGATGCACGTGCGAGTGCGGCACGTCTTTTGTGTGTGTCAGGCAGTGCTGGAGCTCCAAAACAGTACAGTACTCCCACATTGCCCGCGTGAGCCGCAGCAGTTTGCCCGCTGCGCTCCTCCCGCTGCCCGCCTGCCATTCCACTCCCCTGCTTCGTCCGCGGAACCCCGCCTCCGCTTGGGCAGGGTTGTTGCAACAGCAGCCCCCGTCGAACCGCGCCCCTCCCCAGACCGCGAAATCTCATTCTCGCTCCGCTCTCCCCTTCTCCTCCTGCCTGTTCAGCCCCCACCCGTCCTTCCTAGATTTAGTCTGCGTACTTTGTTCACCCAAGTTACCACGTTTCTCGTTCGCCCTTCATATTCCATTCACTCCCTACCTAATCGACCGCGCGGTTTCAACAAGACACACCGCAACGTTTGCCCTTGCACATTTTCTCCGACAGTACGGCGCCCGTCAGCCCTTTGTTCGCAACATTTGCTCTTGTGCTATTCCCCACAGCCCACGCCGTCTCATCTGCGCTTCGCCCGCTGCGCCTGCTATCTGCTCCGCCCTCTCCTTTCCCACCCTCCGTATCCCCCGCCCTCTATCCGTTATCCGCCGTGCCCTCGCGCGCCCGCCGCCATGTTCGCCATCTTCGACCGCATCCACTCCCCGCAGCTGCCGGGCGGGCCTCCGCCGAGCGCGCTAGAGAGGTGGGTCGCACCCACCCCGCCGCACTCCCCGCAGCCTCTCCTTCCGCCTGCCGCGCTCCTTGGACTCGCCGCCACGGTACACAATATACCACCATCCCCAACACCAGTACCGCCTCGTCGTTTCTTCCCACGTTTCCTCGCCCTCGCCCGCACTCACCCTTTTGACATCTTGCGCGTTTTTCGGGCTCTCACGGACTCCTTCTCTGTCGCTGTTACGTGCTGGATGGTGCACGTGGCAGGAGCTCAGTGGACAACGCGGTGCGCGCGGACTTGGCGCGCGTGAAGGACAACCTGCCGCTGGAGTGGAAGAGCCACGTGGAGGAGCACATGCTCGACGGCGCCGCGTTCGGCACCATTCACAACCATCCACGAGTCAGCTGGGCCGAGCACCGCGCTCCTGAGTGAGTGCAGCTTGGCGTCGCATGACCGTCGCATGGCCGTCGCAAGGTAGTTGCCCCTTTTGCGCATGGCCGTCTATTGTCTCTGGCATTGAGTTTCGGTCGACCATTCACCCACCTCCGTCCTCTTTCCCTCCGTCCTCTCCCCCCCTCGCAGAAACGGTGGCCGTGTTTTCGTGGTGCTCTACGGCAGCATCGGTGAGTTCACCCCACCTCGCAGCACTCCCCGCCCCTCCTTTCTCTCTCGTGCCGTATGTTTTCCTCGCCGCATTGCACTGCACGTCTATCGACTCGATTCGAAGTCGCCAACTCCCTTCCAGCTCCCGCTGAGTCTCCGCGCCTGTTTCCCTCCGCGCTCTTCCCCACTTGACTCTCCCCGCGCGTGTCCCCCTTCCCCGTCCCCCCCCTCCCCCCTTCCGCCCTCCACTTTCCCCAGACAACGAGGACGAGGTGCGCGAGCTGTACAGCCTGCCGAAGCCCGACTGCCCCGACCCGCTGCTCGCCTTCTCCGCCTCCTCCGCGCTGCTGCTCGCCGAGCTCTACTGGAAGGTAAGCCGAGATGAGCGGCGGGGGATGGGGAGGACGGGGGATGTGGGATGGGGTGGGTAAGTTTGGGTGGGGTGTGGGGGTGAGGTGGTATCGGAGAATGTAGGAGGCACCGTGATGCGACGTGGGGTGAGTCGTAGGAGGTGGGGTGAGAATGGCGGCACTGTTGAATGACTGACTCGTGAGTCGCTACCTGGTATTGGACAGCGTGCCGCATGCACGTGCACGTGCATGTCTCCAGCCGCCTCAACATGCTCATTTCTCTTTGCGACTCGACTGCTTGCTCGCTCGCGCCGTGAATGCTGGCTCGGAGGCACTGACCCAAACATACTCCGTTTCTTGAAATATCCCCTGCACTCTCCCACCACTCACCCCCCGCTTTCCCGCTTTCCCGCTTTCCCGCTTTCCCGCTTTCCCGCTCTCCCGCTCTCCCGATTTCCCGCTCTCTACACTTGGCGTCATTGCCCCTCCATGGTCTTCCGGCAGGGGTTCTCCGATGCATATGGCGACTACTCGTCGCAGCCGCAGACGTGCCTCGCCTCCCTGCAGGTGCGGCCCCGGCCCCCTTGTCACCCGCTCCGTTCACGAGCATGGGCATGCGCATGGGCATGGGTATGGGAGGTTCATTTCTTACTTGCGCGCTGTCTCACAGTCCGCCAGGCTCCTGCCCACTCCGACCCATCTGTTTTTCCCATCACATCCTTGCCGTGCTTCCCTCCCCTCCACACCCCTTCTCGTGTCGTCTCTGCCTTAACTGACTTGTGCGTCGTCTGTGCCGCATCACATGTCCTCGTGTGTCGCCGTGGCTGCGTGCAGGGCTCGTGGTCGTTCTGCCTCTTTGATGACGCCAGCCAGTACGTGCTGGCCGCCAGAGACCCCCACCACGGCGCGCCGCTCTTCTGGGCCGCCGTCCAACAAGGTACTGCACTGGGCACTGAGCTCGGGCCACTATGGGCACTGAGCTCAGGGCACTGGGCACTGGACACTGAGCACTGGGCACTGATAGGCACGGAGCACTGGGCACTGGGCACTGATAGGCGCTGAGCTCTGGGCACTGGGCACTGAGCTCTGGGCACTGGGCACTGAGCTCTGGGCACTGATAGGCACTGAGCTCAGGGCACTGGGCACTGAGCACTGGGCACTGAGCACTGGGTGTATGGTCCTGTCTCTCTCGCCCTCTTGCCTGCCATGTCTTTCTCTTGCCGCACGTCTTTCTCTTGTCGTGTGCTGGCATCACACAAGCCATGGTCCTAGGGTTTTTTACACCCTCTCGTAAGTCGTTCCAAAACCGTTTCTACACATGTCGCTGCGCTGCACTGGTTGCCGTACCGCAACCAACCTGTTCTACACATGATCCGAGCACCAACCTGACCTTTGAGTCGATGCAGAAGTCAGCTCACTTGGCTGCTTGCTGTGAGGCACACGTAATCTGAGCACCAACCGATATTAAGCCCTTTCCCTGGCAACTCAAGTCCCCCCTGCCCCCCGTTCACCCATCTACCACCAGCTGACCTGCTCTTCTGCACGTGGAGCACTGCACCTGCCGCCAACTCCATTCCAGAAAATGCTGCACACCCAACTGCCGCTGCCGCTGCCGCTGCTGCTACTGATTCCGCAGCGGATACCGATGCTGCTGCTGCTGCTGCTGCTGTTCCCAACCCTGATACTCCTGACGCCCCTGCTGCAGCTCCTGCCGTTGCTGTCACATCATCGGGCGACAGTGGTCTAGAGGTCCGCGAGTTCCCTGCGGGATGCTTCTATGAGAAGAAGTGGGATGAAACCATTGGCTCTCTCCACAGGTAACATTTGCCCCGTGTGCTGCTGCCGTGCCCCCTGTGCGTCACAGGACCTACCCCTCCCTCCATTTCACGCTGCTTCCAAACCCCTGCAACCTCCTCTTGAAAAACCCCATCATAACCCCTTCCCTGCTGGCTTCTACCTTGTCCTCTTACCTTCATTTGGTTGTTCTCTTGCTGTCTGCTCACCCCCACCCATGTTCCGACCCCCCCTGAGCAGCTATATGGAGGGGGAGACGGAGGAGGAGATGGATCTCACCATGCCCATGCCCTGTGGCACCATGTTCCGCGTCAGCAGGTGACCATGCTTGCATCCACACCCATGCCATGCCGTGCCATGACATCTCATGCCATGTTGTATGCTTAGCCATTCCATGCTATGCTGTGCCATGCCATGCCATGCCATGCCATGCCATGCCATGCCATGCCATGCCATGACATGCCATGCCATGCCATGACATGCTGTGTCATGTTATTAGGGCCTGAATATCTTTCTCTTGCTTTTATCCTTGTCCCACTCCCCCCCCCTCCTTCCTCCCCTCTTTCCCCATGCCCAACATCTCTCCTCCCCACGCTCCTCCTCTTTCTCACTCCCCTTCCCACCCACTGTGCAGTGGAAGCGACCTTGCAGGGCCCAAGCCAGGGAGTTTTGCCATGTGAACAACCTGGGAGCAGGGGGGACTGCATAGTCTTCGTTGAGCTCTTGGTCAGCCTGCCGGGCGAAAGCTTGGCTGCTGTAATTATGCAGGCTGACCGCATGGTTCCTCTGTATATTCCTTCTGACTTCCCTAGCGTTTTTGCCTTGCCTATGAACAATAGAATAAAAGATATACCGTATTCCCCCGGATAATGGACCCGCAGGTAAGAAAGTCCATGGGTCCTTTACCCGGGGGTGGGATCATTTATTTTGGCAGACCTCGTGAGGACCTGCTTTTTGGCATTTAACATCTCAAGACCCCCCAGCTTTGTTTTCGTGCTGGTTTTTGCACTCAGAATGGAAATTGCAGCCCAAGTCTTTTTTAAAATGAAACGGTACATGAAATCAAGGATCAGAAGTTAAAAGACTAAGCAAATTAGGGTTTGTCAATTATGTTCTGAGATTTATCCCAAATATGGCGGGGGTAACTGCACCGTTAACTGACATGCTGCAGAAACGGACTGAGTATAGGTGGGGGAGGAAGAGCAAGTTGCCTTCTCTATGCTCAAAACATTTCTGTACTCAACCCCTGTGCTTCGCATCGCCGATCCTCACCATCCATTCGAAGTGATGACAGACGCCAGTGACATCGCCATGGGAGCAGTCCTGCAACAGGACTTCGGTGAAGGACTACAACCAATCGCATACAAGTCACGAAAGCTGCACCTGCTCGAGCAAAATTATCCAATACACGACAAGGAGATGCTCGCAATCGTGCATGCCTTCAAGGTGTGGCGGTGCTACTTGATGGCCGTGGACGTAACAGTATGGACAGATAGCGCACAGCCACTACTCAACCCACGACATTTCGGTGGTTGGAATTCATGGAGTCCAACTTCCATGATACGGTCACCTACTAAAAGGGGGCATCGAATATTGCAGACCCCCTTTCTCGCCCATCCGCCCATCTCAACTCCATTATCCCCGCCCGAACATCCCCGCTATTAACATGCATATTTACCCACGGGTACCCGACAGACAGCCTCTTTACGTCGGGTGCGTGCAAACAGTTTGCAACAGCTAAGGGATTTGAAAACGTAGAGGCAGGGACTGACCGCATATGGGTACCAGAGTATAGTTTATGACGAGAATCACTGTTACAGAAAGCCCACGACAGTACTGTTTCGGGGCATTTCAGAGTGGAGAAAACACGGCAGCAGTTGACCAGATACTATTTCTGGCCTAACATGCAAGGGGACGTGCAGCGGCATATGGTTTTGGGTAGAACCTGCCAGACCATGAAATCATAGAAGCAGAAGCCAGCTGGACAGCTGCAGCCGATTCCGCCGCCGAAGCGTGCGTGGCAGCAGGTGACGATGGACTTCATCACGGGATTGCCTGCCAAGGACGGTTGTAAAGACACGATATTTGTCGTCGTCGATAAGCTGACGAAGATGGCCAATGTTGCCACCTGCAAGAAAAGCATCTCAGCCGAAAAAACAACCCGCCTTTTCATCTCAACCGTCGTTCGCCTTCACGGAATTCCATCCTCCATCATTTCGGAAAGTGACACGAAATTCACCAGTAACTTTTGGCGCAACCTCTTGGAACAGTTTGGCACGCACCTGCAATTCTCCTTCGCCTACCACCCCGAGACTGACGGACAGATCGAACAAGCCAATCAGACAATGGAGCAGCTGATTCGTGCCACCTACGATGGCGTGGCCGACTGGGAGCAGCAACTGCCACTGATTGAGCTCGCGTATAATAACGCCCCATCAGCCACTATATGAAAGTCACCATCCTGTTAAAGTAAGAACTGAATGATGAACTAGAAGGAGAAACCTAGAACAAATACTAGTTGGTTGTACTCACTAGAAGCATACCTCAGTCTAGTCTATAACTTCTACATAACTAATATGTATAAGTTGACACACCCCCTAGGCTAGACAAGGGGTGAGGCTAAGCAAGAAGCAAACAGCTCAGGGTGGCACTACTAGTCCAACCACTGAGGCAGGGGTCTGGAGACCAGTCAGCAAGAGTACAAACAAGACTAAAGCAAGCCAGGGCGGCACTACTAGTCCAGCCACTGGAGGTAAGGCCACAAGGCCAGTCTGACAGGTATATATAATAGAGAGTACATAATCAGGATCCTAACAGGTGAGTAGCTACATGAACAAGACCAAGCTGTACACAGTGCCGCTGATGATCTTTAGGCGCAAGCGCCTTAGTAAAGATATCAGCTGTGTTGGCACCGGAGGCCAAGTGTACTACACAAGCCTGGCGACGCTGCTGTAACTCGCGTAGGAGGAAGTACCGCAGCTGGATATGCTTCGCTCTGCCCTCAAGCCGAGGCTCCTGACACAGGAGTATCATGGCCCTGTTGTCAGCGTACAGGACCGGGGCAGAGCTAGGCCGCTCACCTAAGTCAGTGAGCAAGAAGGTCAGCCAGCGGAGCTCCTGTGCCGCCATGGCGCCAGCGTAGATCTCAGCCTCACAGCTGGACTGAGCAACAGACGACGAGCGAGTGGATCTCCAAGAGATAGCACCCGAACCAAGGCTAAAACAGTAGCCCTGCGACGACCTGAGCGTCTCAGAGTCGTCTGCCCAAGAAGCGTCTGTGTGCCGAGTAAGGACCACTGGCCTGCGTCCTCCTAGCACTAACCCCATGCCCAATGTACTAGCAAGATAACGCAAAACCCTCTTAGCGGCAGACCAGTGCTGAGGTCCGTGTCTGCCTATAGCCACAAAGCGAGCCAGGATGCTGAGAGGGTATGCGAGATCTGGGCGAGTGCAAGTCATCAGGTACATGAGGCAACCCACCAGCTCTGCGTAGGGACCACTGGGCTCTACTAGCTCCTCAGGAACGGGAGCGGAGAGCCCATGGTCTACAGGTAGAGGTGTGGGCTGTGCGGAGGAGAACTAAAGACCGAACCTCTGAAGGACCTTACACACCAAGTGTGACTGTGTGAGAGTGATGGTGCGTGCTGCTCTGTCCCTAGAGATCTGCAGGCCAAGATAGCAACGCAGCTCTCCAAGGTCAGTGCAGGTGTGTATCTTCAGCAGCTCGGCCAGTGCGTCCCTGTCAGCAGTAGCGAAGACCATGTCGTCTATGTAGACAAGGATGTAGAATGGAGTCTGGCCGGAACTCACAAACAGCGACGCGTGAGCAGAGGACGGAAAGAACTGCAGGTTTGCTAACGTGGCACGCAGCGTATCGTGCCACTCGCGGGGAGCCTGACACAGGCCGTAGACCGGGCGCCTGAGAAGCCACTGGATCCCAGGGGGGAAGGTACCACTGAAGCCCTGTGCTCGGCGCAGGTAGACCTGCTCGTGTAGGCTGCCTTGAAGAAAGGCAGTAGAGAAGTCGAGGAAGTGAAGGTCATAGTCGCGCTGTGCTGCTACGTGTAGCAGCGCCCGAAGAGTGGTCATCTTCGAGGTCGGGGCGAAGGTCTGGAAGAAGTCAACCCCCTTGCGCTGACTGAAGCCTCTGGCCACGTAGCGCGCCTTGAAGATAGGCGGCTCTCCAGGGGGGCGCTTCACCTTGAAGAGCTAGCGACCATCGACTACGTTCACCCCAGGCGGGGGAACTGCGTCGACGTAAGTGCCGGTGGACCTCCAAGATACCATCTCCTGCTCCATGGCAGCTATCCACTGAGAGGCCCAAGGTCCCGAGGTGGCCTCAGCGTGGGTGCGAGGGGTCGGGATGTCGAAGGCGTCTGGGTCACTCTCAGGGACTAACAGCATGGAGCAAAGATGGGGAGCAGCCTCGGAAAGGAAAGCAAGCTCGTACTGCCTGTCCTCTAGGACGTCACTGCCAAGGGCAGGAGCACCCCCGACGGACTGAGGACGGGCAGGGTCAGAGACCAGAGCGGTAGCGTAGTCAAGGCGGCGGGTGGAGGCGAAGTCAGCGACAGCAGCGACAAGCACGTCAAGGCGCGAGACAGGAATAGAAGGGTCGGTAACAAGAGAGGCAAGGACCTGAGGGACAAGGGGACGAGCGGCACGGAGGTAGTCAGAGAATGGAGGAAGTGCAACAGCAAGGGACGAGGGAGGAGGGGACGGGAGGAGGACGAGACGAGAGGGAACGGAGCAACATAGGGTGGGAGCACAGGACAGGAGAGACGGGACGAGCACGGGAGGGACGGCGAGACCAAACGTGGGACGGAGGTGTAGGGTCTGGAGACAGCGGAGGGGACACAGGGGGGGAACGAGGAGGAAGACGGGCTGGAGAGGAGTCTGGCGGCGGGAACACAGGACCGTAGACAGGAAGGTCAGCAGGCGGTGGGGGAGATACGGGCAAGCGGTCCGAGGAGGGAAGGCCGAGCAGGCGGAGAGTGGAGACCGGCGGCAACGGCTGCTGTGGCTGCTGCGACGGCTGGGCCGGAACCCTCGGGCTGGCAAAGGCAGGACGACCGTCGGTGGAACCCTCAACAGCAGCACCCCCAGATTCAACACCCCCAGAGCGAGAACCCCCTCCAACACTGACGGCACCCCCAGGAGCCGCAGGACGAGCACCCTCCTCCACACCAGCACCCCCAGGGGTCAAGAGCGGCGACGACGGCAGCGGCGGCGACGGCGGCGGCGGCTGCGGCGGAGGCGGCGACTGCGACAGTGGAGGCAAAGACACAGGGGAAGGGGGACGCGGCAAGGACGGGCCGGGGGTACCACCAGAGTCAGCGGACTCCTCAATGGGGACAACCGACGGGAGGGGAGTGACATGAGAGACACCAGACGAGGCAGGGCGAGGCGGGAGAAGAGCAGGGGCTACCGGGGGAGAGGGAGCAAGGAACAGGGGCAGGGCAACCGGGAGACCACGGTGAGGGAAGCGGCGATAGAAGGAGACAGACTCGTCAAAGGTGACGTCACGAGAGTGGAGGAAGCGGTGAGACGGCGGGTGGTAGAAAAGCCAGGCAGACGAGTCCAGGGGGCTTGAGCGGTGAACAGTGCGGGCAGTGAGCTTGTCCGTGCCAGAGGCACGAACGTGAGCAAGGCAGCCCCAGACATGGAACGCAGACATGTCACCTGGGGACCCGGTCCACAGGAGGGTCGGCGAAACCTGCGGCCGCTGGGAGCGTGGCCACAAGTTAAGCTGGTGAGCAGCGTAGCGAACAGCAAACGGCCACAGAAAATGGGGGGCATCGGCGTGAATCATGGAGGTACGGGCGACCTCCATGACCAAGCCGATGCGGCGCTCAACAACCCCATTCTGCTGTGGCGAGTCCGGCAAGGTGTACGACTGGGTGTACAACAACCGCACGACAAAACTGTCCAAGCCAACCAGAGGCGAACTCGCCGCCACGGTCAGAGTGGAGACACAACACGGGGAGACCGCGGTGAAGACGCGCAGCCACAACCTACGGGAGAAGAACGTCGGGCACGTCGGCCTTCCGCTCTAGGGGAAACACCGTGGTGTAGCGCGTGTAGGCGTTGACGGGCACAAGGAAGTAGCGCTCACCTCGCGGTCCGGGGACGGGGGCAGGGCCCCAAACGTCTAGGTGCAGCGTTTGAAGGGGGGCAGTAGCAGGGCGCAAAGGGGCCTAGGAGGCACGATGGGGCCCAGGAGGGGCGCGACGGGGCTAGGAGGCGAGGCGGGGCCCAGGAGGGGCGCGACGGGGCTAGGAGGCACGATGGGGCCCTGGAGGGGCGCGACGGGGCTAGGAGGCGCGACGGGGCTAGGAGGCGCGACGGGGCCCAGGAGAGGCGCGACGGGACTAGGAGGCGCGACGGGGCCCAGGAGGTGCACGACGGGGCCAGGAGGGCGCGACGGGGCCAGGCAGGGCGTGACGGGGCCTAGCGGGTGCGACGGGGCCTAGGAGGCACGACGGGGCCGAGGAGGGGCGCGACGGGGCCCAGGAGGGGCACGACGGGGCCAGGAGGGCGCGACGGGGCCAGGCAGGGCGCGACGGGACCTAGCGGGCGCGACGGGGCCTAGGAGGCACGACGGGGCCCAGGAGGGGCGCGACGGGGCTAGGAGGCGCGGCGGGGCCCAGGAGGGGCGCGACGGGGCTAGGAGGCGCGACGGGGCCCAGGAGGGGCACGACGGTGCCAGGCGGGCGCGACGGGGCCTAGGTAAGGTACGGGCGGAAGCGGTAGGTGGGGAATTCTATCCTACGCGTGATACCATGTTAAAGTAAGAACTGAATGATGAACTAGAATGAGAAACCTAGAACAAATACTAGTTGGTTGTACTCACTAGAAGCATACCTCAGTCGAGCCTATAACTTCTACATAGCTAATATGTATAAGTTGACACATTCTACCTGTATTACGTGCAAAACCCTATAGTACCGCTCATGCCCAACATAAAAAATCCTGTACCTCGAGCCCAACAGTTCGCCGAAATATTACAGAATGTCCGGGAGCGAGCAGCCAAAGCCATTAAGGGCGCGAATGTTATTTCTAAGTGCAACGCCGATCTACACCGACGAGCAGTAACTTACCAGGCCGGAGACTTAGTACTGCTCGACATCCTGAACCTTCGATTGCCCATCGTCCCAAAACTTCGCCCTCGCTACTGTGGACCATTTACCATAAGTCACATGATATCCTCCGTTACAGCCCATCTACTGTTACCGGCCACCTGGAATGTCAGCCCATCATTTCATGTGTGATTACTCCGACCATACATCGCCAGCACCAGTAAACGACCACGTCACCGACCGAATCTGAACATCCGATCGCTCGTCGAGCCTACTGTCAAACCTGCGAAGGTTCTAAACCATCGGATCAAGGACCCTCGGAGGGCTCGCGTGATCGAGTTTCTGATATATTGGAAGGATTGGACGGCCCTAGAAAATATTTGGGTGCCCCTGGCACAGATCGAGAACTACCCGGTGTTTCGAGTCTACCTCCAGTCACGAAATGTGCGCGCCGTCGGCGGTCTTAACTAAGACCATACCTTGGAGGGGGGAGGATTTAAGGAAATGGTATTTCCTTATCACGGGTTTTAGTTGGTAAGGCGTACACCGCTATAACGGGGTTGTTGCGCAGCTCCGCCACGAAATTCAGATCGCGGTACCCAAATGTCACCTCCTGACGAGCTGCATGCATTTTGCCCGCCTTGCTGTTTCATGCCTAGATCTGGGCGCTTTGCATCAATTTATGAACCACACATAGCAACTCTGCCTAGCCACGACTGTGTACTCTAGGCTAGTTATATCCATGCTCCCTGTTGTTTTGACGTTGCTCAATTGTAATGTTTCCTTGTTACTCAATCCTTTGACACACGCACTTTGCACTTCATTACAACGCTCTACTCTAGCCTCACAAGCTAGGTCCAACCAATCTGGGTTTTCGAGGCTCGCCGCCTCGCTCGTCCCTCCCCAACCTCCTTGTGGGATCTTGCACACGTTTGATAGTCAGAATGCCGTTTGAGCCCTGTCTGATTAATCAGAAGAAACGTATATGCACATCTAAGAGTGTATTCCTATGCTGTGGTGTTCAATACCAGCATAGGGAATCCCATTCTTGAACACCATGTAGTGATTGCCATTTAACAGAACGGTGTTCTATACCAGTAAAATGGTGTTGCAAGCATGGCCTCGGCAACCAAACGTGCGAAACAAACAATGGCTATGCGCGATGTTGCCAGGCCAAACGAAAAGTGAACTAAGCTGCCCAGAAAGCCAAATTTGCAACCCATACGCCAAATTTGCAACGTGCGCACCTTTCTGTTCGCTTTTGTATGGCACGACGGCTTGTCGTCTCGACGAAACAGAGTGACACGTGGCATGCATGCAACGCGGGGGGTTCTGTTTGCGAATGTGCCTGTGTCGGTCAGCCAATCACACCGCATGTGCGCGAACATGCAGGTTCGTGGTCCTGGTACTGGACTCGGTAAGATTTGTCAATCACGGCATTCAGGAAACCATTTTCCTTTGCTGGTACTTAACACCACTCGTAGACGATAGCATATAGGAGGAGAGGCGCTGTGGGAGGGACGGGCAGGCTATTCCCTCCCACAGCGCCTCCCCTCCTACCTCCACTCGCCGCAACAACAGCAGCGACATGGGAACGTGGGCCCTAAGGGTGGTGGCTCTATGGGTGCTGGCTCTGGGGGTGCTGGTTCTGGGGGTGCTAGTTCTGGAGGTGTTGCTTCTAGGGGTGCTGGCTTGGAAAGTACTGGTGGTAGTAGTGGTGGAGCTGGGGGTTCTGGAGTGGGCCGGGAGCAGCAGCAGCCGCAACAGTAGCCGTAATCTGCCCTTCATCTCCTCGGCCTTTCCTCCGCTTCCCCTGATGGAGGCTGCTGCTGTGGTGGCAGTAGGGGAGGCTGCTGAGGTGCCTGGGGCACCAAGGCTGGGGGGGAGAGGCACCGCAGCCGCGACAGGCCCATCCCCAGCCACGGGGCTCCCAAAGTCAGCAGACTCCCCCATAAGCCCAACCGAGGGGATGGGAGTGGCGTGGGAGACACTAGATGGGGCCGAACTAAGTGGGAGGGGAGCAGTAGGCGAAAGAGGTGCGAGGAAGAAGGGGACAGGAGGAACAAGAGTGCCACAGTGAGGGGAAGCGAGCGTAGAAAACAACAGACTCATCGAACATACTGTAATGTTATAGGAGTGAAAGAAGCGGTACCGCACCGGGTGGTAGGACAGACAGTCAGGAGTGTCAAGCGAGAACCAGAGGAAGACACATGGAAGGCTGCAGGTTGAGAGCTTGTCTACGCAGGTGTTGCACACATGAGTTAGGAAGCCCCAAACGTGGAACGCGGATGCGTCACCAGGGGACCCAGTCCAGAGAAGGGTCGGCGAAACCTGAAGCCACGACGAGCAGGACCACATGTTAAGCTGGTGAGTCGTGTACCGCATCGTGAACGGCCACAGAAAACGAGGGGCACTGGCATGGACCATGGATGTATGAGCCACCTCCAAGACCAAGCTGATGCGTCCCTTTGCTACCCTATTATACTGCAGCAAGTCCGGTAGGGTGAACGTCTGGGTGAAACACTCCGCACCGCAGAACACGCCAAGACGACCGGAGGCAAACTCGCCACTACGATCGCAGCAAAGACGGAGCACGAGCAGGGATTTCTGGTTGTCAGGCACCTCGGCCTTCTGCTCCATCGGGAACACCGAAGTAAACCGCGAAAATTCGTCGATGACAACTAGAAAGTAACGCTCCCTGTGCGATCCCAGGACCGGGGCAGGGCCCCAAACATCCATGTGCAGGGTCTGTTGTGGAGCAATGGTCGAAAGGAAAAGAGGAGGAGTGAGGGGCGGTGCACTGCCGACCCTCAACGTAAGAGGTGCACGCGGGGGCTACCGAGGTGGGGAGAGCAGGGAGCGACAATTGGAGAACAGTGAATAGACTGTGCTGTACCATATGACACAGACGCGGTAGAGAAGGGTGACCTAATCATTGGTGCCACAGGAGTGCCGAATGAATAGGACGCGCCAACCTCGGTGGACACGGCTACCTGGGGGGACTCTGTGTGCAGTACAAACAGACCGGACACATGGTTTAGGAAGTAAAGGGTGGCGAAGGTGGGCGGGGGGTGCGCTCAGAGCTGGGCCTCGGAGTTGGCCGCACGGTAGAGTACCTCGAGGGAAGCGGAGGTGCACGACGAGATCCGCGACCGTGACGAAGAAGGCCAGATTGGGGAAGAAGAAAGGGAGGAGGAGGCGGTTGAGGCTGGCGGAGGACGAGGTCGAGTAACGGGTGACAATCGCCTCCCGAAGAGCCAAGGCCATCTCTTGCAACTCAAAATGGGCATGCTCATCAACAGGCAAGCACGGGTGATGGCCACCTGCGCAAGTGCGTCGCGAGACCGCCATAAGGAATGGGCAGTCCCGGCAGCTGTGTACTTTGCACGCTACGCCCCCGTCATCTCGGGGTCAAGGGAAGCAGGGCCTTCATTCACCAATGCCTCGGGGGAGGGGTAGCTCACCGATCACGTTGCCTCATAGGGGAGGCAGCCTACAAGTCACGTGGGCATCCAGGGACTCGCCGTCCACATGCTGGCTCATCAGCTGCCGACAAAGAGCGAGAAGCCATGCCAAGAAACCGACTGCACAGCCTTCGGCATCCAGCCGAAGGACAAACACTGATGCCAGCAGGACCGCCATGCCAGTAGGAGAAACACGTGCCAGATGTACCCATACAGAGGCAGGAGCTAGCTAGGAGTAGCTAACGACTGCAGATCCAACAGCCGCAGCGGTGGGAGGGCCGACAGCAGGTCCAGTGGCAGATCCGGCAAGAGGCAGATAGGAGTGACGAAGACGAGAAGCCGAGCGCCGAGGACTAGGGAAGAGTAAAAGTGGAGGCAGCTACGATGCAGGTGGCAGCGGTGCTGGCAGTGGCAGCGGTGCTGGTAGGTGCAGCTGTGGCTGCATTGGTGGCTGTGGCTGCAGCTGCAGCAGCAGTTCTGGCAGCTGTGGCGGCAGCACGGGCAGCTGCAGCTGGTGGCCGCGGCTGGCGGGCAGCAAGCAACGGGCAGGGCACAGCGGGCGGCAGCTGCTGGCAGCAGCACTTGCGACAGTAGCAGCGGCAGGCTGCGACGGGCGGAAGTGGTAGGCGGCCAGCAGCAGTTGCGAGCGGACAGCGGTAGCGGCAAGCGGCAGGCGAGCGGCAGGCAGCAGTGTCGAGCGGCTAGCGACAGTGGCGTGCAGCAGGTGGCCATCTGCATGCAGCCAGCGGCAGGCGGCTAGCGGCAGGCAGGGGGCAGGCAGCCAGCAGGCGGCCATCAGGCAGCAGCGGCGAGTGGCAGGCAGCGCCCGGGCTCGCGCACAGTGCAGCGGGCAGCACGCAGAGTGAGCAGCTAGGCGGTGGTGAGCTAGAGGCGGCGAGCGGGCCGCGACGAGTGAGCGGGCAGGCGGCGGGGCTGCAGGCTGCGGGCTGTACTGGCGGCGAGTAGCGGGCAGCGAATGGCTGTGGCACGCAGCTGGTGGTGAGCAGCGGGCAGCTCGGAGCCGGGGCAGCGGCCTAGGAATAGGGCGTAGGCTAGGGTGCAGGCTAGGGCAAAAGACTAGGGCATAACCTAGTCTAGGAGGGTGAGCTAAGGCAGGAAAAGAGTGGGGAGCACCTAGGGCGGAAACGTGGAGGCTAGGAGCTAACCTAGCTCTATACCATATCGACCTGGGAGAATGATTTGGATGAAGCAAGAACAAGACAGAGTTTGTATCTAGGTATTGTACTCTCTATAGTTTGCACCTAGCTAGGTTATAATGCATATACACCTTTATAGGTTATCGAGAGAATAAAAAATGGCGAAGGGAAATTTTCGAGAGATACAAAACTAGGGTTGTACTCGCTAAGAACAAAATGGGCTAGGCTATAAACAAATATGACCTAGCTAATCTATATAAGTATATCTGTTGACACACCCCCTAGCTTAGATAGTGGCAGTTCATAGCAAGGCACAGTACACCAGGGCAGTACTACTAGTCTGAACTCTTGTCACAACAATAAGGCAACTAAGGGCAGCACTACTAGTCTGACCATTGAGACAAGAGGCCACAAGGCCAGTCAGCAAGTGCAGCAAGGCAAGCACGTAAAGAACAACAAGTATGAGTAGGTATAGTATGAATCATGATACAAGGAGCGGTGCTGTTACAGAGACTAGACCAAGCTGAGTACAAAACCGCTGATGGTCATGAGGCGCAAGTGCCTTGGAGAAGATATCAGCGGTGTTGGCCTCTGAGGCCAACTGTACCACACGAGCCTGATCGCGCTGCTGCAACTCACGCAGCAGGAAGTACCACAGCTGGATGTGCTTCGCCCTGCCCTCAAGTCGAGCCTCCTGACACAGGAGGATCATGGCTCTGTTGTTAGCAAACAGGACCGGGGTAGACCTAGGCTACTCACCTAAGTCTGTGAGTAAGAAAGTCAGCCAGCGGAGCTCCTGCGCGGCCATGGCCCCAGCGTAGATCTCTGCCTCACAACTGGACTGAACTACAAACGACGACCAAGTGGACCTCCACGAGACTACACCAGCACCAAAACTAACGCAGTAGCCCTGAGACGACTTGAGCGTCTCCACGTTGTCAACCCATGATGTGTCTGTGTGTTTAGTGAGCACCACTAGCTGCCGTCCTCCTAGCACAAGCCCCAGTCCTGATATACTTGCCAGATACCGCAGTACCCTCTTGGCAGCCGACCAGTCGACTCGTCGGTGCCTGACTATCGCAACAAAGCAAGCCAGGAGACTGAGAGGGTACGCTAGCTGTGGTCGAGTGCAGGTCATCAGGTACATGAGGCACCCCACCAGCTCTGCGTATGGAACACTAGCCTCGACTGGCTCAGCTGGAACAGGAGCAGAGAGCTTGTGATCCACAAGCAGAGGGTTGGGCTGTGTTGAGGAGAATTGGAGACTGAACCTCTAGAGGATCTGCTGCACCATATGGGACTGGGAGAGTGTGATCGTGCAAGCGGGACAGTCATGAGAGATCTCCAAGCCCAGATAGCACCTCAGCTCCCCCAAGTCTGTACAGGTGTGCCTGTACAGGGCGCCGGAGGTAGATCTACTCGTGCAGACTACCCTGATGGAACGCTGCGGAGAAGTTGAGTGAGTGAACCTTGTAGTTATGGTGCACAGCTATGTAGAGAAGGACTCGAAGAGTAGTCATCTTCGGGGTCGGGGAGAAGGTATCGAAGAAGTCCACACTGTTACGCTGACTGAAGCCTCTAGCCACGTAACGTGCCTTGAACTTCGGCGGCTCTCCAGATGTGTGCTTCACCCTGTAGATCCACATGCCATCGACTACGTTCATCACAAACTGGGGAACTGCATCGACGTAAGTGCCTATGGATCTGTAGGATGCCATATCAGCCTCCATGGCCTTTATCCACTGGGCTGCCCAGGGCCCCGACACCGCCTCAGCGTAAGAACAAGTAATAGGGATGTCGAGAGCGTTTGGGTCGCCCTCTGGGGATACAAGCATGGAACAGAGATGTGGAACAACGGCAACAAGGTAGGCCAACTCGTATTGCCTAACCTCTAGCACGTTATTGCCAAGGGCAGGTGCACCCCTGACGGACGGAGGACGGGCACTACCAGAGACCAGAGCGGCAGCGTAGTCAAGGCAGTGGTGAGCAGTGAAGTCAGCGTTAGCAGGGACAAGTGTAGAGACAGTCTCAGGAGGAGCAGTAGGGTCAGTGAGAAGCGACGGAAGCAAGCACAAGAGGGTAGGACGAGTAGTGCGAGCAACGTCGGAGCGAGGAGGGGGGGACGGCCAAAGCGACGACGGGGGAGGCAACGGGAGGACCGTGACTGGAGGAGCACGCGAACGAAGAACTATAGGGTGGAAACTAGGACGGGAAGAGACAAGACGAGCACCAGAGGGGCGACGGACCCAATGGAGAAGAGTTGGGGACTGGGGACGAGGGGGAGCGGGGGACAAGTTAGGGGATGGAGGGGAGCGCGGGGGAAAACGGGCCAGAGAGGAGTCTGGAGGAGGGAACAACGGGCCGTAAACAGGGTCACGCAATGGAGGGGGAATGCGTGGGCAGACATGGGAACCTGAAGCAAGACCAAGGAGACAAAGGGAAGACTGCGGCTGCACGTACTGCTGCGGCTGCACTTACTGCTGCGGCTGCTGCTGCAGCTGCAGCTGCTCCGTGTCCTTTCCAGGACCTCCACCAGCACCTCGGCTACCACCGGTACTCCCCGAGATAGCACCCCTAGGACTAGCACCCTCAGATAACAACACCCCCAGAGCCCACTGCTCCCCGCTGCTGCTGCTACTGCTGCTGCTGTGGCCACTGAGTCTGCTGTGGTGGCTGCTGTTGCAGCTGAGGCAAGGAGGGAGGTGGCTGAGGTGACTGAGGTATCGAGGTTGGGGGAGACGCCATTGGGACAACAGGTGCGCCCCCAGCAGCTGGGCCCCCAGAGTTAGCCGACTCCCCTAGAGGCATAACCGAGGGGAATCGAATGGCGTGGGAGACACCAGAATGGGTTGGGCGTGGCGGGAGTGGTGCAGCAGGCAGGGTAGGGACGAGGAAGAGAGGAGGAGGAGGCACATGAGCACTGCGGTGCGGGAAGTGCCGGTAGTAAGGGAGTGTCTTGTTGAAGGTAACGCCACAAGAGCGGTAGAAGCGGTGGTGTGCTGGGTGGTAGAACAGCCATCCTCCACGGCCTCCACCATGACCACCACCCCCAGGGCTCGCCAGCCCCCACGTTAGCTGCGGCTGCTGCGACTATGGCGGCTAGTGCTGCTGCTGCTGTTGCTTTGTCCCCGACTCCGACTGACCACCCTTTGCATCTGTACCCACACCCACTCCACCCGCTGCTGCCGACCCCCATGACCCTTGCCCCCCTTGCCCTTGCCCTTGCCGCCAGAGGAGCAGCCGGGGACAGATGCAGCCGCTGCAAACTCGGCTATGGAGGCGGAGGCAGGAGGGAAAGTCACTGGGGAGGGAGCATTGCCCTGAAAGTTAGGGACTGTCGGCGCGCCAGTGGAACCAGCAATGGCACGGAGGTGGTCCTCTACCTCAGTCAGGGAGGTAGAGAAGATATAAAGGGTGAGCTCAGAGGGATGACGAGCGAGGAGCGCGTCACGGGCAGGGGCAAGGCGGTCAGGGAGGCGGGTGACAAGGAAGTAGATAGAGGCGAAGAGGGGGGGCGAGGCGAGCTCTTGCTGGGCCTCAGTGCAGGCCGCACGCCAGGGGGCCTCGAGAAAGCGCAGGTGCTCGACTAAGTCTGCTACAGTGGTGAAGGACGTCATGTCAGGGTGGAAGAAAGGGAGGAGGAGTGGCAGACGACGAGGTGGAGTACCTAGCAAGGATAACCAGCCAGAGGGCGCGGGCTGATGCAGCACCCACAAAGTGGGAGTGCTCATCAACTGGCAGGCACCTGAGGATGGCGATATAAGCAGTGGCGTCACGGGAAGCCCAGACAGAGTAGGCGGAATGAGTAGCAGCGTGCACAGCCTGCCGCGCAGATATCGCATCAGCAGCAAGAGCGCTCGGGCGAGAGACAGAAGGGAGCTCACTAGTGACGTGAGCGTCCAGGGACTCGTCGTCGATGCGCTCACTTGTGAGATGTAGGAGAACCGCCTCATGCAGGCGGCGAAACCGACCGCCCGCCCCTCCCCATCCAGGCGCAGAACAAAGACGCTGGGCGACGCCATGCTAGCGGATGTGGTGGCAGCTGCGGCCGTGAAGACGGAGGCGGCAGAGGCAGATACAGCGGCGACAACTACTACAGGGGCAGCAGGGACATGTGCTGAAGTGGGAGCCGATGGCAGAGGTGGCTGAGAGCTGGTGGCAGGGTGGCTTTAATGGGGGGCCAGCGGCGCGCTGGCTGGCGGCAGCGACCGCGCGGCTGCAAGCTAGCCGCGGGAGCGGTGTCAAAAGCAGCCGCAGTTGGCAGCTGCAGCAGCAATGGCTGCAGCGGCAGCGGCAGTGGCAGCGGCGGCAGCCCAAGCGGTGGCAGCAGCAGCCGCAGCAGCAGCAGTGGCGGCAGCGGCTGCGGCAGTGGCAGCGGCATCAGCGCAAGTGGTGGCAGTGGCAGCCGCAGCGGTGGCAGTGGCGGCAGCGGCTGCGGTAGTGGCAGCAACGGCAGCGGCAGCCGCAGCAGCGGCAGTGGCGGTAGCGGCTGCGGTAGTGGCAGCAGCAGCAGCGCAAGTGGCGACGGCGGCAGTGCAAGCGGCGGAAGCGGCAGCCGCAGCAGCGGCAGTTGTGGCAGCGGCGGCAATACAAGCGGCGGCAGCGGCAGCGGCAGCGGCAGCAGTGGCAGTGGCGGCTGTATTGGCGGCGGCTGTCTGGCAGCTACCTGGCATCAGCTGCTGGCGGCGAGTTGGCGGACACGGCTGACGACAAGCTGGCAAGCTCTGCTGGCTGCGAGCAGGCGAGCCTTGCTGGCGGCGAGCTGGCGAGCTTTGCGGGCGGCTAGCTGGCGAGCTCTGTTGGCGGCGCGCTGGCAAGCTCTGCTAGCGGCGAGCTGGCGAGCTAGGGAGCGAGCTAGCAGCTACTAGCTAGTAGCTAACTAACGAGGGGGGGAGCGTGTGGGCTGGCTGGCCAACGGGCATGCAAAAAACAATCGAGCGCTAGGGGGGGGGGGGGGGGGGGGGGTGTGGGAACCTACATAGCGCAAAATTTGAGAGCTGGAGGTGTGGATTATTTTTCTTTACACTAGCGGAAGCGTGAGATGTGGAAACTACCTAACTCTATACTATATTAGGTTATCGAGAGAATCAGAATTGGCTAAGGGAAAATGTCGAGAGATACAAAACTAGGGTTGTACTTGCTAAGAACTAAATTGGCTAGACTTAAAAAAAAAAAGACCTGCAAATCTAGACAAATATATTTGTTGACACACGTGACATATATATGAACGCCAACAAAGTCAAGGTGTGTACTTCAGTCCATAGACACTGCAGCGCAGCTTCCAAACCATGTCCCTATCACGACGAGACTTAGGTGGTTGAACGTACACATCTTGATTGATTGGAGCATAAAGGGAGGCATTGGAAATGTCCAGCTGCACCACTTTTCGCTTCTTTGATGTTCCTCCTGCAACAGAAAGGCGGGAAGTTGGACCTTGGCTGACAGGGGTGTATGTCTCATCATAGGTTCCCCATGTCTGCCCACACCTCTTAACCACCCAGCTTGCCTTGAAGCGATCGGCTGCCCCTGCTCATCTCGCTTCACCCTGAAGACTATCCCCTCTGTTAAAACTGGGGTGCCCTTAGGCACGTCTTGCCTGCCCACTGCAATGTATTCTTCAAGTTCATCGAACTTGTCCAACTCCTTGTCACACCGTTAAATGCGAAAATGCTCCATATGGGTCTTCGCCAACGTCATCAAGTGTCTTCGGCTCCTTGTAGGTCAAAGGTGTCAACTTATACATATTAGCTATGTAGAAGTTAAAGGCTAGACTGAGGTATGCTTCTAGTGAGTACAACCAACTAGTATTTGTTATAGGTTCCATCTTCTAGTTTATCATTCAGTAATTACTTTAGCATGGTATCACGCGTAGGTTAGAATCCCCCACCTACCGCTTCTGCCCGTACCCTAGCTAGGCCCCGACGCGCCCCCCCTCCCCCCCTCGGGCCCCGTCGCGCCTCCTAGCCCCGTCGCGCCCCTCCTGGGCCCCGTCGCGCCTCCTAGCGCCCCTCCTGGGCCCCGTCAAGCCTCATAGCGCCCCTCCTGGGCCTCGTCGCGCCTCCTAGCCCCGTCGCGCCCGCTAGGCCCCGTCGCGCCCCTCCTGGGCCCCGTCGTGCCTCCTAGCCCCGTCGCGCCCCTCCTGGGCCCCGTCGCGCCTCCTAGCGCCCCTCTTTGGCCCCGTCACGCTTCCTAGCGCCCCTCCTGGGCCCCGTCGTGCCTCCCACGCCCCGTCGTGCCCGCTACGGCCCCGTCGCGCCCTGCCTCTCCCCGTCGCGCCCGCTAGGCCCCGTCGCATCTTGCGTGGCCCCGTTACGCTTGCCAGGCCCCGTCGCGGCCAGCCTGGCCCCGTCGCGCCTGCCTGGTCCCTCCGCGCCTGCCTAGCCCCTCCGCGCCTGCCTGGCCCTGCCGCGCCTGCCTGGCTTCGCCGCACCTGCCTGGCCCAGCTGCGCCTGCCTGGCCCCCCCCCGCTTGCCTGGCCCCGACTCGCCTCCTTGGCCCCGCCGCGCCTGCCTGGCCCCGCCGCACCTCCTTGGTCCCGCTGCGCCTGCCTGGCTCCGCCACTCCTGCCTGGCCCCGCCGCGCCTGCCTGGCCCCGTCGCGCCTGCCTGGCCCCGCCGCGCCTGCCTGGCCCCGTCGCGCCTGCCTGGCCCTGCCGCGCCTGCCTAGCCCCGCCGCGCCTGCCTGGCCCCATCGCGCCTCCCTGGTCCCGCCGCGCCTGCTTGGCCCCGTCGCGCCTGCCTGGCCCTGTCGCGCCTGCCTGGCCCCGCCGCGCCTGCCTGGCCCCGCTGCGCCTCCCTGGTCCCGCCGCGCCTGCCAGGCCCCGCCGCGCCTGCCTGGCCCCGCCGCGCCTGCCGGGCCCCGTCGCGCCTGCCTGGCCCCTCCTTGCTTGCCTGGCCCCGCAGCGTCTGCCTGGCCTCTCCCACTGCCCGCCCGGCCACTCTTTGTGCCTGCTCGGCCTGCCGTGCCATCTCGGGCTCCGTCTACCCTGCTCGCCAGTACTGGGGCGCCTCGTGGCTACCGTGCTGGAGAGTGCTGCCGCCGTGTCCCTGCGTCGCTGTGTTCCTGCGGAGCTGTGGAGCTGTGCCGCTGACCCTGCACGATGGCTGACTTCGTGCTCCGACTGGACGCCGAGGGCCATGCGGTTGACTTCGTCGCCTGGCTCTCCGATCTCCGCCGCCACCTTACAGGTCTGCGCCAGGATGGCCACTCTTTGGTTGTCCATGTCGATGGCTTGCTCCCCCGACCCCCCGCACCTACTCCCCTCCCTGCTGACCCCTCCTCTAGTGACCGTGAGACCTTCTCTACTGCTGCGCTTGCCTGTGCGGTCTGGGACTCCCGCGATGCAGTCGCTCAGGTTGCTATTAGCCACGCCCTCCCTGTGTCTCAGCGCTCGCGTTTTGCTACTGTTGAGACGGCCAAAGCCTACTTAGACGCCATTATTGCTCGCTATTCCACACCCGCGTCTGCTTCTGTTGGCCGCCTGCTCTTCCCGATGCTGTTCCCATACCTTGCAGCCTTCCCTACCGTCGCAGACCTTGCCCTAGAGACTCGCTATCGCACTGCCAGCACTGCTGCCCAGCTCACTGCGCTCCCCCACCCCTTCTACATGACGCTCTATTTTATCGCCATGCGCCTGCCAGACCGCCTCGCTAGTGCTCGCAATCACTTCCTTAGCCAGCACTTGGGTGACCTCACCCTCACCGCCTTTGTCGACACCCTCACCGAGATCGAGACTCGCCAGCGCACTATCGCTCTGTCGAGCGGTGCGCCGGCAGTCTCTATCTTTCACGGCTGTGCCCCCTCCAAGTGCACGTTCACTGACGTTTCGGCTGCGGTCGCCATGGCGACCCCTCTCACCGAGACGGCTGTCGCGGTCCACCCGCAGCAGCGCTCGCGCCGCGGTGGCACTGGTCGCCAGAGCGGTAGGGGTGCTGGCGCAGGTGGTGGTGGTGGTGGTCGTGATGGTAGCCCGCCTGAGGGGACTACCACCGGTGGGCAGGAGCAACAGCCCCAGCCGCAGCAGGAGCAGCCCTTGCAGCAGCCGCCGTCCCAGCAGCAGTCGCCGCAGCGTGGGCCCGTCTCTCGCCTGGTTGGCCCGTCACCTTCGGAGGTAGTGGCCGTGGTGGCGTCTCGCGTAGCTCGGTGTCTACCGGCGGCTCCGGTGCTATCACTTGCCAGTACCAGCTTCAGACCGGGCCTCTTCGCACCACTCTGTGCCGCCGCCCGCACCCGACCGCCCGCTGTTTCCGCCGCGTCAACGATCTCTTTCGTCGTCGCTATGGCCCGGCCCCGGACCTCCCTGACTGGCACAGCCTGCTCCGCCAGGGTGTGCCGATCTTTGAGTTAGACATGGATCAGATAGGTGCTGCTTTGCATGCCTTGTATTCTGACACTTCTAGTGTTGCTGGATCTTATTACCCTGTGTACTCTAGTTTAGGTGTTGCACCGTTGTGTAGCTTAGCCTCCCCTGCTGCATCAGGCGTAGGACTGCCTAGTTTGCCTAGCCTAGTCTCTGCACCGGCTCCATTCTCGGCCTCCGCCTCTGCTTCGCTGTCCTTCACTCTCGACTCCGGTGCTTCTGCCTGCTTCTTCCACGACTGTTCCGCGCTCACGCCGCTTGCTACGCCTGCTGTTGTCTCTCTCGCTGACCCCTCTGGGGGTCGTGTCGTTGCTCGCAGTTCTACGTCCCTTCCCTGTCCAGCAGTTCCCTCGGGCTCCCTTTCAGGCCTCTACGTTCCCTCGTTCTCGAGGAGCCTGGTTGGTGTCGGCTGTCTCCAGGACCTCGGCGTCACCACCACGTTCCCCGGGCACGAGCGGTTCCCTGTCTGTTCTGAGGTTGTCTCACGTTCCCCCCTTGCGACGTTCCCCCGGGACCTGGTGTCCGGTCTGTTTACCCTTGACACCACTTCCCCCCCGGTTGGTGCGTCCTCCCAGGTCGCTGCAGCTTGCTCGTGTCGGTCCCTCACTCACCCGTCCCTTCTCTGGCACAACCGCCTAGGTCACCCTGCTCTGCCACGTCTGCGTCACATGTCCCAGCACGGTCTTGTCTTAGGTCTCCCAGCGTCGCTCTCTGCCCTTCCCCCCTTGACTGCGCCACCGTGCACGCCTTGCGTCGAGGGCCGGCTCCGCCGTGCTCCTCACTCCTCCTCGCTGCGCCCTGCTACTGCCCCCCTTCAGACCCTGCACCTGGACGTTTAGGGCCCTGCCCCCGTCCCCGGACCGCGAGATGAGTGCTACTTCCTTGTGCTCGTCGACGACTACACGCGCTACACCACGGTGTTTCCCCTAGAGCGGAAGGCCGACGTGCCCGACGTTCTTCTCCCGTGGGTTGTGGCTGCGCGTCTTCACCGCGGTCTCCCCGTGCTGTGTCTCCACTCTGATTGTGTTGGCGAGTTCGCCTCTGGTCGGCTTGGACAGTTCTGTAGTGTGGAGGGCATCACCCAGTTGTACACCTTGCCGGACTCACCACAGCAAAATGGGGTTCTTGAGCGCCGCATCGGCTTGGTCATGGAGGTTGCTCGCACCTCCATGATTCATGCCGATGTCCCCCATTTTCTGTGGCCGTTCGCTGTTCGCTACGCTGCTCACCAGCTCAACCTGTGGCCCCGCTCCCAGCGGCCGCAGGTTTCGCCGACCCTCCTTTGGACCGGGTCCCCCGGTGACGCGTCTGCGCTCCACGTCTGGGTCTGCCTTGCTCACGTTCGTGCCTCTGGCACGGAGAAGCTCACTGCTCGCACTGTCCCCTGTGTCTTCCTTGGTTTCCCACTGGACTCGTCTGACTGGCTCTTCTACCACCCACCGTCTCATCACTTCCTCCACTCTCGTGATGTCACCTTTGACGAGTCTGTCTCCTTCTACTGCCACTTCCCTGACTGAGGTCTCCATTGTTCCCCGCCCCTGTTCCTTGCTCTCTCTCCCCCGGTCGCCCCTCCTCCTCCCCCGCCTTGTCCTACCCTGTCTGGTGTCTCTCACGTCACTCCTCTCCCGTCGGTTGTCCCCGTTGAGGAGTCGGCTGACTCTGGTGGTACCCTCGCCCTGTCCTTGCAGAGTCCCCCTTCCCCGGTGTCTCCGCCTCCCCTGTCGCAGTCGCTGCCTCCGCCGACGTCGCCGCCGCCGCCGCCGCCGTCGCTGCCGCTGCCACCGCCGCTCTTGGCCTCTTGGGGTGCTGGCGTTGAGGAGAGTGTTCGTCCTGCGGCTCCTGGCGTGGTTTGTCCCGGCGGGCCAAGGGGTGCCACTGGTGCTGGAGAGGGTTCTCGCTCTAGAGGTGTAGGTTCTAGGGGTGCTACCGTTGAGAGTTCTGCCGGTCCTAGTGTCGCGGCCCAGCCGTCATAGCAGCCGCAGAAGCAATCGTCGTCGGTCTCCGCTCTCCGCCTGCTCGGCCTTCCCTCCCCTGACCGCTCGCCGGTGTCTCCCCCACCGCCTGCTGACCTTCCTGTCTACGGCCCTGTGTTCCCGCCGCCGGACTCGTCTCCGGCCCGTCTTCCTCCTTGTTCCCCTCCTGTGTCCCCTCCGCTGTCTCCTGACCCTACACCTCCGTCCCACGTTTGGTCTTGTCGTCCCTCACATGCCCGTCCCGTCTCTCCTGTCCTGCGCTCCCACCCTTTGTTGCTCCGTTCCCACTCGTCTCGTCCTCCCCTCCTCCCGTCACCTCCCCCCTCGTCCCTTGCTGTTGCACCTCCCCCGCTGTTTGACTACCTCCGTGTCGCTCATCCCCTTGTCCCTCAGGTTCTTGCCTCTCTTGTTACAGACCCGTCTGTTCCTGTCTCGTGCCTTGACGCGCTTGTCGCGGCTGTCAATGACTTTGTCTCTACCTGCCGCCTTGACTACGCTACCGCTCTGGTCTCTGACTCTGCCCGTCCTCTGTCCGTCGGGGGTGCACCTGCCCTTGGCGGTGACGTTCTAGGGGACCGGCAGTACGAGCTTGCTTTCCTTTCCGAGGCCGCTCCCCATCTCTGCTCCATGCTCCTAGTCCCAGAGGGTGACCCAGACGCCTTCGACATCCCGACCCCTTGCACTTACGCTGAGGCCACCTCGGGATCTTGGGCCTCTCAGTGGATAGTTGCCATGGAGCAGGAGATGGCATGTTAGAGGTCCACCGGCACTTACGTCGATGCAGTTCCCCCGCCTGGGGTGAATGTAGTCGATGATCAGTGGCTCTTCAAGGTGAAGCGCCCCCCTGGAGAGCCACCTGTCTTCAAGGCGCGCTACGTGGCTAGAGGCTTCAGCCAGCGCGAGGGGGTGGACTTCTTCCAGACCTTCGCCCCGACCATGAAGATGACCACTCTTCGGGCGCTGCTACACGTAGCAGCACAGCGCGACTACGAGCTTCACTCCCTCGACTTCTCCACTGCCTTTCTTCAGGGCAGCCTACACGAGCAGGTCTACCTGCGCCGACCACAGGGCTTTACTGGTACCTTCCCCCTTGGGACCCAGTGGCTTCTCGGGCGCCCGGTCTACGGCCTGCGCCAGGCTCCCCGCGAGTGGCACGACACGCTGCGTGCCACGCTAGCAGACCTGCAGTTCTTTCCGTCCTCTGCTGACCCGTCACTGTTAATGTGTTCCGGCCAGACTCCGTTCTACATCCTTGTCTACGTAGATGACCTGGTCTTTGCTACTGCTGATAGGGAAGCACTGGCCTCTGTGAAGGCCGAGCTGCTGAAGAGACACACCTGCACTGACCTTGGAGAGCTGCGTCGCTACCTTGGCTTGCAGATCTCTAGGGACAGAGCAGCGCGCACCACCACTCTCACACAGTCACACCTGGTGCGTCAGGTCCTTCAGAGGTTCGGTCTTCAGTTCTCCTCCGCACAGCCCACACCTCTACCAGTAGACCATGGACTCTCCGCTCCTGTTCATGAGGAGCCAGTAGAGCCCAGTGACCCCTACGCAGAGCTGGTGGGTTGCCTCATGTACCTGATGACTTGCACTCGCCCAGATCTCGCATACCCTCTCAGCATACTGGCTCGCTTTGTGGCCACTGTCAGACACCGACCACAGCACTTGTCGGCCGCTAAGAGGGTTTTGCGATATCTAGCAAGTACATCGGGCATGGGGTTACTGCTCGGAGGACGCAGGCCGGTGGTCCTCACTGGGCACACAGACGCTTCTTGGGCAGACGACTCTGAGACTCTCAGGTCGTCTCAGGGCTACTGTTTAAGCCTTGGTTCGGGTGCTATCTCTTGGAGATCCACTCGCTCGTCGTCTGTTGCTCAGTCCAGCTGTGAGGCGGAGATCTACGCCGGTGCCATGGCGGCACAGGAGCTCCGCTGGCTGACCTTCTTGCTCACTGACCTAGGTGAGCGGCCTAGCTCTGCCCCGGTCCTGTACGCGGACAAGAGGGCCATGATTCTCCTGTGTCAGGAGCCTCGACTTGAGGGCAGAGCAAAGCATATCCAGCTGCGGTACTTCCTCCTGCGTGAGCTACAGCAGCGTTGCCAAGCCCGCGTAGTTCACTTGGCCTCAGGTGCCAACACAGCTGATATCTTTACTAAGGCGCTTGCGCTTAGAGATCATCAGCGGCACTGTGTACAGCTTGGTCTTGTTCCTGTAGCTTCTCACTTGTTACGACCCTGATTGTGTACTCTCTACTATATATACATGTCAGACTGGCTTTGTGGCCTTACCTCCAGTGGTCGGACTAGTAGTGCCGCCCTGGCTTGCTTTAGTCTTGTTTGTACTCTTGCTGACAGGTCTCCAGACCCCAGTCTCAGTGGTTGGACTAGTAGTGCCACCCTGAGCTGTTTTCTTCTTGTTTAGATTCACCCCTTGTCTAGCCTAGGGGGTGTGTCAACTTATACATATTAGCTATGTAGAAGTTATAAGCTAGACTGAGGTATGCTTCTAGTGAGTACAACCAACTAGTATTTGTTCTAGGTTCCACCTTCTAGTTTATCATTCAGTTCTTACTTTAACAAAAGGGACCATGTTCACACCGCAAACCTCAGCACCCACTGCTGCAAGTCAGGAAGTGAGGTGGCTCCCAAAAGTATCTCCCGAATTATCCCTACAGCCTGCCCCACTTGTTGTTTCCTTAATAGAACGTCCAAGTTTGTCATTAGCTCCTCCGCCCTCTCCCCTTCTGCAATGAACACCGTCACTGCATGATTAAACTGAACCCGCCGCAGCACCCTACACTTTCCTTTAGCAAGTGGGATCCCTGGGGGTCGATGAGCGAAGTCGTAGAGATGACCCGTCTCCTCCATCACGTCAGTGTTCTCCACTCCTCCATGGGTTGATAATCCTGCTGGCGGGAGCTCTGCTGCTGCGTGGTCGCCCATCTAGTCCCCTAGAGAGATTTCCTCGTCTGATGGATCTCTTGCAGGAAGGATGCTAGTAGAGGAAGAGGATAGCGTGATTGAAGAAATGGGAAAGGAATCGAACGTCGAAGCTGCGTCTCCTACGCCCTGAAGTCTACCAAGCAATATGGGGTGAGACTTCTCCATCATAGCGATGGCATTCGATCAAAGACTCAGCATTTAGGAGCATGAGATCATCGAAGAAGCAAGCAGAGCGAGAGTCAGTATCAAAGTTGTTTGCCATATCCCACACGATCTACAATAGGCTTTCCGTGTGGTGGAGAGCCCGAGGAACATTCCAGCATGACCTCGCTGCTCAAACTTGCCAAAGATGCTTTGAGGGGGGAGATAAAAGTAAAGGCACCGGAATGTCCGTGCTAAGGAAACATCGGCAATACGCCCCGTCATCATGAAGTACGGACAAGAGATGAGGGGTTATTGCTGCAGCTGATGCGGTTGTGCAGCCATGCAGCATTCTCAAGAGCGTGGCCCGCACGCGATCTGTTGCATGATTTAGGAAAGAGGCTGGTCCCCAAGGTCATGGCCCGCACGCAATCCATGCGCTTGCGATTGATGCGCTCAGTAACCCCATTTTGCTGCTGCGTATGGGGCAGAGAAGTTGATGAACAATGCCCTTCAAAGTCAGGTGCTCGGCGAAGGCGTGCGCTGTGTACTCCCCACCAGCACGAGCGCACTTGAGTGTCAATACGTAGTGCAGGGAGGGATGAGCATCATCCTGGTCCATGATATCGCCGTGCACGAGCTCCGACGGACGAGTAGTCCTCTTATCATTGCCTGTGGGAAATGAGGACTTGCTCATCTTTCCTCGGTTGCATGGGTCACAAGGGGGTTTGAGTGGGTTGGAAATGTCGGAAATGGAGAGTCCCTCAACATCTCCATTCCAAAACATAGCATCCATGGCAACATATGATGCATGGCCATGCGAATGGTGATGGATGCATGCGCCCCGAGCGAGGATGGAGGTGCATGAGCAGAATGCACCCCACACATATGACTATCCATCTCTCCAAGAGTTGTACATGTCCATCCACATGTGCGGGTATAGTTGCATCCCTATATGTGTGACCGTGTTCATGCACAGATGCAAGCGTATGCTGAAAATGCACAATGAGAACCCAATTCATACTCATGCCAAGTCCTATACGTACATACTGTTCTCTTCCCCATCATGCATGCTTATCTTCGTGACTCCATTAGCACGCATGTGAATGCGAGCTCCATTGTTGTGCAACGGATAGTAGGAGAGGCGGTTGGATTTGAGAGCAAGTACGTTGAGCACATTGGTGCAGCAAACTTTGGTCCCATCAGGTGCCCTGGCCCTTATGGTCCTCTCCATAGTCCCTTGTAGAAAGTTTCCATTTGCAAGCTTAATATATACTAACTCCTCCAACGCCCCTCCAAACCACCGCTTGTCCGACATTATGTGCTGGCTGCATCCGATGTCGAGGAGCCACAATGAGTCATCACATATGGATAGAGCAGCCTGAGTCGATTGAATCTTAGCGAAGCAAGTGACAGTATGCTTGGTGCCTGGCTTGGCCGGGCCCTGTGGCTGGGATCCGTCCTAGTCTCGCTTTGGGCTAGGACTCATTCGAGGAAAGGTGGGGCGGTTGCTGTTGTTGTTGCTGTAACGCTGGTCAAACCTGCCTCTATATGGTGGTTCTCATCCAGGAGGTGCTCACCCTGGAAGTGACGTTGGACACTTGTATTATGGGTGCCCCTGCTGCTTGCAGTACAAACACCGGGGATCCTCTCGCCTCCCTCTCCCATCCCGTTCCCTCATTTCATCATCCTCAACTGACATTTGTTGGCCTGTACTCAGCTGCTACTCTGTAGGCTGTTGTCTCAGTGCTGACTGTGTTGGAGCTTGTGCTCTTTGTCCCATTGGCCCTTTTTTGCAGTTGGAGAAGGTGAACGGCCACGAAGAGCTTTGCCAGCCATGCGAGAAGGACGTCGATCACAGTTGGACTTGGTGATGAGGTCCTGGTAGCGTTGCTCCAGAATCATCATCTGCTGAAGGGTGTAGGCATCCGTCCCATCTGGCTGCATGCCTCAAGTCCTCCCATTGTGGTGGCAGTCCCGTTAGTTGATGAAGTGTGAAAACGTCCTCATCCACCATCCTCCCCACAAGCACTAGTTTATCCCAAATGGCTGCTGCGCGATTGATGCATTCCTCCACCCTCTCCTGACTTCCCATCTTCACGTTGTCATCAACCATGCAATCCACTATGCCCCAAGAAAATCTCAGCATAGTTCTGCACTCACCGCCAGCAGCCGCAACTTCCGCCAGTAGCAGCAGATTTTGCTAGTAGCACCGGATTCCAGCAGCAGGAATTGATTGCGTGAGATTCCGCCAGCAACAGCTGATCCCGCCTAATTCCGCTAGCAGTAGCATTTTGGAGAAGTAGCAGCAGGAATTCGTCCGTTGCAGCAAAATCGCCATATTGTAGGTCCATTTTGACATGCTGGAGCTCCACTTCGCCATGCTACAACTCCATTTTGCCATGTTGCAGCTCCATTTCGCCAAGCTATAGCTCCATTTCGACATGCTGCAGCTCCATTTCGCCTTGCTACTCCTCCATTTTGCCACGTTGCTCCATTTCGCCGCGTTGCAGCTCCATTTCGCCGCGTTGCAGCTCCATTTCGCCTTGCTACAGCTCCATTTCGCCATGTTGCAGCCCCTTTTCTACATGCTGTAGCTTCATTTGGCCATTCTGTAGCTCCATATTGCCATGCTGCAGCTCCATTTCGCCATGCATATAAGACATGTCACCACGCAACAACATTTTGCCATGGCTACATATCCATCTCGCCAGGACTCAGTTGCAATTCGCCAAGCCTAAGCTGCATTTTGCCATGCAGCATTTTGTTCAGCAGCAACAACAATTTGAAGTAGCAGTATCAGAAAATTGCCAGCAACAACATAAATTTGAGATGCTCTAAGGGAAACTATCATTTTATGTGGCAGCTGGATCTAGTCTCTAAGAAGCAGCATATCGAATTTACGAAGAGTCGGGGAGGGGAGCAGGTCGAAATGGGCTTGGATCTGGGCTGAGTCGAGCTAACGCTAGGGGAGATGGCTAAACAATGGAAGGCAAGCGTGAGTTGCTGAGAAGCAAGCAGAGATATCGTCGGTGGTACGCGGTGAAGAAACCAAACACTAACCTGGGGGGTGTTAATGCAACACTTACAGGGACTCGCCACAGCGAGTACCGCGAACAGTGCGGGACCGCAGGCTCGGCCCTGGATTATCGCGCCAAACCAGCCCTTGACGACCTTTTCGGCCCCAACCTGACCCCGAGTCGCCCCGAACCCGTTTTGACCCCGTCACCCTCGGGGCTACCTAGCCCTCGACTGGTCCAACCCTCGACATTTCGACCTGGTCAACTCGCACTATATAAGCCCTAGGTCTCATTATTCAGGAGGATTCTGTAATCACGTTCCCTTATAGTATTCTGCGCTATACTCTGAGTTATAATTCATAACACCAACAGCATTTCTTACACTTCTCAGCAATTCGCAACATCACTAAATCTTCAGCAAGGGGGAGTGTTAAAGATATAAAGGTTCGAAGTTATACGCTGCTGAAAATTTTGGGTGTAACTTGCTTTGTGTTTCGCTCACGGTAGTTTCGCAAGAATCCTCCTTAAAAGAAGTTCTTGGGCTTTAGGTCCTACAATGTAGCTCTGAATGATTGTAGGATGGTAATTATTGGAGTCCAAGGGCGCTTGTGGGAGTCAAACCCCCTTAGACGCCATTATTGCCGCTCAGTTATCGAGTTGGTTCCATGGTGGTTCCTTCTTGGGGTCTTGGGGAGGAGACGCTCGTGCATAAATCATTTAGCTTGTGAAGCTCATTTCACTTCTTCAATGACAAGATTTTTTCCAAGTCTTTTAATCGTTTCCGCGACGCAAGCACTAAGCTATTATAATAGTCCGTTAGCCAGTCTCGTGACTACTATACGCTCTTTTGGCAATTGAGGAAAGAGTGAATTCTGTAGTGGCCAAACATGATGCACGAGAACAGCTTCACTTCTTGCTCGGTCGTGGACCAATCCACGAGTGGGGCAAGGTTGATGCACAGGTGGATAAGAAAGAACGAATTGTCATTCATTGTGGAAACTGGTCAATAACACACACTACGCAGTCCACAAAGAAACACCCAATGCCCAAAGATCACCTGACATGTTAATCAAGTCGGTGTTGAAGAGTCTTGAGCGATGCAAACCACTCGACACACAGACGATCAAGCCAGGCGTAGCTATCGGAAAAGGCGTCGGCGAAGAAGAGTTTGATGCCACACAGGGTATTGATGCTCGCCACGCGGGTCTCCAGTTTGATAATCACACCCTCTGCAAACATGGAGGCAAGGGTAATACGGGACTCGAAATCTCCGATGCTAACTTGGTCCTTCTGCATCTTCTCGAGCAGGCGGAAGGTGTTTGTGGCAGGGTTGCCCTTGGAGTCCAGGTGCTCAACTGTGATGAGCCGCTTGCTTGTCAGTCAGTTGCCATCGAAAAATTCTGCTAGATTCTTGCTTCCCTCACTAAAGCGCACGTCATTGTCGATGTAGCGTGCGTAGCTTGTTGCATGTGTTCTCAACGAGGTTTCTGATTTTCTTGACATCGATCTGTGACAGTCGGCAAGGCGGGGGGTTTAGCGTCCAACACATTACCACCTCGTACATCTTTGACTCGGACTCCCTCATCAGCAAAATGGCCGCGGGCAGCACCTCACACAGTCTCTGGATGGCATACCACAGGAAAGCCAGCGTATGTCCTTAATGCCTTGCATATCGATCTACGTCTGGTGGATGTAGTTTCGCAGCTAAAAAAAGTGGGAATGGACAACAATGCTGCGACACAGGATGTTCGTTAGGGACCGCGCCATCTTGGCGACGACTTGGAGGTCAGGGTTGTTGTTGGCAACATCTTTTGCTGCAGAGCCTATGTGAAAAAGGCGGTCAGCAACTTTCTCAACAACAAGGACTGGCATCTGACAAGAAAACAACTCACTAATACGAAAATAGTAGCACACAGTAAACATGCGACGAGATAAAAGCACAACAAACGATAAAGGTAACATGCGCGCGATAAAATATGATTTGTGCGAGACCTGCCCTGTGTTACATGCACTTCAGTTCGTGCAAAATTTCAAAACAAAGGTAGGTGATAAAATCTAACATAATTATTACCCATCACAACATGAGCGAAGGTTGAAAAGCATCATTGACACTCAATTAAACAAACATGCCTCTATGAACTAACTTTGAAAACTGCAATATGGAAAGCGTTTTGAAATATTGCAGTTGAACAAAATCAAGCTTTGTGCGAACTCAACTACACGCCCATTTGCTACGTATGAATTGGAATATTGCAGCAACGTCCAAGCGCTCCGCCTCCACACGTTTATGTCTATGTATATTTCTCACCGTTCCATAAGACACCAAGACGCGGAGCCCGACGAAGTGTCATCCGTACGCACATGCACGTCTGGCTGTGCCACAAGTTCGTATCTTTGTTATGGTGGCATGTATATATCTCACCGTTACATGTGCATGCTTTTAATACCTTATGCAGAGATTAGTGCTTGATTAGTGCTTCCATTCACCACTTGAAGCGAAATCATGGTCTCCACTCGATACCGGCATGTTAGTATTGGATATTTGGTGCCATTGGTATGACAATATTGAGAGGGGGTGTATATTTGGTATATATTTTTGTCACATGTATCGATTGAATAGTGACAATAAGTCCAACCACGGCAAAAAACAACCAAGTCAATGTACCATTCTTTGTGTATGCATGCGGGTACCGCATGCGAAGCCAAGCTAGTAAGAATTATAAGACACCCATATTTTCCGTGTTATACAGAACAATGCAAATTTTCCTACAAGTATGGAATACTTCTGATAGGTCTCCCGTCCGAACTTGCCGCCATATCAATTTCCTATTTGGTTGCACACATCAAATTAGCGAGGTCGACATGTGGGTTTCTTTAGGGTAGCTAGAGCCACCTTCATTACTGCGGAGTATTTGACCCGTAATCGTATCCCAAACATATGGAGCCTTCCTTAAAGCCGCCGTGCAAATATTGCCAGTAAGGTTCAATTGTTTATAAGTTGAAGGGTCAGCTTACCATGCGAGGGGGTGTTGGCAAGGCGAGAGCTCGCCAATAGTTTTGCAAAAACTTGAACGAGATTGTTATAATCACAATAGGCTTAGATGTGCCAAAAATGAGAGATCGAGTCGGATTTCCGTCAGACGGCTTCAAACATTGATACCGAACTGGTCTGTGACTCAAACGGTGATATGTCAATTGGATCTGGAGCGTGTTGCAGTCGCCTATCAGCAGCAAGTTGAATCATGAAATTCTATGAAGGTTGCACCAACAAATTCCCCTCGGATTGTTGGCCTTAGAATCTGCTCTCCTTAGTTCAGAGCCATCCCAACAAACTTGCAATACTTCCAATGCTGCTGCTCAACCAGCCTCTTGGTCATCATATCAGCAAGCTACACCGTCGTTTTCACGTAGTGCAACTCTACTTCACCTGAGGTTACCATGCTCCTTACCCAATGCCACTTCACCATCATGTGCTTGGTAAGGTCATAGAGTATGGGGTTCTTAGCCAATGCAATAGCACCCTGGATATCACAATAGAGTGGGGTAGGTCCTTGCTGCTCCTCCCCCAATTTAACTAGCAAACGCCGCTACCACACAACCTCTCTTATGGCACGGAAAAGTGTCATGTACTCGGACTCCACCGAGCTCAATGCTTGGTCCACTTGTTTCTTGCTCTCCCAAGCTGTTGGGCCTCCACCAACACAGCAGATGAAGCCTCCTACACTTGACATATCCTCTGGTTCTGATGCCCAAGATACATCAGAGAAGGCGGTGAGAAAGAGCCTCCCGGGTCCGACTCCATCCGTGTCACAGGATCGAATGACTCGAGGAAAGGTTGCACTATCGATCAGTACAAGGCGCTTTTATATTTCCAGAGTACATCAGGTAACCAGGTTTATCCTATCCTAAGGGAATAGACCCTTCTAGAAGATAGAATCACCCTGCGTATAGCCACGTGAGGCTATTGGCTTTAAGGGATTACGGCAGGATTACGCCAGATAGCGCACCAGTACTTCCCAAGCCTGGTCGGTGATATAATTATAATAGCGGGATAAACCAAAGGTTAACGGAAAAATGGAGAATAGGAAACCAAATGAGATGAGATAAAAAGAGAAATGAAAGAGGAAGGAAATAAGGAAAGGGACAAGTGGTGTAACGGGGTCGTACTCTCACACTTCCCCGCCTCAAAACTGGGTGGTAGAAGTAACACCCTGCTTGACAAGGTAGTCATGCAGAGGACGACGGGCGTTACCCATGTCAGACTCAGGTACCCAGCTGTCCTCAGAAGGATCATAACCCTTCCAACGGATGAGAAGCTCCATGGTGCCATTCTGACGTCGACGGTGTGCAAGCACGGACTCGACCTCGTATTCGGGTTCAGTCTGGACGAGGACGGGTGGCGGCGGCGGCGGTTGGCGTCCGACGAAGATCGTGTTCGGATCCCGATAGGGCTTCAGAAGTTGGACATGGAAGGTGTTGTGAATCTTCCAGGTGGCTGGCAGACGCAAGCGGAAGGTAACAGGAGTAACGTGTGCTTCGACGAGAAAAGGCCCGCAGAAGCGAGGTCGCAGTTTAGACGGGAGGTGGCTCATGTCCAGGTTGCGGGTGTCAAGAAGCACCTGGTCTCCCACTGTGAGGGTGTGGTCGTTGCGATGGCGATCGGCCTGGCGCTTTTGTTGCTGCTGAATGTCGAGGAGGCGCTTGTGGGTCCGATCCCAAAGCTGATGCATGGTTGTGATGAAATCATGTGCAGGTTGTACTGTAGCGGATGTGGGCGGTTTCTGTGGTGTGAGTGGGTGGCGTCCGTACCAGAGGAAGAACGACGTCTGTCCGGTAGCGGCATGTGTAGCGTTGTTGTAAGCAAACTCCAAAACGGGCAGGTGCAGGTCCCATTTGGAAATCTCGTCCTTGCAGGCTGCTCGGATGAGTTGCTCAACAATTTGGTTGAGGCGCTCGGTTTGTCCGTCTGTCTGCGGATGGTAAGCGGATGACATGGCGAGTTTGGTCCCGAGTAGAGACATAAGTTCCTTCCAGAACTTGCTGGTGAACTTGGGGTCTCGGTCGGAGATGAGTGTGGTTAGGATGCCATGCTGTGAGATGATGTGACGAACGAAGAGTTGTGCTGTCTCCTCGGTGCGTGCCGTCGTGTGTGTCGGGATGAAGTATCCCATTTTGGAGAACTTGTCAATGACGACAAGGATTGCGTCGTGACCACTGGTGGTAGGTGGTAACCCGGTGATGAAGTCCAGGCTAACCACTTGCCATGGTTGTTCCGGGACTGGAAGAGGCTGCAGAAGTCCCGCCTTTTTCTGCTTGCTGCTCTTCATCCGCTGACATGTATCACACGAGGTGACGAATTTCTGTACGTCATCTGCCATGTGGGGCCAGTAGTAGTGTTTGGCGATACCGGTGAGCGTCTTGTTGCTACCGAAGTGTCCCGCGTATAGAACGGCGTGGTATTCTTCGAGTAGTAACTGGCGCAAAGGAGGGTGATTGGGTACCCAGATTTTCGCTGATCCTTTCCGGTACGCGATGTCTTTGTCCCACTGTAGCAGATGTCGTTTTCCAGCCAAGGGGATTTCTGGGTCGATGGCGTACCCGTGTGTGAAGAGTCCCTTGAGTAGTGGATTCATCCCTTCAATTTGAATAGCGGCAACGTGCGCAGGCCGGCTAAGAGTGTCTGCTTTGTTTTTGTGGCCGGGCTTGTACACGATGTCGTAGTGGAATTGTGTCTCGAGGAAGTCGATCCACCGGACCTGCCGCCTGGAAAGGTTGGGTTGTGTCTTCAAGTATTTCAGGCTGCAGTGGTCGGTGTAGACAGTTGTTCGCCGTCCTTCAAGATAACATCTCCATGCTTTGAAAGCGATGACAATGGCAAGGGCCTCTTTGTCGTGTATCGGGTAGTTTAGTTCTGCTCCATGCAGTTTCTTGCTGAGGTAGGCGATTGGTTGCAGTCCATTCCCCTGGTCTTGCATTAAGACTGCTCCCACTGCCTGGTCGCTGGCGTCAGCTTCGATTACGTAGTCGCGTTCGGGATCTGGCAAGATGAGTACCGGGGCGGTCGTGAGTGCTTGTTTCAGCTGCTCCATGGCTTCCTAGTGCTTCGATTCCCATTTGTAGGGCGTGTTCTTCTTCAGCAGATTCGTGAGTGGTGCTGCTAGTTTCGCATACTGTGGCACGAACCTGTTGTAATAATTCACGAAGCCTAGGAACTACTGCAAGTCCTTCACGTTCTCGGGTGTCTTCCACGTACGTACGGCTTTGATTTTCTTCGGGTCGACGTGAACTCCTTGAGCGCTCACCATGTGTCCTAGGAACTGGACCTTCTCGAGGGCGAATTTGCTCTTGGACAGTTTGACGTAGAACCGTTCTCGTCGAAGAATTTCGAAGACGCGTCGCAGATGTTTGACGCGCTGCTTCATGTCGCGCGAGTAGATGAGGATGTCATCCAGGTACACCACCACGCACTCGTCCAAAAGTGGTCGTAGAATGTGGTTAATTTCAGCTTGAAACGTTGCTGGTGCGTTGGTGAGTCCGAACGGCATTACCAAATACTCGTACGATCCGTACCGAGTTCGGAAAGCAATTTTGTGGATAGAGTTGTCCGCCATCCGTATCTGCCAGTATCCGGACCGCAGATCTAGTTTGGAAAATACCATAGCTCCCCGAAGCTGGTCAAGCAGGTCATCGATTCGCGGTATCGGATATTTATTCTTGATGGTCTGCTTGTTAAGAGCTCGGTAGTCGATGCACATGCGCAGGCTTCCGTCCGGTTTCGGTGTGAAGAGTACTGGGGCACCGTATGGCAAAGTGGATGGCCGGATGAGTCCTTTGGCTAGGAGATACTCGATCTGTTTTTTCATGTCGGTCAGCTCCGTAGGGCTGAGCCGGTATGGTGCTCGGAAGGTCGGCTTCGAACACGGTTCCTCCACGATCTCGTGTTGATGCGTTCGGTAGGGCGGTAGCTCGTTTGGAAGATCGTCAGGAAGAATGTCTTGGAACTCCTTCAGTAAGTCCTTGATTTTTTCAGGAGGTTCCGAGGCTTTCTTTCCGTCATTCTCCACCTCTGTTGCTATCGCCAGGAACGCGGTGTCGGTTCTCTTCACGTCCTTCTCGAATCTGGCGAGGGTCTCCTCTGGGATATCTCCTGTATCGTCCCAGCTGGGTAGCTGTACTCTCCGTCCATTGTTGTAGATGCTTGCGGTGCGGTTCACCCAGTTGATCTCGGGGTTGAATCGTTTTAGGAAGTCTCGCCTGAAGATCAAGTCAACCCCTTTGATGTTGGTGATGGGGAGTGCAGGTCTCCAGCGCAGTGGTCCGATTTGTAGGTGTAGCACTGCTTCGCCGTGTACTGGTAACTTGCTTCCGTCCACCATCGTTGCAGAGAATCCTGCAGGCTTGTACTCTTCCCGAAGTCGGTCGATTACTGCCTTGTTGCAGACGGTGTGTGATGCTCCGCTGTCCACGAGTGCTTGGAGGCGTCGTCCTTTGCACATGACCTCGAGCACGAGGGGCAGGCGTTGCTCGGAGTACCCAAAGATAGTCTCATTGATTGGGTCATAGGGTACATCCCAATATTCCGTACACACCTTTGTGTTGCTATCTACTCCTGAGATGGAAGCTGGCCGAGGCTGCTTGGAGAACGGCTCTTCTCCAGGGCTCGGAGTTTCTTTGACGACTGTGCGCGTCATTGATGCCGAAGAACTGGATGCATCCATAGGAGGAGTTCGGGGTTTGTGCAGCTTCTTGTAGACCCCCAGCTTCCTCTTGAGCTGCTTCAGCTCCACCGACAT
Organism: Closterium sp. NIES-67; assembly: GCA_027943415.1. NCBI lineage: Eukaryota > Viridiplantae > Streptophyta > Zygnematophyceae > Desmidiales > Closteriaceae > Closterium > Closterium sp. NIES-67. The sequence goes on along the minus strand of BQMB01002222.1, from coordinate 258,482 downwards.
CTTCCCTGGGGAACGGGTAGTCGTTGTGGGCTGGTGTTGGGAGAGGACGTTGACTCCGTGGAAAGGTCGGCTTCTTTCCACACTCCTTAATTTGGTCCCCAAGTTCTCCGGTACCGGTATAATCTCCACAGCTGTCTGCTTCTTTTGAAGTCCTTCCCGAAATTTCTCCAAGGCTCTAGCTCCTCGAAAATCATAAGTTTTCATTAAAGCATCTTTATAAGATAACTTTAACGAATCCTTATAATTTCTCGGGTCTTCAAGGAGTTTCCCTGTCTCGGCAGAGTCTTTTTTCGCGGAGTCGTATTTTTCCTCGGCGATTTTCCCTGGCGAAGACTGGTCGTGGGGTGGAGATTTCCCCCCATCATTTCCTCCTTCTCGCGTCGAATCAGCTTCGTCGAAGTTGATTTTCTCGGAATCCCGCGGCCGCTTCCGGATCTTTTTATTTTCGCCAGCTAGATCTGCAATCACTGGCGACTCCCGTTTTTTGGCTTTTGATTGGCCGAAGGATTTCCGTCACTGTTGCGTGCCCGATACTCTGCGCGTGCGGTTTTCATTTTGTTGCAGTCGAAGATTCGATGACCCGGCACCCCGCAAAAATCACACGTGTAGTTGGTGTTTTTCGGACGTGGCCGCCCCTCGAATCTGTCGACTTCCATCGGGTCGGCGAACGTGGGGTGAGCCGAGCGGTCGCCCTGTTGCGTAATGCCGACGTGCGTCCGTCGTGTCCCGGCGTTGACCATGTCGAAGCGCTCTGCGGCCGATACGACGTCACTGTAGCTCGCGTAGTTTGACGCTGCCACTTGTCGTTTGACTTCGGTCTTCAGCCCGGCGAGGTACGACTGTACTTTTTCCCCTTCGGTCAGGTCGGGAATGGGGTTATAAAATTCCTCCATCTACTGCGTATACTGTGCTACACTCCCGAACTGTCGGTGTCGATGAATTTTTTCCCGGGCAAGGAAACTCGAATTTATCGGCTCGAATCGTTTCAGCAGGTCGGCACGGAACTGCTGCCACGTGGCTTCACCGTAGATGAAGGTACTGTTGCCGCCAATCCACTCGAGTGCCGGCCCTCGCATCAGTGTCGCCGCGAGTCGTACGCGTTGACCGTCCCAGCCTGGCGAGCTCCATCCGACGGCTGCAAAGTAGATCTCCATGCCGGCGATCCATCTGCGGACGTCGGAGTTTCGATCGCTGGGATCGAACGGCTCAGGTGGGCGCGGTTTCGGAGCCTCGAGAAACTGCTGCGACTGCTGCGTCGTCGCCGTTGTCGAGTCGTGCTACGCTCTGGCGAGTCGAGTTACTCGCTCGAACTCGTTTCGCCACGCTTCGCGGTCCGCTCGCATCTCCTCCTAAAGGGCCGCGATGCGCGCGAAGAGCTGCTGGGTAACCTCGGCGTTGTCAAGGTTCGCCATCCTGTTCAAAAACACGCGCGGAGGGGGTAATTCGGAAAAACGCGGAGCTGGTGCTTACCAGAATCGGCGTCGAATTGGGCGCCCCCGGCGGTTTTTCGAGGCAAGATCCACGCTGCTGCTGCTTAGCTGAGCGCGGCCGAGTGAGAAAAGCTCTGATTACCAAGTGTTACAGGATCGAATGACTCGAGGAAAGGTTGCACTATCGATCTGTACAAGACGCTTTTATACTTCCACAGTATATCAGGTAACCAGGTTTATCCTATCCAAAGGGAATAGACCTTTCTAGAAGAAAGAATCACCTGCGTATAGCCACGCGAGACTATTGTCTTTAAGGGATTACGGCAGGGTTACGCCAGATAGCGCACCAGTACATCCCAAGCCTGGTCGGTGATATAATTATAATAGCAGGATAAACCAAAGGTTAACGGAAAAATGGAGAATAGGAAACCAAATGAGATGAGATAAAAAGAGAAATGAAAGAGGAAGGAAATATGGAAAGGGACAAGTGGTGTAACGGGGTCGTACTCTCACAATCCGCACCCTTTTGGCGCCTTTGTGCCGACGCGGAGTATTGCAGTCCAACAGTTGCTGTTTGACCAAGGTACTTGGTCAATCTCTCTCCACCTGCTATCTGCTTGTCATTAGGGCATTGGAAAACCCTAGTTAGCTGCCTGGTAGCAAAGGCTGCATCCGGCCTTGTGTGAACGGCCGCATACATGAGGCTGCTCACCAAGGAGTGAAAACGGTGCCTCTCCTCTTCACCAACACTTTCCTCCGCTGGTTCTTTCACACACTTGAGCCCTGAGGGTAGAGGAGTTGCCACATGGCCTTCATTCTTCCCAAATTTTGCAGCCAAGGCCTCCAAGTACTTCTTTTGATGCACTCGCATCCACCGCTTCTCCACATCTCGCTCAATGTGAAGCCCAAGGTAGTAGTTGACGTCACCAAGGGTCTTGCACTTGAACTTGTCTTGAATCTTCAGCATCAACTCCTTCACAAGGTCAGAGGAGGGTGAGAATATGAGGATGTCATCTGCTCCCGCTCGCCAAGCATGAACAAAGATTGATCGGCCGTTGAGGGAGTGAAGCCGATCACCTCTAAGACTTCCCGCAGCTTGATGTACCATTGCCTAGGGGCTTGCTTGAGGCCATAGAGTGCTTTCTTCAGCTTCCACACTCTGCCACTCCCAACATTGTACCCCTCTGGCTGCTCCACGAAGGTCTCTTCCTCCAAAACTTCGTTGAGGAAGGCCGTTACGATATCCATTTACTTCACCACCCATCCTTTGATGGCCGCCGCGTCGAAGAGAGCACGAAGGGTTGTACCCTTCACCACAGGAGCATATACTTCATTGTAGTCCTTCTTTTCCTGCTGCTGATACCCCCTTGGCTACAAGTCTGCTCTTGTAGTGCTCAATGTTGCCGTCGGCATCGGTCTTGCGCTTGAAGAGCCACTTGGAAGAACTCGCCTTATGCCCCGGAGGTAGGTTCACCAAGTCAAATGTGTCGTTCTCTATGATGCTCCTCATTTCTTCATCTGAGGCCTTCTTCCACTCCCTCCCATGGGAGCCCTCCCTAGCCTCCTTGGGATTTGTAGTCTCCCCCGGTATCTCCACTAGAGAGAAGAAGGCAAAAGCGCACTCCTCGCTTTCATCTTCCGCATCATCGCCTAGCATGAGAGCCGAAACGGTCAAGGTTGAGTTGGCTGATCTTCCAAGCCGATCATAGCTCAACCTATTGGGTGACTAAGTCTTCCTTCTCCCCCTTCCTTCCTCCTCTGCTGCGGGGACTTGAATGCTCTCAAGGCGTTGCTGCAAATCTGGTCGGTTCCCGCGAGCACTTGTAGCACGATTGATGTAGCACCGCGAGGACTTGAAAGTACTCTACTCCAGCAGCTCCAAGCTTCAAGGGGCCCACCACATCCATCACCACCTTGTCAAGTGGTGCCTTAGCAGTTGTCTCCGAGCTATGGAACGGGTAGCAGGTGAACTTGGCTTGCATGCATGTTCGATAGCCTAGCACCTCATTGGGCTCCCCCTTGACACGTATTCCACTGACCATCTTTTGCTTAACTATCTGCTGCAAAATGGGCAATGCCACGCCCCATTTGCCGATGCAAGGTCAGCCAATCACATTCTCTCGTAGCGGAAGTCGGGTTGGAGAAAGCAGCACTCGCAATTGTGCCCCACAAGCTCTCTCCTTTCTCCTTTGCCGCTGTTGCTTTGCTGATCTTAGCCTTCCTTAAAGCCCCCGTGCAAATATTGCCGGTAAGGTTCGATTGTTTATAAGTTGAAGGGCCAGCTTACCATGTGAGGTGGTGTTGGCAAGGCAAGAGCTGGCCAATAGTTTTGCAAAAACTTGAACGAGATTTGTGCACTACAAACCTCTTAAGGTTTCATTCTTCTCCCCCGCAAGTTTGGTTCCCCTTGTGGGGTTTCCCGCCCTTGAGCCAACCTCGTTTCCCCTCACCCTCCACCGCCTGTCAATATCCCAACCCCCCTAATCTCCGCCACTGTGTTTTGTGTCGTAATCACCCCTATGAGCAATTCGATTCCACCCTTGGGCTAAGACTTTTCCGCCGGTGCATGATTTCAATTGTTTTCAACACCCTATCGCCGAGCTTCCCCCAGTTGTTTCCCCCCTATTGCGCAACTTCCAAACTTGCACAGAGGCTTTAAGAAGAAGGGGTAGTGTAAGAAAATTTGTTTCCTTACCGGGTTGTAGTGCGTCGCGTAAGCCCGAACGTTCAGCTCGCTGACTCTTTCCACACTTTTCGGGTTTCTGATGTCCGCTCGAGCCACCTCTGTACATTTTGACCTCACGTGCCCCCAACCTCCTCTTCCAAGGTTTCCGTGACACCACCTGCTCTGCGCATTGCCGATCTGTACCGTCCTTACGAACTGGTTACAAACGCCAGCGACATCACTGTTGGTGCTGTAGTACTACAAGACTTTGGCGAAGGTCTTCAACCAATCGCACACGACTCGCACTGAGCGAAACTACCCCGTTCACGACAACAAAATGCTCGCCGTCGTCAACACATGCCAGACTCGGCGCGGTTACTTATCAGGTCCCGACATCATAGTCCAAACAGACCATATAGTAATTCCCTACCATTCCTCCACGCCCAACCGGCCCTCAATCCATGTATGATCTGTTGGCTCCAATTTTCACTACTGTATCACCTACAAGAAGGGGGCGAATAACCACCCAAGCTAATCACCCAAGCTAATCCGATGCTAACTGGACTATTTACCCACGGCTATACCACTGATCCATTCTTCACCTCGATCAGCCATCTTACATTAACTACTAAGCGACGGCAAAAAAAAATCGGTATTGACCGAATTCGAGTTCCCTCTTACCGCATATTACAGGTTCTACTAATTCAAAAGGTACACGACGCTAATTGCCTTGGAAATTTCACGGCTGACAAAACCTTGAAAACGTTCCAACGTCATTATTATTGGCCAAACTGCCTCCGCGGCCACCACCTCTAGGGGCGCCCGGCTACCCTGGCGGGAGGCGGGCCCACGGCTGCTGCTGCTGCTGCGGCTGCGGCTGCGGCTGCTGTGACTGCTGCGGTGGCTGCTGCGGCTGCTGCTGCGACTGCGGCGGCTGCTGCTGCTCCTGGACACCGGTCCCAATCCCCTCGTCAGAACCATTGTCGCCATCACCACCACCACCACGCACTCCTTTGGGGCCGCGATGGCCCCGATGCTGGCGCTGCTGCTACGGGAAGGCTGCCGCGGTTGTCTCAGAAGCAGGGGCTGGCGTAGCGACCGCAGCCGAGACGTCCACGTACGTGCATTGGAAGGGAGCACAGCCCTGAAAGATAAGGACTGCCGCAACACCGCTCGACTGAGCGATAGTGCGCTGGCGAGTCTCTATCTCAGAAAGGGTAGCGACAAAGGCAGTTAGGGTGAGGTCACCTGTGTGCTGGTTAAGGAAGTGGTCACGGGCAGTGGCTAGGCAGTCAGGGAGGTACATGGCAATAAGGTACAGGGTAGCGCAGAATGGTGGGGGGAAGGCAGTGAGCCAGGCAGTAGTGCTAGCAGCACGGTAGCTAGTCTCTAGTGCGCGAAGGTGAGTGGCAAGATCAACAACTGTGGGGAAAGCAGAGAGATCGAGGAAGAGCATGGGGAGGATCAAGCAGCCAGCTGAGGCGGAGGCAGGCGTGGAGTAGCGTGCAACTACTGCATCTAGGAAATGCTTGGCGTTCGCGACAGTAGTGAAACGCGGACACTCAGATAGGGGAAGCGCATGACTGATGGCAAGCTGCGCTACAGCATCGCGAGAATCCCAGACAGCGCAAGCTAGTGCCACAGCAGTAAAGGCCTCATTCCCAGTATTAGTGGGGTCTGCAGGGAGGGGATCAGGCACTGAGGGGCGGGGAAGCAAGCCATCAACATGCATAGCCAGGGAGTGCCCATCCTGGCGCTGACCTGTCAGGTGCCGGCGGAGATCGACAAGGCAGGCGGCGAAGTCGATTGCGTGCCCCTCCGCGTCCAGACGGAGCATGGCGTCCACCATCGCGCAACCATAGTGGCACAGGGACACTGCGGTACAGCAGCATAGGGACTCAGCGACACGGTGGCACTGCGGCACAGGGGCTCAGCGGCACGGCGACAGGAATCTCCGGAACTAAACCGAAAGGAAGGCCGAGGAGGGCGTGCAGCGTGCTGAGAGGGGCTTGTAGGGTGCATGGGGTCGGAGGCGAGCAGGAGTGGGGCCGGCTAGGTGGTAGGGGCCGGCCAGGTGGTAGGGGCCGGCCAGATGGTAGGGGCCGGCCAAATGGTAGGGGCCGGTTAGATGGTAGGGGCCGGCTAGGTGGTAGGGGCCGCCTGGGCGCAAGGGGCCAGCTGGGCGCGAAGGGCCGGCTAGGCGCGAGGGGCCGGCTAGGCGCGAGGGGCCGGTGACGGCGCGAGTGGCGGGTCGGCTAGGCGAGAAGGGGCCAGCAAAGGCACGAGGGGCTGGCAACGGCGCGAGGGGCGGGCCGGCTAGGCGCGAAGGGGGGCCGGCTGGGCGCTAGGGGCGGGCGACGACGCGAGGGGCCAGCCAGGGCATTAGGGGCCAGCGACGGTGCGAGGGGCTGGCGACGGCGCGAGGGGCAGGCCGGCTCGTGGCGAAGGGGCCGGCTGGGCGCTAGGGGCAGGCGAAGATGCGAGGGGCCAGCTAGGGCGCTAGGGGCTAGCGACGGCGCGAGGGGCGGGCCGGCTGGTCGCGAAGGGGCCGGCTGGGCGCTAGGGGCGGGCGAAGACGCAAGGAGCCAGCTAGGGCGCTAGGGGCCAGCGACGGCGCGAGGGTCAGGCCGGCTGGTCGCGAAGGGGCCGGCTGGGCGCTAGGGGCGGGCGACGGCGAGAGGGGCCAGCTCTAGGGCGCTAGGGGCCAGTGACGGCACGAGGGGCTGGCAACGGCGCGAGGGGCGGGCCGGCTGGTCGCGAAAGGGGGGGCGGCTGGGCATAAGGCGCCGACGGGCACACTAGGGGGCCAGCTACGGCGCGAGGGGATGGCAGGCACGCTAGGGGCCAGCGGGCGCGCTGGGGGCCGGCAAGGCACGGTAGGCTAGGGCACGGGGCGGAAGCAGGTGGGGGGGGGGGGGGGGACCTAACCTAAGCGTGATACCATGTTAGAATACTAGGACAATTGAAACTAGGGAGAAACAAGAGAGATATAGTGTTGGGGTTGTACCTGTTAAATTATATATTTTGTTATATAATTGGTAGGCTTGGTAGGTTTATCGAACTCTACTATAGAGGGTACAGCTCCCTCCTTGTATGCCTCTCTTTTTAGTCTCTCCCTCTTTTCTCTCCTCAACTTTCTCTCCTAGCTCCCAAACCCTCACGCCATTCCATGGCTTCCTACCATTCCTACTAGCCTAGCTTTCATAATATGGTTTCAGAGCAGGCCCCTTTCGCTCGGGCCTTCTCCTCACGCTTCCGCAGCGTACTCCCCCCCCCCCCGTCACGCCGCGCTGGCCCCGTCATGCCGCGCTGGGCCCGTCACTCCACACTGGCCCCGTCATGCCGCGTTGGCCCCGTCACTCCGCGCTGGCCCCGTCACAGCGTGCTGCCCCCGTCACGCCGCGCCGGCCCCGTCACTCCGCGCCGGCCCCGTCCCTCCGCGCTAGCCCCGTCACGCCGCGCTGGCCCCATCATGCCGTGCTGGTCCCGTCCCTCCGCGCCGGCCCCGTCACGCCGCCGTGCCACGGTGTCACCGCGCCACCGCGCTGCCGTGCCGCTAGGTCGCAGTGCCGCCGCGCCGCCGTGCCGCTGGGTCGCCATGCCGCCGTGCCGTTGTGCTGCCGTGGCGGCTTCGCCACGCCAGCACACTGACAGCTGCGGCCAGCGCCCTGTCCTAGGCGCTAGTTGTAACGCCCCCACGCCAGTAAGCGTCGCGCCAGCCATGGTGCCTCGCTGAAGATTCGCCCTCTCCCGCCAGTAAGCGCCGCGCCACTCATGGCGCGTCCCTGAAGATTCGCCCCCCCCCCCCCCCGCCCCCCCCTTCCCTTGCGTCTCCTCTTCCTCCTACCACAGCTGCTGTCTTCTACCCGGTCGTCGCCTCGCCGTGCCACACCGCCAAGAGCCTTCAGCCATGGCCGTTGCCCGTGCTGCCTCTCGCCGGGGGATGTCACCATGCCAAGCCCAAGGGGTAGATACCCAGCTGATCTCGAGCATGCGGATGTAAGGGGTTAGGGGGTGTGTGTGTTGGGTGGGCTTGTGACTACTAAGCCTAAGGGGTGTGTTAAATTATATATATTTGTTATATAATTGGTAGGCTTGGTAGGTTTATCGAACTCTACTGTAGAGGGTACAACTCCTTCCTTGTATGTCTCTCTCTTCCTAGTCTCTCCCTCTTTTCTCTCCTGAACTTTCTCTCCTAGCTCCAAAACCCTCACGCCATTCCATGGCTTCCTACCGTTCCTATTAGCCTAGCTTTCTTAACAGTACCCACTAAGAACATACACCTATCTAGCCTATAACTTCTACATAGCATCATATGTATAAGTTGACAGAAACATGTCGAAACGATCGCAATCGATCGAGGCCGTCAAAGTTTGATAGACTTTCAGTTGACCAAACGGGCAATGGACGAGAATGTCCCTAAAGGGACGACTATGAGAAAATATTTGTTTCGTCTCTCCCTGTCTAGGAGCCGAAACATTTTTCATGCTCTGGCATCGTCGTCAGTACCCTTAAAAGTTTCGTAAATTCCCGTCTCTATTTTTTTTCTGATCATTCTGTCGTGGCACTGGGATTACCCTGTCGATCCTCTCTCTATCTCTAGGAAGGGTACTGGGGAGGCTTTCCTCGGGGAAGGTGGATATATGGAGCCTAACCCTCCTGATGACATCCCTTCTTGTCCCAGTGGTTAGAACTGGTTACTTTATGACTTGGTATCAGAGCCATCTAGGGTTCAATTCCTGGTGTACACGCTATCCCAGCGAGGGGGTGTGTCGTGGCACTGGGATTACCCTGTTGATCCTCTCTCTATCTCTAGGGAAGGTACTGGGGAGGCTTTCCTCGGGGAAGGTGGATATATGGAGCCTAACCTTCTTGATGACATCCCTTCTTGTCCAAGTGGTTGGGACTAGTGACTTTATTGTCAACTTATACATATGCTATACGTAGAAGTTATAGGCTAGCCTAGGTGTGTGCTTCTAGTGAATACAACCCCAAGAGGTATGTGTTCTATGTTTCCTCTTCTAGTAAATTATTATCGTATTCTAACATGGTATCACGAGTAGGTTAGATCCACCCACCCGCTTCCGCCCGCGCCCTAGCCTCTCGCGCCCTCGCTAGTCCCCGCGCCCGCCTGGTCCTTAGCGCCCGCCCGGCCCGAAGCGCCCGCCCGGCCTGTAGCGCCCGCCTAGCCCCTCCTAGCTCCCGCCTGGCCCGTAGCGCACGCCCGGTCCCTCCTAGCGCCCGCCCGGCCTATAGCGCACGCCCGGCCCCTCCTAGCGCACGCCCGGCCCTTCGTGCCCGCCCGGCCCGTGGCGCGCGCCCAGCCCTCTCACGGCCGCCCGGCCCCTTCCACGCCCGCCCAGCCTTTCGTGCCAGGCCGGCCCCGTCACGCCCGCTCGGCCCCTCCTAGCTCCCGCCCGGCCCTTCGACCGCCGGCCCGGTCCCTTCCTAGCAACCGCCTGGCCCCAGTGGCGCCCGCACAGCCCCTCCTAGCGCCCGCCCGGTCCCAGTAGGGCCCGCCCGGCCCCTCCTAGCGCCCACCCGGCCCCAGTAGCGCCCGCCGGCCCCTTCCTAGCGCCCGCTCGGCCTTTCGCGCCCGCCAGGCTCCCAGCGCCTGCCCCACCCCTTCCTAGCGCCCGCCCGGCCTCTCGCGCCTGCCAGGCTTCCAGCGCCCGCCCGGCCCCTTCCTAGCGCCCGCCCGGCCTTTCGCGCCCGACAAGCTACTAGCGCCAGCCCGGCCCCTTCCTAGCGCTTGCCAGGCCCCTCCTAGCGCCTGCTCGGCCCCAGTCGCGCCCGCCCTGCCCCAGTCACGCCTGCCTGGCCGCCCAGCGCCTGCGCTGCTGCCCAGCTCACTGCGCTCCCCCCCCCATTCTGCATGACGCTCTATTTTATCGCCATGCGCCTGCCGGAACGCCTAGCTAGTGCTTGTGATCACTTCCTTAGCCAGCACCCGGGTGACCTCACCCTGACCGCCTTTGTCGACACCCTCACCGAGATCGAGACTCGCCAGCACACTATCGCTCTGTCGAGCGACGCGCCGGCAGTCTCTATCTTTCACGGCTGTGCCCCCTCCCAGTGCACGTGTACTGGCGTTTCGGCTGCGGTCGCCACTGCGACCCCTCTTACTGAGACGGCTGCTGCGGTCCACCCGCAGCAGCGCCCGCGCCGCACTGGTCGGGGCCGCCAGGGAGGTCGTGGTGGAGGAGCTGGTGGTAGTCGTAGTGGTGGTGGTGACGGAAGTCCGCCAGAGGGGACTACCACCGGTGGGCAGGAGCAGACGCAGCCGCCTCCACAGTAGGAGCAGTCGCAGCAGCCTCAGCAGTAGCCGCAGTCACAGCAGCAGCCGCTGCAGCCATGGGCTTGTCTCCCCCCAGGTTGGCCCGGCACCTCCGGAGGTGGTGGCCGTGGTGGCGGCCCGCGCAGCTTGGTGTCTACCGGCAGCTCCGGTGTTGTGACCTGCCAGTACCAACTTCAGACCGGGCCTCTCCACGGCACTCTGTGCCGCCGCCCGCACCCGACCGCCCGCTGTTTCCGCCGCCTCGACGATCTCTTCCGTCGTCGCTTTGGCCCGGCCCCGGACTTCCCCGACTGGCACAGCCTGCTCCGCCAGGGCGTGCCGATCTTTGAGTTAGATATGGATCAGATAGGTGCTGCTTTGCATGCCTTGTATGCTGACGCTTCTTGTGTTGCTTGATCTTATTACTGTGTGTACTCTAGTTTAGGTGTTGTACCCTTGTGTAGCTTAGCCTCCCCTGCTGCGTCAGGCGTAGGACTGCCTAGTTTGCCTAGCCTAGTCTCTGCACCGGCTCCGTTCCCGGCCTCCGCTACTGCCTCGCTGTCCTTCACTCTCGACTCCGGTGCTTCTGCCTGTTTCTTCCGCAACCGCTCCACGCTCACGCCGCTTCCTGCGCCCGCTGTTGTCTCTCTCGCTGACCCCTCTGCGGGTCCTGTCGTTGCTCGCAGCTCCATTTCCCTTCCCTTTCCAGCCGTTCCCTCGGGCTCTCTTACAGGCCTTCACGTTCCCTCGTTCTCCAGGAACCTGGTTGGTGTCGGCTGTCTTCAGGATCTCGGCGTCACCACTACGTTCCCCGGGAACGAGCGGTTCACTGTCTGTACTCAGGCTGTCTCAGGATCCCCCCTTGCGACGTTCCCCCGGGACCCGGTGTCCGGTCTGTTTACCCTCGACACCGCTTCCCCCCCGGTTGGTGCGTCCTCCCAGGTCGGTGCAGCTTGCTCGTGTCAGTCCCTCACTCACCCGTCCCTTTTGTGGCACCACCGCTTAGGTCACCCTGCTCTCCCGCGTCTGCGTCACACGTCTCAGCACGGTCTTGTCTTAGGCCTCCCCGTGTCCCTCCCCCACCTTCCCCCCTTGACTGCGCCACCGTGCACGCCTTGCGTCGAAGGCCAGCTCCACCGTGCTCCTCACTCCTCCTCGCTTCACCCTGCTACTGCCCCCCTTCAGACCATGCACCTGGACGTTTGGGGCCCAGCCCCCATCCCCGGACCGCGCGGTGAGCGCTACTTTCTTGTGCTCGTCGACGACTACACGCACTACACCACGGTGCTTCCCCTAGAGCGGAAGGCCGACGTGTCCGACGTTCTTCTACCGTGGGTTGTGGCTGCGCATCTTCACCGCGGTCTCCCCGTGTTGTGTCTCCACTCTAACCGTGGCGGCGAGTTCGCCTCTGGTGGGCTTGGACAGTTCTGTCGTGCGGAGGGCATCACCCAGTCGTACACCTTGCCGGACTTGCCACAGCAGAATGGGGTTACTGAGCACCGCATCGGCTTGGTCATGGAGGTTGCTCGTACCTCCATGATCCATGTCGATGGCCCCCATTTTCTGTGGCCGTTCGCTGTTCGCTACGCTGCTCACCAGCTTAACTTGTGGCCACTGTCACAAGATCGAATGACTCGAGGAAAGGTTCCACTATCGATCAGTACAAGGTGCTTTTATACTTCCAGAGTACATCAAGTAACCAGGTTTATCCTATCCTAAGGGAATAGACCCTTCTAGAAGATAGAATCACCCTGCGTATAGCCACGCGAGGCTATTGGCTTTAAGGGATAACGGCAGGATTACGCTAGATATAGCGCCCAGTACATCCCAAGCCTGGTCGGTGATATAACTATAATAGCAGGATAAACCAAAGGTCAATGAAAAAGGGAAAATAGGAAACCAAATGAGATGAGATAAAAAGAGAAATGAAAATAGGACGAAAGGAGAAAAAAGGCCAAGTGGTGTAACGGGGTCGTACTCTCACACTTCCCCCCCTCAAAGCTGGGTGGTAGAAGTAACACCCTGCTTGACAAGGTAGTCATGCAGAGGACGACGGGCATTACCCATGTCGGACTCAGGGACCCAGCTGTCCTCAAAAGGATCATAACCCTTCCAACGGATGAGAAGCTCCACGGTGCCATTCCGACGTCGACAGTGTGCAAGCACGGACTCGACCTCGTACTCGGGTTCATTCTGGACGAGGACGGGTGGCGGCGGCGGCGGTTGGCGTCCGACGAAGATTGTGTTTGGATCCCGATAGGGCTTCAGAAGTTGGATATGGAAGGCGTTGTGAATCTTCCAGGTGGCTAGCAGACGCAAGCGGAAGGTAACAGGAGTAACCTGCGCTTCGACGAGAAAAGGCCCGCAGAAGCGAGGTCGCAGTTTAGACGGGAGGTGGCTCATGTCCAGGTTGCGGGTGTCAAGAAGCACCTGGTCTCCCACTGTGATGGTGTGGTCGTTGCGATGGCGATCGGCCTGGCGCTTTTGTTGCTGCTGAATATTTAGGAGGCGCTTGTGGGTCCGATCCCAAAGCTGATGCATGGTTGTGATGAAATCATGTGCAGGTTGTACTGTAGCGGATGTGGTCGGTTTCTGTGGTGTGAGTGGTTGGCGTCCATAGCAGAGGAAGAACGGCGTCTGTCCAGTAGCGGCATGTGTAGCGTTGTTGTAAGCAAACTCCAGAACGGGCAGGTGCAGATTGTTAGAAATAGACTGCAAATACCACTTTTGTATTTGTACTTTTATATCCTAGTTTAGGTTATGAATGTTTTGGTGGGTTGGGGTGTACTCACAAATCCCAACCTCACCCAATTGTGATCCCCACAATCTCCAATTACCCAATTGGAGATTCTGGAGATCCCAATGGGGATTCCCTCCAATTCCCCCTTCATCCATTCTCTCTCACCTTGCCATGTACTTATAGAGTCTTGTTCTCTTTTCCTAATTAATCATTTCAACTCTATTTCTTACATGGTATCAGAGCGACCTATCCGCACACGCAGATCAAGGTCCTAATCTGAACGTGCACGCGCTACGCGCACTTCATCGTCGCGACATTCGTTTCGAGTCGTCGGAATTTCGACGTGCTCCACTCTGCACTCGCGCCTCTCATCGTCGACCACCTTCGCGCTCGACCTCGTTGATTTTTTCATCTCTGAAGTGTTCACGCTTCTCGTCGTCGATTTCCTCCTCGGTTCTCCTTGGTCGAATCTCAATTTCGACCATCTCTTAATACTCGTTCTTGAGTTTCCCCTCAGACCCCGCTAGAATAGGCAAACTCCCCTCGCGAAATCGCCTCCACGAACGTCTCGCGTCAAGCAAGAGCAGGTACACAGGTTGAAGCGGAGCGGAGCTGGTTGCGGAGCTGGTTGCGGAGCTGGTTGCGGAGCTGGTTGCGGAGCTGTGTAGCTGCGGGACAGGGCCTGGGGGTGTGTGGGGGGGTGTGTGGGTCCGGGGTTAGACATAGGCTCAGACTCAGTTTCAAGTCGGCGTTTTAACGAATTTTCGCCGACGCCATTTCCTACTTAGCGGCATTTTGATAAAGCCGTCAGAGTGATTTTCAGCAATTCTCGTCGACCAATTTCCAGAAGTGCCGCGCTGCACACCAAGAATGGCTTACTCAACCACTTCACTCGCCAACCCGATCCCGCTCCTTCGTCTCGAGCCGGACGGCACATGCTCCAACTACAAGGCTTGGCGCTATGGTGTCGACAAGCACCTCCTCAGTCGCGAGGTGAAGGGGCTCGAGCTCACCGACATCCTTCTCAACATCGGTGACGGCAAAGAGCCTCCTAAACCCGAGAGGTCCGCCGATCCAGCTAATGCCGCCGCCGAAGCAGTTTATGCTGCTGCACTGCTCAAGTACAAGAATTGGGAGAAGGCCGATGGTGCGGTCATTAGTGTCTTCATGGGCACCACTCCTCCCGAACTCGTCGAAACCTACCACAACTACCCGTCTGCCAACGCCATTTGGCTCGACCTCGAAGATCGCTTCCTGAACAAGACTGCAGTGGGAGTTGCTATACTCATCCCCAGCATGTTCCAAGTGCGGCTCGAGGACTCGCCAGGCATGGCGGACTATGTCACCAGGGTGCAGTCCATTCATGGTGAACTCAAACAGTTGGGGATAGTCTTCCCCGAGCAAGCCCCTGCAGCCGCTCTCCTAGTCGGCCTCACTCTTGCATACGAAGTCACACGCAAGATGCTCTTGGGCCTTGCTCCTGCAGACCTCACATTTGCCAAGGTCTCATCCGCGCTCCTTTCTGCCGAAAAGGACAACAGCGCTCAAGCCAAGGCCAATGCAATCCGCGCTCCCGTGCCTCAAGCCTATGCCGCTTCGGTGCCATTCCAGCGCAACCGCTTCCCCCCGTGTCCCTACGTCATCAAGCGCGGCCCTCGTGCTGGCCAGGTGTGTGGCGGCACCAACCACGGCCTTGCCTCCTGCTTTAAGAAGAAGGATGACGAGTGGTATGCCGTCAATGGGACCGCCTCGAAGCCGCCAAGCTGGATGGTCAATCGTGCTCCTCGCCAAGTCAATCAAGTCGAAGCGCAGGAATCCGTGCAGGCTGTTGTGGCTGCACCTGCTGATGTGCGCCTCAACATGTTGTTCCCTGGCACTGCCATGATTAATGAGACGATTTCGCAGTATCCTGGCTCACAAAGCACCTCAGCTACAATAGAGTTCACCCTCGACAGTGGGGCCACTCACACGGTTCTCAAGGAAGAACACTCCTTCAAGCCATACGAGACACCAATCCGTCTACTAGGAGCAGACTCCAGTTTCACAACACATGTCAAGGGCTCCTCCACAGTTCCGTGCCCAGCTTTTCCTTCGGGCAGTGTGACTGGCATGTGTGTTCCCACACTACGCCACAATCTCGTGGCCCAACACCAGCTCCAACGGGCAGGCGTCACCACGATCTTCCCAGCACACTCGGATCACTGTGACCTCTTCGACCCTAAGTCCAACAAGCTCCTAGCACGCTTCACACTCAACAGCAGCAAGCTCTACACGCTGCGTTCACCTGCACCTCTCGCCGCCCTCTCCCAAGCGCAAGCTGCCAGCACCACTCCGTGTTCGTGTCGCAGCTTCGCCAACCCAACCATCCTCTACCACCATCGCTTGGGTCACCCCAACTTCCGTACACTTGCCGACATCGCTTCCAAGAAACTTCTTCTTGGCCTCCCGTCGGCGCTTCCTCCACCAACAGACTCGCCTGCACCCACCTGCCTGGACTGCACCAAGAGCAAGCTCAGGCAGCAGCCGCACCCTTCCTCCCCATCCGTCGCAGCTGCTCCGCTGGACCTAGTGCACATGGATGTCTGGGGCCCAGCTCCAGTCGCATCCCGAGGCGGTCATCGGTACTTTCTTACACTAGTCGATGACCACTCGCGGTATGTTTCTGTGCACCTCCTGCATACCAAGGCGGAGGCACCTGATGTTATCATGGCGTGGGTGCGCCAGGCTCAAGTCACGTTCGGCACTCCTCTGAAGTGCCTCCTTTCTGATGGCGGGGGAGAATTTCGCAATGGCAAACTCGATAACTTCTGTGCGGCCCAAGGGATTCGGCAAACCTTCACGCTCCCCAAAAGCCCGCAGCAGAACGGCATTGCAGAGAGCCGCAACCACACCTTGGTTCAGATCGCTCGCTGCCTCCTCAGTCACGCCAACGCACCACGGTCACTCTGGGGATATGCCCTCTTCCATGCGGCACTCCTCTACAATCTTTATCCGCATCCCCACCGGCCCGACACCACACCTACCGCTCTCTGGCTTGGGGTCACGCCTTCCGCCCGCTCTCTACGCGTCTGGGGGTGTACCGCGTATGTGTTGCTAAGCCCCCACACGCGCAGGAAGCAAGGTGGCAAGCTTGGTCCCAAAACCCAGACCTGCATGTACCTGGGGCACAACTCCGACTCCCCAGACTACTTATTCCTCAACCCAATCACCAGACAGCTGATTCGCAGCCGTGATGTCGTCTTCGATGAGACACGCCCATTCCACTCTGCGACCACGGGCAAGCCTCCTCCACCTCCCCCGACGCTTGTTTGGGCAGACTTCGATGCCCCACCTCCGGCCGCTGCCCCTTCTCCGGGGCCTTCTCCGTCCGGCGTGTCTCACCCGGCCTCCCCAGTATCCTCCGCAGCGGCACCTCCTCCTACTCCGCCTTCCCCGCGCGTCGAGCCCGGCTCACCAGTCTCCTATCGGAGGTGCCCAGTCCCTCCGGTCCCACCGCAGCCGCCTTCGTCTCCGGTCTCTAGTCGCACTCGTTCCAAGGGACCGGCTCCGCCTCTCGCCTGGGGACCAGCCGCCTTCTCCATCCGGTGTTCGGTCACCCCGCCTCCTCCTGCCAGGGGTGATGTCCCCTCCATCCGTATTCCCCCCCGTGCACTTCTGGAGGACAGGCATGAGGAACTGTTTGACCTTCACGCGGTCTGCCAATTTCTCTCTCACATCTTCCCGGACATTACTGACTGCCCTTCCCTCAACTTCACCGAGAACCCGACCATTCCGACTCCTCGCACAAAAGAGGAAGCTCTCTCGAGGCCTTATAAGAAGGAGTGGAAGGCAGCAATGGATGTGGAGAACGAGGCATTCATTCGCAACAACAGCTTTGACGATGTTGTTCCCCCTTCCGGTGTCAACATCGTCGGCGGAAAATGGATCTTCCGAGTCAAACAACTCCCAGGCGAAGCTCCACTGTTCAAGGCACGATACGTGGCGAAGGGTTTCACCCAGAAGGAGTATCTCGACTTCTTCGAAACATTCTCGCCCACGGCCAAGCTCCCGACTGTGCGCGCTCTTCTTGATATAGCCGCTCGCGGCAACTTCGAGATCAAGTCCATGGACGCCTCCTCCGCCTTTCTCCAAGGCCAGCTCAAGGAGGATGTTCACATGGAACGCCCACCGGGGTTTCCTGGCACTTACCCTGCCAACATAGTGTGGAAGCTGAAGCGCCCAGTGTATGGCCTCAAGCAGGCTCCTCGTGAGTGGCACAACAAGGTGAAGGAAGTCCTCCTCGCACTTGACTTCCATCCCTCTGCCTCAGATTCCAGTCTCTTTGTTCGTCACTCCTCCGAGCCCTTCTACATCCTCGTCTACGTCGACGACTTCATTCTAGCCGCTAGAGATCCAGCCGACATGGCAGCTGTCCAGTCTGCTCTCAGCTCCGCCCTTCTCATGAAGGATCTTGGTGACCTCAAGAACTACCTAGGGATGGAGATCACTCGTGACCGCCAGGCTTGCACGATCACCCTCTCCCAGGAGTCCTACATCGACAACCTTCTCAAGCGGTTCGACATGGACTCCAGTAACTCTGTCTCCACTCCACTCCCACTACAGCATCAGCTCACGGCCCCTCCAATTCCTTCTCCTGACGCCTGCAAGGACCCGTACCCTGAGCTAGTCGGTTCACTCATGTATGCCATGATGTGCACTCGACCAGACTTGGCTTACCCGGTTAGTGTCCTCTCTCGGTACGTCTCCCCCGGACGCTACACTGCCTCGCATTGGTCTGCAGCCAAGAGGGTCCTCCGCTATCTACAAGCCACCAAGTCTCACATCCTCACTCTTGGTGGTACCTCTCCAGTCAAGCTCGAGGGATACACAGACTCCTCATGGGCCGATGACCAGACTGACAGACGCTCCTCCCAAGGGTACTGCTTTACCCTTGGTAGCGGAGTCATCAGCTGGCGCTCCACTCGGTCCTCTGCAATCTCCCTGTCGTCCTGCGAGGCCGAGCTCTATGCGGGCACAATGGCTGCTCAAGAGGCACGCTGGCTCTCCTTTCTCCTCGCTGAGTTAGGCTACCCCCAGCAATCGCCGACCCTGTGGTGTGACAACCAGAGTGCCATTCACCTCACCAAGGATCCTGTGTTCCACTCTCGCACCAAGCACATCGAACTTCATCATTTCTTCATCCGAGATCTTGTTCAGAGTGACCAGCTGACGGTACGGTACATCGCCTCAGATTGCAACCTCGCCGACCTCTTTACCAAGGCTCTCGGCAAGGCTGACCACCATCGCCTTCTCCGTTCCATGGGGCTATGTGCTCCTTGACCGGGTTTGCAGTCTATGGGGGTGTGTTAGAAATAGACTGCAAATACCACTTTTGTATTTGTACTTTTATATCCTAGTTTAGGTTATGAATGCTCTAGTGGGTTGGGGTGTACTCACAAATCCCAACCTCACCCAATTGTGATCCCCCCAATCTCCAATTACCCAATTGGAGATTTCGGAGATCCCAATGGGGATTCCCTCCAATTCCCCCTTCATCCATTCACTCTCACCTTGCCATGTACTTGGGCTCCTTACCTAATCAATCATTTCAACTCTATTTCTTACAGAGGTCTCCCAGTTTCCCCACCCCTGTTCCTTGCTCGCTCCCCCCGGGTAGCCCTTGCTCCCCTCCCGCCTCGTCCTGCCCCGTCTGGTGTCTCTCACGTCACTCCCTTCCCTTCGTTGTCCTCGTTGAGGAGTCTGCTGACTCTGGTGGTCTCCCCGGCCTACCCTTGCCGCGTCCCCCTTCCCCGGTATCTCCACCTCCGCTGTCGCAGTCGCCGCCGCCGCCGCTGCCGCGCTTGGCCTCTGGGGGTGCTGGCGTTGAGGAGTGTGTTCGTCCTGCGGCTCCCGGCGTGGTCTGTCCCGGCGGGCCTGGGGGTGCCGCTGGTGCTGGAGGGAGGTCTCGCTCTGGGGGTGTTGTTTCTGGGGGTGCTGTCGTTGAGTGTTCTCCAGGCGGTCGTCGTGCCTCTGCCGGTCCGGAGGTCGAGCACCAGCCGCTGCAGCAGCCGCCGCAGCCATCGCTGCCGGTCTCCGCTCTTCGCCTGCTCGGCCTTCCCTCCCCTGACCGCTCGCCGGTGTCTCCCCCGCCACCTCCTCGCCTTCCTGTATACGGCCATGTGTTCCTGCCACCTGACTCGTCTCCGGCTTGTCTTCCTCCTTGTTCCCCTCTTGTGTCCCCTCCGCTGTGTTTTGACCCTACACCTCCGTCCCACGTTTGGTCTCGCCGTCCCTTTCGTGCTCGTCCCGTGACTCCTGTCCTGCACTCCCACCCTATGTTGCTCCGTTCCCACTCGTCTCGTCCTCCCCTCCTCCCGTCGCCTCCTCCATCGTCGCTTGTTGTTGCCCCTCCCCCGCTGTCTAACTACCTCCGTGCCGCTCGTCCCCTTGTACCTCGGGTTCTTGCCTCTCTTGTTACAGACCCGTCTGTTCCTGTCTCGTGCCTTGACGCGCTTGTCGCTGCTGTCGCTCACTTCGCCTCTACCCGCCGCCTTGACTATGCTACCGCTCTGGTCTCTGACCCTGCCCGTCCTCCGTTCGTCGGGGGTGCACCTGCCCTTGGCAGTGACGTCCTAGAGGACAGGCAGTACGAGCTTGCTTTCCTTTTCGAGGCCGCTCCCCATATCTGCTCCATGTTCCTAGTCCCAGAGGGTGACCCAGACGCCTTTGACATCCCGACCCCTCGCACCTACGCTGAGGCCACCTCGGGACCCTGGGCCTCTCAGTGGATAGCTGCCATGGAGCAGGAGATGGCATCTTGGAGGTCCACCGGCACTTACATTGACGCAGTCCCCCCTCCTGGGGTGAACGTAGTCGATGGTCGGTGGCTCTTCAAGGTGAAGCGCCCCCCTGGAGAGCCGTCTGTCTTCAAGGCGCGCTACGTGGCTAGAGGCTTCAGCCAGCGTGAGGGGGTGGACTTCTTCCAGACCTTCGCTCCGACCTCGAAGATGACTACTCTTCGGGCGCTGCTACACATAGCAGCACAGCGCCACTACGAGCTTCACTTTCTCGACTTCTCTACTGCCTTTCTTCAAGGCAGCCTACACGAGCAGGTCTACGTGCGTCGACCACAGGGCTTCACTGTTACCTTCCCCCCTGGGACCCAGTGGCTTCTCAGGCGCCCAGTCTACGGCCTGCGCCAGGCTCCCCGCGAGTGGCACGACACGCTGCGTGCCACGCTAGCAGACCTACAGTTCTTTCCGTCCTTTGCTGACCCCTCGCTTTTTGTGCGTTCCGACCAGACTCCGTTCTATATCATTGTCTACGTAGACGACGTGGTCTTCGCTTTTGCCGACATGGACGCACTGGCCTCCGTGAAGGCCGAGCTGCTGAAGAGACATACCTGCACTGACCTTGGAGAGTTGCGTCGCTATCTTGGCCTGCAGATCTCCAGGGACAGAGCAGCACGCACTATCACTCTGACACATTCACACTTGGTGCGTCAGGTCCTTGAGAGGTTCGATCTTCAGTTCTCCTCCGCACAGCCCACACCTCTACCT
Source organism: Closterium sp. NIES-67 (assembly GCA_027943415.1). NCBI lineage: Eukaryota > Viridiplantae > Streptophyta > Zygnematophyceae > Desmidiales > Closteriaceae > Closterium > Closterium sp. NIES-67. The sequence continues at coordinate 237,832 of BQMB01002222.1, read as the reverse complement.
GTAGACCATGGGCTCTCCGCTCCCGTTCCTGAGGAGCCAGTAGAGCCCAGCAGCCCCTACGCAGAGCTGGTGGATTGCCTCATGTACCTGGTGACTTGCACTCGCCCAGATCTCGCATACCCTCTCAGCATCTTGGCTCGCTTTGTGGCCACTTGCAGACACCGACCACTGCACTGGTCGGCCGCTAAGAGGGTTTTGCCATATCTAGAAAGTACATTGGGCATGGGGTTAGTGCGTTTAAGATGCAGGCCAGTGGTCATCACTGGGCACACAGACGCTTCTTGGGCAGACGACGCTGAGACTCTCAGGTCGTCTCAGGGCTACTGTTTTAGCCTTGGTTCGGGTGCTATCTCTTGGAGATCCACTCACTCGTCGTCTGTTGCTCAGTCCAGCTGTGAGGCTGAGATCTACGCCGGTGCCATGGCGGCACAGGAGCTCCGCTGGCTGACCTTCTTGCTCACTGACCTAGGTGAGCGGCCTAGCTCTGCCCCGGTCCTGTACGCGGACAACAGGGCCATGATTCTCCTGTGTTAGGAGCCTCGACTTGAGGGCAGAGCGAAGCATATCCAGCTGCGATACTTCCTCTTGCGCGAGCTATAGCAGCGTCGCCAGACCCGCGTAGTTCACTTGGCCTCAGGTGCCAACACAGCTGATATCTTTACTAAGGCGCTTGCGCCTAGAGATCATCAGCGGCACTGTGTACAGCTTGGTCTTGTTCCTGTAGCTTCTCACTCGTTAGGACCCTGATTGTGTACTCTCTATTATATATACCTGTCTGACTGGCCTTGTGACCTTACCTCCAGTGGCTGGACTAGTAGTGCCGCCCTGGCTTGCTTTTGTCTTATTGGTACTCTTGCTGACTGGTCTCCGGACCCCTGCCTCAGTGGTTGGACTAGTAGTGCCACCTTGAGCTATATGCTTCTTGCTTAGCACCACCCGTTCTCTAGCCTAGGGGGTGTGTCAACTTATACATATGCTGTATGTAGAAGTTATAGGGTAGCCTAGGTGTGTGCTTCTAGTGAGTACAACCGCAACAGGTATAGATTCTATGTTTCCTCTTCTAGTAAATTATTCTCGTGTTCTAACATTTATGACTCATTCAGCCTTCGAAAAAATTTACCCCGAAAAAAACTGCAGCTTCCAAAACCCGACCCTGAAATACTGGGGCTCTTGACGGGGGCACCCTGAGCCAACAGCCCCTCAAAATTCAATATGAAGCCCTGATCATAACACTCCATAAACAAGCGAGTGCCGCTAAATGTTTTAGATATGGTGTTACACGGAAGTCGAGTATACTTGAGGCGACCGAACATCTCCACTCACTCACTCCACTCCTCAAACCCATGACCGTTGCTACACTTCACCTAACCTAAACCCGATACCATTGTTCGGAGCCACGTCAGTAAACTAGTACAGTAGGAAGGTCATAGCAGATAGACCTAACAGAGCCACGTCATCGTAGTAGAAGGAAGTCATAGCAGATAGAGCTAACAGAGAGTCGTTTTTCGTCTCAATCGGTAGTAACCGCCACACTCACCGCGCGGCTTCTCGCAATCCCTTATTCTTTCGCGCCACCAGGTCACGACTCCTGAAACATATCCGTGCAGTAGGGAAACGAGATAGACGGCTCAGTCTAGCGTGCGCTGCATTCCCTTGAGCCCGCTACCTCTCTGTTTCGTCCTCGCACTCATTGTTCAGCTCACTTTAGTCCTCGCATTGTACTTCAAGCCGCCGGCAGTGCCGCCTCCGCGCGTAGGCTACCTGCGCAGCGCAGCATGTTTCCCGGCGCCGCAGATGCCGGCGCGGCATCGACGCTCGTTCCGACGCGCTTCGTGTGGCCGCATGGGGGGCGGCACGTCCATCTCTGCGGCTCGTTCACGCGGTACGTCGATTATTAGTCCAGAACCGAGTGGTGACGACGCATTACGGCCGTTACGGTGACGAAGCGTAATGGCGACGAGGTGCAAGCAGTCGATGCGTTTAAGTAACGAAACGTCAAGACAGAGGGAGGAATACGAGTAACGAAAGTGCACCAGGTAACGAAACGCCGTTACTTTCCGGTGGGTCCTGTTCGAAGTAGCATCAGGCCAACGATCCGAGTGCCAGTCTTGTGACGTCTACCTGTGGAATGTCCTTAGAATCTCCTTGGATTGACGACTTACAGAGGAGCTTGTGCGGTGATAGGTCAAGTGGTGCGGACCTGCAGATCCTGTCGTGCCCATTCTCTAGGTTAGCACCTGCAATGGGCCGTCGTGACTCCACGTACCTCCCTTCTCGTCGTTTAATATGTTTCCTCTGGTTAAGATTGTCAGCCCGTGGGCAGCGCGAACCTCCACCACCTGGTCAGGCCTAGGAGTAGATGAAGGCAGACGGCTAGGTTAACTTCAAGTTTTTAAAAACCTCCCTGAATTGCGGCATCGGCTAGTCTACCTCCGAGCCGCACTAGCTGCATCCTTCGCTGCTCTTTCCGTACGGAATAAAAACTGCCGCTTAGGGCATATCAGAGGCGTAAGAGCACCTCATTGCGGCCAATAACTTGCAGCGTTCCTTCCATCTCCCTCTAACGCGTACGTACGGCGAACGCGACCAGCTCGAATGCCAAATAACCAGGAATCAACGTGATCATAAAACATTTTCACCCACACTGACCGCACTCCGCTTGACCTGCCCGGCGGTCTGGTTCAAACCGTCACGGCTCAGACCAGCTCGGGGCCCCGCAGTGAGCTGAAACAGTGGGACCAGTGGGAGGTCCGCCACGTGTGTGCCTGCCAGTCGTGTCTGGTGGGGACGCGCTGGGCCGAACTTCCCTGTGTCGCAGCAACCCTGTGCAATCTCTGCTCGACTCCTCTACCCTCCTCCGCTCCTCTCTTCCTCCAGTCCCTCTCCCCCTCTCCCCCTCTCCCCCCTCTCCCCCTCTCCCCCCTCTCCCCCTCTCCCCCTCTCCCCCCTCTCCCCCCTCTCCCCCTCTCCCCCCTCTCCCCCTCTCCCCCCTCTCCCCCTCTCCCCCCTCTCCCCCTCTCCCCCCTCTCCCCCCTCTCCCCCCTCTCCCCCCTCTCCCCCTCTCCCCCCTCTCCCCCCTCTCCCCCTCTCCCCCCTCTCCCCCCTCTCCCCCTCTCCCCCTCTCCCCCCCTCTCCCCCCTCTCCCCCCTCTCCCCCCTTTCCCCCCTCTCTCCCCCTCTCCCCCCTCCCCCCTCTCCCCCCTCTCCCCCCTCTCCCCCCTCTCCCCCCTCTCCCCCCTCTCCCCCCTTTCCCCCCTCTCTCCCCTTTCTCCCCCCTCTCCCCCTCTCCCCCTCTCCCCCTCTCCCCCCTCTCCCCCCTCTCCCCCCTTTCCCCCCTCTCTCCCCTTTCTCCCCCCTCCCCCCTCTCCCCCCTCTCCCCCCTCTCCCCCCTTTCCCCCCTCTCTCCCCTTTCTCCCCCCTCTCCCCCTCTCCCCCCTCTCCCCCCCTCCCATCCCTGTCTCCTCCCCCGCGCCGACTGCTCGTCCCAACGCATGCACGGTGTGTCGATGTTGCACGGTGGCTGCTGCTGCAGGTGGCAGGAGACCCTACCCATGGCGCCGGTGGAGGGCTCTAGCTCCATCTATGCCGTCGTCTGGAACTTGCCTCCCGGTTACCACCAGGTAACTTGCCTTCTAGCTACCACTAGGTAACTTGCCTTCCGGTTACCACCAGGCAACGGGCTTTCTGGTTACCAACTTACCACCAGGTAACGTGTTTTTTTGTTACCAACTTACCACCAGGTAACGTGTTTTTTTGTTAACTACTTACCACCAGGTAACGTGTTTTTTTGTTACCAACTTATCACCAGGTAACGTGTTTTTTTGTTACCAACGTACCACCAGGTAGCGTATTTTTTTATTAACAACTTACCGCCAGGTAACGTGCTTATGGTTACTACCAGCTAACTTGCCTTGAGGTTATCTCCAGGTGAGATGCCTTGCCTCGTCCTCACAGTCATCTCCCCCCTCGTTCCCCTCCCACCCTCCGCCAGTACAAGTTCATTGTGGATGGCGAGTGGCGCCACGACGAATCTCAGCCATTCATGCCAGATCCCCTGGGCAACGTCAACAACTGGCTGCTCGTGCGGGACTCCGACCCCAACGCCCACCCGCCCTCCGCTGCTGCTGCTGCCGCCGCCTCCCCTGCTGCCACCGGCCCATCCGGATTGACCGGAGCTGCCCCGAGCCTGCAAGAACGTGGGGGGATAGGGGAAGGGGGGGTGGGTGCGGGAGGGGGAGGCGGGGGAGGGGGAGCGGGGGGAGGTGGCGGGGGAGGTGGAGGGGGAGGAGGGGGGTTGTGGGTGGGGTGGGGTTTGGGATAGGGGTGGGTGCGCATATGGATGTGGACGGGGTTGAGGTGACAACGACACACCCACAGCACCATCACTTACCGGGGGCAGGGCACCAGCACCACCACCACCACGCAGGGGCAGGGGGAGGAGGGGCAGGGGGAGGGGGGCACTCACACCAGCAAGCACACTCGCACACACACTCCCACCATGGCATTGGGCTCGGGCCCAGTGTGGTAACGTCACAGCACACCCCCGCACACATAGACGGGCACGGTCACACGGCCGCACACGTGGCAGTGGCCAGTCAGCAAACTGTCACGCAGGCATCGCAGCAGCAGGGGGGCGCGGGGGGAGGCGTGGTGGGGGGGCTAGTGGGGGGGAACCAGGGAGAATGGTGACTGGCGCAATGGTAGCGGGGGGGGGTGTAGCAGGGGGGGTTCCAGGGGCGGGGGCGGGGCGGCGGGGGGGTTGGGGGGAGCGGGGTTGGTGTTGGCGGATTCAATGGGGGCGGTGTCAGCAGCAGATGCGGAGTCGTCCCGGCAGCGATTTGTGGACTTCCTGCAGAGGCACAAGGCGTACGAGCTGCTGCCGGAGTCAGGCAAGGTGCGGGTCAATTTGCGCATTTATTTCCCCCCCTCCTCTATTTCCGTTTATTATTTATATGACTGCTTTAAGACGGCTGAGCCAGCCACAGCAATGTTGAAGGGGATGGGTGGGCGATTGGCAATGCCTTTTACTAGCGACGGAGGAATCGGCATTTGGCGTTGCGTAGCATATGGCGTGTTGATTCTTCTCACTGCCTTTTCTCTTTCCCTGCAATGTTATGCGTCTTCTTCTTATCTGTCCTCTACCTCCCCCTTCTGCCATTGTGCTTCCTGCCATGTGCACCCCTGCCATGGCACCAGGTGGTGGCACTGGATGTGGCTCTGCCAGTGAAGCAGGCCTTCCACGCCCTCTACGAACAGGTGCGTCTGCCCTCATCCCCTCCCATGCCCATCCCCACCTCGGACCTCGACCATTCGATTCTTTGTGTGCATCCATCTTTAGCCCATGCGATCTCCCTCCCGTACATGCCTCCTGTAACCATTCATGCCAGAACCCTGCTTGCCATGCCATGCCCTGCCATGCCAATCCCAACATTCCCACACCTGCCTTCCCACAATGAAACCCGTCTTCAACCATTCCCAGTCCCTTCTTCCGTGCCCTCCCGTCCCTCCCATCCCTCCCAACCCTACCACCCCTCTCACTACTCCCACCCCTCCCACTCCTCCAACCCTCCCGCTCCCTCCATCCCTCTCCTCCCTCCTTCGCCCTCCTGGCCCCTGTGCTGGCGCATGCAGGGCGTGCCAGCAGCGCCGCTGTGGGATTCAGAGAGGCAGGAGTTCGTGGGCATGCTGAGCGCGTCCGACTTCATCTCCATCCTCACTCAGGTGCCCTGCTCCTGCTCCTGCTCCTGCTTCTGCTCTTCTCTGCTCTCTCTGCTCTCTCTGCTCTGCTCTACCACTGCTCTAAAGCAACCTGCTGTCTGCTGTGTGCCGTGCGCGTGCTTACATGACATGGCAGCAGCATTTCACCCCATGGGCCGCCCATGCAGTGTTGTGCAGATGCTGTGGGCAGGACGGAATCGTCCTGTGTGCGGATGCCGTTTGTTCTCCCACGGAAGGCAGTTGCTTCCATCTGCCGTTGCCCCACCATGCTCTGCTCCCCACCCACCCTGCCCATCCACCGGCCCATCCATCCACCTGCCCATCCATCCACCTGCCCATCCATCCACCTGCCCATCCATCCACCTGCCCATCCATCCACCTGCCCATCCATCCACCTGCCCATCTCATCCTTTCTGTCCGCACCCACATCGTCTCAAACTTCCGCTGCACACCTCCTTCCCTTCCCCACCCTTGCTCTTTCTCCCCGCCTCCTCTCCCTTCTGTCCCCCCCCCTCCCTCCTCCGCCCCCTCTTCCCCCCCCACAGCTGCACTGCAACAGCGCGGCGCTGAGCGAGGAGGAGCTGGAGACGCACACCATTGCGGCGTGGAAGGAGGAGAAGCTCGCCCTCGCCACGCCCCTCGACGCCCCCCACACGCCCGCACGCCGCCCCCTTATCTATGTGCGCCGTGCCGTGCCGTGGTTGCTGCCATGCCTGCTGTCTTGCGTGCCTTTGATGCTTCTGGTTCTAGTTTGCAGTGTGTTGTCGTGCATGCAGTGTGCTGCCACCCCCCTCGCCCCCCTCCGTTCCCCCTCTCTGACCCCGCAACCGCTCCTCTTACCCCGCAACTCCTCATACCCCTCAAACCCCTCCCTTACCCAGGTTGGTCCTGACGACACGCTGAGGAAGGTAGCTGAGGTGCTTCTAACGAGGGGTCTCGCCATGGTCCCTGTGCTCTTCTACCCCGAGGCCCGCACCTCCTCCTCTGCTGCGGCTGCCGCCAATGCTGCCAATGCTGCAGCCACATCTGTAGCAGAGGCGCCGCCACCACCGCAGCTGCTGCACCTGGCGTCGCTGGCAGGCATCCTCAAATGTACCTCCAACTCATTCCCTGTCCACCCCTGAGTTTTTCAGCCTGTTCCCTGCCATTTGTTTTGTTTTGTTTTTTTTCCGTTTCGTTTCTGCTCCCTTACTCTGTTCCTGCCCGTTTCTCCTGGTTTCTGCCTGTTTTATAGCTTCCCGTGCCCTTCCATCTGCGAGAACCTGAATACCTTGATCATGCCTTAATGCTTGATTCTTCCACTCCAGCCTCTAAATTAGTCCGGGTTTGTGCCTGCGAACAACAAGCATTTTTCTTTGCATTCATGTCACACTCACAGTCTCCCTTTCTGCCTATCAGCGCTTCATCCCCGCCCAATCCCTTCCCATCCCCCCTTCCCGGCCTTCATCTGTCTCTCTACCTGTCCCCCTGCCCCCCTGGCCCCTGCCGCCCTCTCTCTCGCTCCAGGCGTGGCCAAGCACTTCCGCCACGTGGCGGGTTCCCTGCCGCTGCTTTCGCAGCCGCTGGGCGCGCTTCCCATTGGCACGTGGGCGGCTGAGAGCGGGCGCCCCAACACGCGCCCCATTGTCGTGCTGCAGACGTCTATGTCACTCTTTGCTGCACTCTCGCTGCTGCTGCAAGGTGCCTTCCTGCCTGCTTATTGCTGCTGCTGCTGCTGCTGCCTGGCCTTGCTGCTTTCTCTCGTTCATTTGGAGCACAGTTGACATTCACAATCACATCATATTGCTCCCGCCTCCCCCTCCCCTGACCCTCCTCTCCTCTCTTCAATCTTCCCACCTCTACTCTCTTCTCGTCTCCTCTCGTCTCGTCTCTCCCCTCATTTCCTCTCCCTATCCCCCTCACATCAGCGGGCGTGTCGTCTCTCCCTGTGGTGGACGAGAGTGGGGCTCTCATCGACATCTACGCTCGAAGGTACTCACCCCCCCCACCGCCTCCCACTTACCGCAGCGCCTCCTCCCTGACATGCCCACCCCACCTCCTCCCCATACATGCCCACCCCACCTCCTCCCCCACGTACCCACCTTTCTTTCTGCCGTCTCATTGACATCTGTGCCGAAACGTGCCCGCCCCACCTCCTCATCCCATCTCCTGCTGCCGTTCTATGGAGCTGGAATGCCATCCCTCCGTGTGCCATTCCTCTTTCTCCCACCATCTCCACTATGTCAAATGCACCTCCTGTGCCTTACACCATGTCCTCCATTGCTCCCTTCGTAAACCCTGAATTCTCTCAGGTGTTTGTCGTTCCATGTTGTTCTCCTCCTGCGTTCTTACCCGTTTTCTCTCTTTCCTGCAATAACTTGCCTTTGATTCGGCCCCTTCCACCTGTCCCACCGTGCATGTGTGTGTGTGGCCACAGTGACATCACGACGCTAGCCAAGGACCATGTGTATGCGCGGCTCAACATTGACGAGTTCACTGTGGGCCAGGTCCGTGCGTGCTTGCTTGCTGCGTAATTTAATTGCTCCTCCCTGCTTTTCCCTCTTCTTCTTTTTTTCACCTCCCCCCCAACCTCCCCCCGACATCCACTCTCCCCCAACGTCTACTTTCCCCCGACTTCCACGACCCCCTGACCTCCCCCCAACTTCTACTCCATTCCAACTTCCTCTTCCCCCAACCTCCGTTCCCCCCCAACCTCTACTGCTCTCCTTCCCCTTGCCCAAGACAGGCCCTGCAGTATCGGCAGGACGCGGGGGCGGTGGGGGCGGCAGCAGCGGGCGGCACGCGGTGTCACATGTGCCTGCAGTCAGACAGCCTGCGAGTGGTGGTGGAGCGACTCGCCATGCCAGGTGGGGTCATAAGTGGATGAAGGGGGGGGTGATGGGTGGGGTGATGGGTGGGGTGATGGGTGGATGATGGGTGGGGTGATGGGCGGATGATGGGTGGATGATGGGTGGATGATGGATGGGGTGATGGGTGGGGTGATGGGTGGATGATGGGTGGATAATGGGTGGATGATGGGGATGATGGGATGGGAGATATGCTGTGTGGGATGCTTGTCATGCTGGGCTAGTAGTAGCAATGTACAGCGCCTCTCGTTTGCGGCCTCTTGTCCGTGCCATGCCGCCTATCATTGCATGCACAGCCCACAATTCCTTCTTTCCTCCGTCCCTCTCACCGCGCGCAGGGGTGCGCCGGCTGGTGTGTGTGGAGGCTGGCAGCAGGAGAATCCAAGGAATCGTCTCCCTCAGCGACCTCTTCCACTTCCTCCTCTCTTGACCCTCTCCTCACTCCACCCTCCCTGCTTCACACACCACGTTCCACCCTCCTCCTTCCATGCTCGCCGTCCGCCCTCCTCCCACACTTCACACTCCGCACTCCACACCCGCTCCATTCTCAGCACGCAACCCACCGCACCACCATCACTGTTGGAGTAGACGCCCACTTCAACAATCACAACACAATACACAACCCGCTCCTTCCTGCTCCAACTTCCCTTCGCTCGCACCTACCTACTCCATGCGCCAGCCACACCCATCCATCGCCACACCCATGCATCGTCATCGTCGTGCTTTCCTCCGGCCATCGCACTGCGTCTGCGCCATGCCACTACATCGCACTGCACCTCTCTCCCCGCCAATCTCCATCCAATTCCAGTTGCTCCTGCCATAGCTCTTCCCCCTCTACCACACTGCTCCTCCTCACCAGTCTCGCCCACCCACCCAGTCCCTCGTTGCACTCTTTTGTGCTCTTGCCTCATCCCCGGGCTCGTGCCCTCTACCGTATGTCTGCCACAAGTGACGTTTTTAGCCATGCTTTCGGCCCATCCCATCCCAACCTGTGCCCACCTGTCCCTTCGATTGTCACTCCCAGCCAGCCACCCAGCTGCTCTTGCCCCTTTCCTCTCTCGCACTTGCCCCACAACCACTTATCGTCTGCTGCGCACACGGCCACTGCCATTGCCATTGCCATACCCATTGCCTTTGCCACACAGCTGGTGCTTCCAGCCGGCTTGCTCTAGTCACATTTCCTTTAATAGGCTAGCCTGCATTGGAGAAGCAATCTAGCGTTTGTTATCTTTTGAATATCTTCTGGCAACGGCATTCCAGGCTTGAAATGTTCGGGTATATCACAGGCAGGGCTTCAGATTGGTTTTAGGGGGTTTGATTACTCGGGGTCGCCCATGTGAGAAACCTGTTTTTCAGGGTCGGGTTTTGGGAGTGGCATGTTTTGTCAGGCCAAAAGAATATTACTAATCAGACCTGCACTTTCTTAATTCCTGATCCTTGTTCCTGATTTTGGCACACCAGTCACGCCCCTGAGGGCGTGCCCTAATAGCGTGTTCCTACGAGCCTCTTCCCTCGGAACCTCTTCCCAGACTCGCGAGCTACAGCGTCGCGAATTTTGACGTGAAATATTGAGAAAGCTTGCTTTCTTGTCCTTTGCAATAGGCATCGTTCTCATTTCAAGTGGGCTAGGTACAATAGTCTCTTACTAGCTTATAAGAATCTAAACATACACACATCATGATCCTAGTTGTGCGCTCCCGTTCAAGTGACCGGCTGGCAATTGGACATGCACGGTTGTCCAGGGGGGGGTGGGTGGGAAAGTGGACTGAGCCGTTTGAAAAATGAGAGACGTGGGTGGAGGTAATTGAGCTCCAACCCACGTATATGTAGTTGGAGAAGGGCGAGTAGCGCGCTTCGACGATGCCCAACGCTTCAGTACAATCAGCTTCGCTTTCACAATACATTTTTTTTGAAAAACACTGCGTGTGTTAAAAAATTATAATATTGAGAAAGCTTGCTTTCTTGTCCTTTGCAATAGGCATCGTTCTCATTTCAAGTGGGGTCGTTGAGACATGTGTAGTGGGGGCTTGCGGTGGCGGAGAAGTGCCTCGGCGTGTTGTGCAGAGGATGGTGCCGCCGCCGGGTCTTGCTGGCGAAGAGACGCGCCAACCAGATGATCGGTCGCGTGCGTGACGTACATCTCTTTCGTGGTTTCACTACGCCAACGGCCCAGGCGTTTGAAGATCCTGTCAGGAACCCCGGATTTGGCAGCAACTGTGGCCGCGCCTTTCCGAAAGGAGTGGGTGCCTAGGTGCTCTTCTCCCAAACCGATTTTTGCGAAGGCTTCCTTGCACCAGTTGCGGATTGTGGTGTATGAGGGCGGTCTGGCTGTGCCGTGGCTCGGTAGGTGGGGTCCGAAGACCCGGATGACCGGCCTAAAGGACTGGGGGCTGTATCCTGCGAGTTGGATGAGCCTCTGGGTGCCCTGGACCGGACAAAAGGGTCCGGGGCTTGCCGCGATAGGGATCCATGTGTTCAAATTATTTAAGTTATAATTTAATATAGGCTTGGTAGGTTGTTACTGAACCTTTCTGTAGAGGGTACAAACCCCTCCTTGTACTCCCCTCTCTTCCTAATCCAACTCTCTTCTCTCTCGACACTCTCGTCCAGCTCCTAGCTAAACCCCACCGCCACATTCATGGCGGCCTTGTTCCTGCCTAGTATCCTAGCCTAGAGCTACTTAACATGGTATCAGAGCAGGCCGTTTCCGGTCCTGCCTTCCACGCTTTCGCCTCGTCCTTGTCTTACGTTTCACTTCGTACCGTGCCGCTGATGGCGGCCTTTCGTTTTCCTGCCGCCGTGGCGGCCTTGCCTTTCCGTGCCGCCGTGGCGACTTCTCTGAGATGCTGCGGCGGCTTAGTCGAGCTACAGTCGCACCTCCGCCTCGCCGCCGCGGCATCGACGTCGCGTTGTGGCGGCGTCTTTTGGCTGCCGTGGCGGCGTTATCGGGCGACAGCCGGCCGCGCATCCGTCGTTTGGCTGCCGTGGCGGCGTCATCGGGCGACAGCCGGCCGCGCATCGGCAATGGTGCCGCCGGACCTGCCGCCCGCTCTGCAGCCGCCGGCGTGATTCTGGACTACGCCCCGCGCCCCTCTCCCCTCCCCCCCCCCCCCCCCTCCCCCCTCCTTCCCCTGCTTCCCCCCCCTTCCTTGCTGCAGCCAACGACTGCCTCATGCGGGCCCTCCCCACCGCCAAGGTGACTGGACATGCCGCCGAGAGGGCGGGGGCCGCTGCACCAGCCTCTGACGTTCATGCCGCCACTGCCGCCGCTGTTGCCGCGGGCCGGGCGCCGCCACACGCCTCTGCCGCCGCCGCTGTCGTCACTGTCGCTGCTGCCACCATTGCCGTCCCAAGGGCCGTGGGAGCTGCCCACTTCCGGAGTCGTTGCGGCTCTTGCTGGACATGGGGGTGCTGGGCTAGGGGGTGTGGGTGTGGGTGTGGGTGTGGGTGTGGGTGTGGGGGTGTGAGTGGGCTTGACACTACCAAGCCTACGGGGTGTGTTCAAATTATTTAAGTTATAATTTAATATAGGCTTGGTAGGTTGTTACTAAACCTTTTTGTAGGGGGTACAAACCCCTCCTTGTACTCCCCTCTCTTCCTAATCCAACTCTTTTCTCTCTCGACACTCTCGTCCAGCTCCTAGCTAAACCCCACCGCCACATTCATGGTGGCCTTGTTCCTGCCTAGTATCCTAGCCTAGAGCTACTTAAACACCATGTGCCTTGGCCGGCTTCGTCGGTTTTTGAGTGGGGGATGAGTAGCCACATCGCTTCATCTTTAAATTGGATGTCCTGCCATTGGATGGCCACCAGGTCCGAGTAGCGCAAAAAACCGGCGTACATGAGAATCGGGATCAATCCTTTTTGGAACACGGCTGGGTTGTTTGACTGTAGGAAGGAGGCTGCCATATCGTGGACCTGATGGAGTGAGACTGGCTCTTTAATCCTGTTAGGATGCGGGCAGTGTCGCTTCGCGAAGTCGCGCACTTGGGAGGTGAAAGGGCCGGTGGTTGGGCATGTTGAGCCTGTCATCCTGTAGGCAAAGCTCACGGCGGAGCATGTGAGCTGAACCACCGACAAGGAGGCCTTGCGTTGGATGACATACACCAGGTAGAGCGCGAGGGTCATGTCCGATGCCGGCAAGAACGTTAGGTTGACCTTCGCGCAGAACGCGCGGAACTTCACCCAGTAAGGCTCGTATGTTCGGATGGTCGAGTCGGCACGAGAGCGGGCGAGCATGGAAAGCAGGTCGTGTTGGAGCTTTGGAAGCAGATCTGGGGACATGCAGAGGAGTCTAGTTAGTCAAATATCACGCGGAGTGCGACGATAGTGCTGTTGGGTAATCCTGTGCCTGAGAATGCTTGACTGTGTATGCCGAATGTAAGACACTGGCTGCCGTGTGTAAGAGGGATATGTGCTTGGATGTGTGGGTCCCACGATGGAGGGGAGGGCTGGAGGAGCGGCCACCAGCTTGCACCAGGCCAGTGTGGGACTATGAGGGTGAGAGATGCGTTCGTGCGTTGTGCGTGATGGAGTACTGCGGGGATGAGTTGGGGCGGTGGGAATGCAAAGTTGTTCTCAGCCGTCCAGGCAGGTGAGAAGGCGTCGGCTGCTATGGCATCGGAGTGGGGGACCTTAGAGCAGAAACGCGGCAAGTGTGCATTTTGGGGGTTGGCGAATAGGTCAATGGAGTGGGGCCCCCAGCGACGCTCGAGGAGGCGAAACCATGGGAGCTTCAACGAGTAGTCATCGTGGTCGACTAGCTTGGAGAGCTCGTCTGCGCGACCATTCACATCGCGTGGGATCCATTCGATGATTAGCCGAATCTCTAAATCCATGCATTTTTGGATGATGCCTTTGCACGTGGTGGTGAGGTCGGGACTTTGGGAACCTCCTTTGCGAAGGATGAAGAACACGCCCTGGTTGTCCGCCCGCACTAGCACGTGTTTGTTCCGGATTCTAGACGCGTACGTCTGTAGCGCCCATAGCACGCCGGCGAGCTCTCTTTGTGTGCTGGAGGTTGGATGAAGGGCTTTGGGCATTGCTGCGCTGGCCTCTGTCGCGGCTCCAGGGAATGTGTTCAGCGTGGCACCCCAGCTGTGGGCACTTGCGTCTACGTGGATGACTGCATCGTAGCTGTGCCGCACATGGAACGGGGCACCATTGAAAAGGTCGAACTCTTGGATCCAGAATCTCAGCTCTTCGATGGCGGGTGGGGAGAGGAGGTCCATGCTGGTCCATGTCGGTGCGTCGTTGATTGTTTCTAGCATGGCGTGGCTGAATGCTCGGGTAGTGGTTCCGAGTGCGACAGCCATCGATGCCAGCATGCCTGTAACTCAGGCCAGTTGCCGGACTGGGACTTTCCGCTGGGCTGAGCTTGCGCGCAATAGGGCATGGAGGATGGCATTGAGTGTGGCTCACCGCTCCTTGCCGATGGAGAACCGGCCGGCCTGTGTGTCGAGTTCTACGCCAAGGAACCGAAGGTGCTGTGTAGGTATCAGCTTTGACTTTTTTGAGTTGAGTACGAGCCCGGCAGCCTTGAGATCGATAACGACCCATTGGCACGTGGCTTGAGCGTGTGCATGGGTCGGGCACAGGAAGAGGATATCGTCAACGTAGGGTATCACGCGGACCCCCTGCTCCCGCCATCGCCGAGCTAATTGCTTGATGAGCTGCGTGAAGACGAATGGTGCTGTGGCGAGGCCGAACGGCAAGGATCGGAAGGCGTATGTGCGCCCGTCGAATTCAAAGCCGAGGAACGTCCAGCACGAGGGATGGATGTCGACATGGTAATAGCCTGATTTCAAGTCGATGGAGAACATCCAATCTCCTTGGCAAGCGAGGTCCGCTACACGGTTGAGTCCCTCATATTCAAATTTTGGGGACGATTACTATGTCGTTCACCTTTCGGAGATCCAGAATCAGGCGACACTTGTCTTTCTGCTCGACCACGTTGAGTGGGCTTATGCATCTCAGTTTCGCCGCAGGAATTTGGATGGCCGCGCCGGTCTCGGTGAGTTCAAGGATGGCCGTACACGTGAATGCTTCGTGGATGCGTGCGCCAGCATGGTTGCGATCGTGAAAGGCCGGCGGCGGCCCAAGTTTCCATGGCATCCAGTATCCTTTGGCAATGACTGAGAGTATGAAACTGCTAGTGCACCACGAGCTCCACCAAGCGAACGTGGAACGTAGGCGGCCACACATTTGGGTGACCATCTTGTCAGTAACCGTGTATTCGTAGGGATCACTGTTGTGTGCGCATTCGCGAAGTTGGGTGCCAGCGTCGTAGTCGAAGTCGTCACTGTCGTTGTCGGCCGCCGGGGCAGGCGGGATGCTGGCGACGGCGTCTTTGGCGAGGCGTGGCGTCTTGGTTCCGCGTGTGGCCTTTGCAGGTTCTTTTTTAGCAGATTCAGAAGCAGTAGGTTGAGCGGTTTCGGCGGCCGTAACACTCGTCGCCTGTTGCTGTAACAGCGTCAACAGCGCGTTGACCTGCGCAGGGGTCAACGACGGGGTCAATGTCGGGGTGGGCGGCACGTCAGACGAGGCGGCCGCGCGCCCCCTTTTGCGCTGGCGAGAAGGACCCGCCACTTGCGGGGCTGGCGCGTGCTGCTGCTTGTCGTCCGGCGCGAGTGGCTTGCTCTGCTCAACCACTTGTGCGTGTGGCTCGGAAGGGGGCGGGGGCACGTCAGCAGGCTGATTGCTGACCTCGCCCCCTCCCAGCAGAACTTCAACCCCAGTTCGGGCAGCCGCCCCTTCTTCTGCCCGACGCTTGTTGCTCCGGTCGCTCGCAATTTCCGGGGCTTGGCGAGTAGACTCGGAATTGGGGTGGCCGGTGACGACGTTGGACTCGCTGCGATTATTCGTAGTCGGAGCCATGACGGATCGGTGAAAATTAAAAATATCGGAAAGAAGTGTTGAGGGAGACTCGCCGCGAGGCAAAGTTCTAGTCTTAGCCAGCTTGAACGGGAGAAAAGCTAGAGCGGGATAGTGGACTGAGCCGTTTGAAAAATGAGAGACGTGGGTGGAGGTAATTGAGCTCCAACCCACGTATATGTAGTTGGAGAAGGGCGAGTAGCGCGCTTCGACGATGCCCAACGCTTCAGTACAATCAGCTTCGCTTTCACAATACACAATTTTTGAAAAACAACGTGTGTTAAAAAAATATAATGTTTCAGCGCGGTTCTGCTTGCCGAGATTCAGGGGTGTGTTTCAAAACGTCTTTTCGGGCGAACATAGTTTCAGACGCGCGAATCTGTACAGCAAATTTTCAGCACAAGCTGTATTTTTTTGCCGTTGAGAGCAGCGGAACACAAATATGAAACGAGTAATTCTGAAAAGGGTGTCAACTTATACATATATTCTTATGTAGAAGTTATAGGCTAGATAGGGTATATTCTTAGTGGGTACAACCCAAATGCTATATTTCCCGTGTTCTCCTTTCTTCTAATCATTCTTTCTAGTCTTAACATGGTATCACGAGTAGGTAGGTCCACCCACCCGCTTCCGCCCCGTGCCGCCACCTACCGGACCCTCGAACCCCTAGCTGGCCCCGCACGCCCCTAAGGCCCCGTCGCGCCCCTAGCAGGCCCCGTTGCGCCCTTACGGCCCCGTCGCGCCCCTAGCAGGCCCCGTCGCGCCCTTACGGCCCCGTCGCGCCCCTAGCAGGCCCCGTCGCGCCCCTACAGCCCCATCGCGCCCCTATGGCCGCGTCGCGCCCCTAGCAGGCCCCGTCGCGCCCCTACGGTCCCGTCGCGCCCCTAGCAGGCCTCGTCATGCCCCTACGGCCCCGTCACGCCCCTACGGCCCCTCGCGCCCCTAACCGGCCCCGTCGCGCCCCTAGCTAGCCTCGTCGCGCCCCTACGGCCCCGTCGCGCCCCTACGGCCATGTCGCGCCCCTATGGCCCCGTTGCGCCCCTACCGGCCCCTCGCGCCCCTAGGCGGCCCCTCGCACCCCTACGGCGCCTCGTGCTCCTACCGCCCCCCCCCGCGTCCCTAACCGGCCCCACGCGCCCTTGCAGACCCTGCTCGCCCTAGCCGGCCTCTTGTGCCCTAGCCAGCCCCTTGCGTCCTAGCCGGCCTCCTCACCTGAGCCGACGAGCCGCTGTGTCCCCGAGCCGCCGAGCACCCGCGCCGCAGAGCCGCCGAGCCGCCGTGCCGCCATGCCGCCGAGCTGCCATGCCGCCGAGCCGCCGTGCCGCCGAGCCGCCGAGCCGCCATGCCGCCGTGTCCCCGAGCCGCCGCGCCGCCGAGCCGCCGAGTTGCTGCGCCGCTGAGCCGCTGTACCGCTGTCACATTGTGCGATGGCAGACGCCGTTCTTTGCTTGGACGATGAGGCGCACGCGACCGACTTCGCTGCTTGGCTCGTCGACCTCCGCCGGCACCTAACATGTCAGCGCCAGGATGAGCACTCCCTGGCTATGCATGTTGGTGGTTTGCTTCCCTGCCCCCCTGCGCCCGATCCCCTCCCTACTGACCCTACCAGTGCTGAGAGCGAGGCTTTTGCTGCTGCTGCGCTTGCTCGAGCTGTCTGGGATTCTCGCGACGCAATAGCCCAGCTTGCCATTAGCCATGCCCTCCCCCTGCCTGAGCGTCCGCGCTTTACCGCTGTCGCGAACGCCAAGGACTTTCTCGCTGCAGTAGTTGAGCGTTACTCCACACCTGCTTTCGCCTCTGATGGCCGCTTGATCCTACCCATGCTCTTCCCTGATCTTTCTGCTTTCCCCACGGTAGCTGAACTCACTACTCACCTCCGTGCACTAGAGACCAGCTACCGCGCTGCAAACTCTGCCGCCCAGCTTACTGCCTTCCCCCCACCTTTCTGCACTACCCTGTACCTCATCCCCATGCGTCTGCCTGACCGCTTAGCCACTGCCCGTGACCACTTCCTTAGTCAGCACCCTGCCGACCTCACCCTGACCGCCTTTGTCACTACTCTGTCTGAGATAGAGACTCGCGAGCGCACTATCGCTAAGTCGAGCGCTGTTGCGTGCGCCCTATCTTTCAGGGCTGTGCTCCCTCCTAGTGCACGTACGCTGACGTCTCCACCGCAATTGCCACCACTGCGCCTACACCTGAGACGGCAGCTGCTGCTTACCCGCAGCAGTGCCAGCGCCGGGGCCGCCGTGGCCCCAAGGGAGGACGTGGAGGTGGCGCTAGTAATGGTGGTGGCGGGGACAGTGGTTCTGACGAGGGGGTTGGTGTTGGTGCCTAGGAGCAGCAGCAGTCGCCGCAGTCGCAGCCGCAGCAGTAGCAGCCATCTCAGCAGCAGCAGCAGCAGCCGTGGGCTCGTCTCCAGCCCGGGTGGCCAGGAGCCCCTGGCGGTTGTGGTCGTGGTTGTGGCCCTCGTAGCTCGGCGTCCACCGGCAGCTTCGGTGCTGTGAGCTGCCAGTACCAGCTGTAGAACGGGCCCCTGCGTGGCACGGTGTGCCGCCGCTCGCACCCCACCGCCCGCTGCTCTCGCCGCCTCGACGACCTCTTTCGCCGCCGCTTTGGTCTTGCCCCGGACCTCCCTGATTGGCCCAGCCTGCTGCGCCAGGGTGTGAGTGTGTTTGACTTAGACATGGATCAGATTATTTCTGCCTTGCATTCTCTGTATGTTGACGCTTCGAGTGTTTCCGGATCGTATTACTCTGTGTCCTCTAGCTTAGGCGTAGCACCTGTGTGTAGTCCAGACTCCCCTGCTGCGTCAGGCGTAGGACAGCTTGCGTTGTCTAGCCTAGGCTCTACCCTTGCTCCTCTGTCGTCGGCCACTACAGCATCGCAGTCCTTCACTCTAGACTCCGGTGCGTCAGCCTCTTTCTTCCGCGACCACGCCGCCCTTACGCCGCTTGCTGCGCATGCCGCTGTCGCCCTTGCGGACCCCTCTCCTGGTCCTGTAGTTGCTCGCAGCTACACTACCCTTCCCTGTCTGGCGGTTCCCTCGGGTTCCCTTGCAGGCCTGCACATCCCTTCGTTCTCCAGGAACTTAGTTGGTGTCGGCTGTCTTCAAAACCTCGGCGTCACCACCACGTTCCCCGGTCGCGAGCGGTACGCGGTCTTTTCCTAGGCCGCCTCAGGTGCCCCCCTTGCGACGTTCCCCCGGGACCCTGTGTCTGGCCTGTTTACACTGGACACTGCTCCCAGCTGGGCGGGCGAGTCCTCCTTCGGTACTGCGTCCACCCTGGTAGCTATGGCTTGCTCGTATCGGTCGCTCACTCACCCGTCCGTGTTGTGGCACAACCGACTAGGTCACCCTGCGCTCCCCCGCCTGTGTCACATGTCTCAGCACGGTCTAGTTCTCGGCCTCCCTGCTTCGTTCCCTGCTCTCCCTCCCTCACCTGCACCGCCGTGCACGCCCTGCGTCAAGGGCCGGCTGCGCCGTGCTCCTCACTCCCCCTCACTTCGCCCTGCCACTGCACCCCTTCACACACTGCACTTGGAAGTCTTGGGCCCAGCCCCTGTCCCTGGGCCGCGTCGCGAGCGTTACTTTCTTGTGCTCGTTGACGACTACACGTGCTACACCATGGTGTTTCCCCTGGAGCGGAAGGCCGACGTGCCTGACCTTCTTATCCCGTGGCTTGTCGCTGCGCGCCTCCATCGCGGTCTCCCTGTGCTGTGTCTCCACTCCGACCGTGGCGGCGAGTTCGCCTCTGGTCAGCTGGGTTAGTTATGTCGTGAGAAGGGTATCACCCAGACGTACACCCTACCGGCCTCCCCGCAGCAGAATGGGGTCGCTGAGCGACGCATCGGTTTGGTCATGGAGGTGGCTCGTACCTCCATGATCCATGCCGGTGCACCCCATTTTCTATGGCAGTTCGCCGTTCGCTACGCCGCTCACCAGCTTAACCTCTGGCCTCGCTCTCAGCGGCCACAGGTTTCGCCGATCCTTCTTTGGACCAGGTTCCCAGGTGACGCGTCTGCGCTCCACGTCTGGGGCTGCCTTGCTCACTTTTGTGCCTCCGGCGCAGACAAGCTCACTGCCCGCACCGTCCCCTGTGTCTTCCTCGGTTTCCCCCTTGACTCGTCTGACTGGCACTTCTACCACCCGCCATCTCACCGCTTCCTTCACTCCCGTGACGTCACTTTCGACGAGTCTGTCTCCTTTTTCCACTGCTTTCCTCACCGAGGTCACCCGGTTCCCCCCCCCCTATTTCTGGTTCCCACTCCTCCGGTCGCCCCTGCTCCCCTCCCTCCCCGTCATGCTCCGTCTAATGTGTCTCACGTCACCCCCCTCCAGTCGGTTGTCCCGGTCGAGGAGTCGGCTGACTCCGGTGGCCCTACGGTGAAGTCTGCGCCGCCTGTCCCTCCCTCGGTGTCTCCTCCTCCCTTGTCGCAGTCGCCGCCACAGCCACAGCCGTCGCCGCAGCCGCAGCCGTCGCCGCAGCCGCAGCCGCCGCCGCAGCCGCCGCCGTAACCGCCGCGGCAGCCGTAGCTGTTCGTGGACTCTGGGGGTGCTGGAGTTGGAGAGGGTGCTAGTCCTGGGGCTCCTATCGTGGCTTGTCCCGGCGGGCTCGGGGGTGGCACCGGCGCTGGAGACGTTTCTCTTTCGGGGGGTGCTGCCGTGGAGTGTACTGGAGGTAGCAGTGGTGCAGCTGGTGGTCCAGGTGTCGGCGTTGAGCACCAGCAGCACCAGTCGTCGCCGGTGTCCGCCCTTTACCTGCTCGGCCTTTCCTCCCCTAACTGCTTGCCTATGCCTCCCTCGCCGTCTCCCCCTCTTCCTGTTCACGGTCCTATGTTTCCTCTGCCGGACTCGTCCCTGGCTCGTTTCCCCTCTCGTTGACCTCCAATTACTCCTCCTTTGTCTACTGACCCGACGCCTCCGTCTCACGTCTAGTCTCGCCATCCCTCTTGTGCTCGTCCTCTCTCTTCTGTTCAACGTTCTCACCCTATGTAGCTTCGTTCCTTCGCGTCTCGTCCTCCTTGTTTGCCTTCGCCTCCTCCGTCGTCGCTCACCGTCGCGCCTCCCCCTCTGTCTCACTACCTTCGTGCTGCTCGTCCTCTTGATCCTCGGGTCCTTGCCTCCCTCGTTACCGACCCGTCTGTTCCTGTCTCCAGACTTGACGCTCTTGTAGTTGCTGTCACTGACTTTGCCTCTACTCGCCGCCTTAACTTCGCTACCGCTATGGTCTCTGACCCTATCTTTCCTCCGTTCGTCGGGGGTGCTCCTATCCTTGACAGTGACGTCTTGACAGTGAGGACCGGCAGTACGAGCTTGCTTTCCTGTCAGAGGCTGCTCCCCATCTCTGTTCCATGCTGCTAGTACCTGAGGGTGACCCCGACGCCTTTGACATCCCGACCCCTCGCACCTACGCTGAGGCGACCTCGGGACTCTGGGCCTCTCAGTGGATAACTGCCATGGAGCAGGAGATGGCATCTTGGAGGGCTACCGGCACCTACTGTACGTCGACGCAGTTCTCCCATCTGGGGTGAACGGTTGCTCTTCAAGGTGAAGCGCCCCCCTAGAGAGCCGCCTGTATTCAAGGCGCACAAGGTGGCTAGAGGCTTCAGTTAGCAAGAGGGGGTGGAATTCTTTCAAACCTTCACCCCGACCCCGAAGATGACCACTCTTCGGGCGCTGCTACACGTAGCAGCACAGCGTGACCACTCCCTCGACTTCTCCACTGCTTTCCTTCAAAGCAGCCTACATGAGCAGGTCTACCTGTGCCGCCCTCAGGGCTTCACTGGTACTTTCCCTCCTTGGACCCAGTGGCTCCTTCGGCGCCCCGTCTAAGGATTGCGACAGCCGCCCCGTGAGCGGCACGATGTACTGCGTGCCACAGTAGCTGACCTGCAGTTCTTTCTGTCCTCTGCTGACCCTTCCCTCTTCGTTCGTGGTGGCCAGACTCCGTTCTACATCCTAATCTACGTAGACGACCTGGTCTTTGCTATAGCAGACAGAGATGCGCTGGCCTCCGTGAAGGCAGAGCTGCTGAGGCGACACACCTGCGCTGACCTGGGAGAGCTGCGCTGCTACCTTGGCCTGCAGATCTCTAGGGACAGAGCAGGGCACACCATCACTCTTACACAGTCACACTTGGTGCGCGAGGTCTTTCATAGGTTCGATCTTCAGTTCTCCTCCGCACAGCCCACACCTCTGCCGGTAGACCATAGGCTCTCAGCTCCAGTTCACGAGGAGTCACCAGAGCCCAGTGGTCCTTGCGCAGAGCTGGTGGGTTGCCTTATGTACCTGATGACTTGCACTCGCCCAGATCTCGCATACCCTCTCAGCATCCTGGCCTGGTTTGTGGCCATTGACAGACACCGACCACAACACTGGTCGGTCGCTAAGAGGGTTTTGTGTTATCTTGCATGTACATTGGGCATGGGGCTAGTGTTGGGAGGACGCAGGCCAGTGGTCCTTACTGGGCACACAGACGCTTCTTGGGCAGACGACGCTGAGACCCTCCGGTCCTCCCAGGGCTTTTGCTTCAGCCTTAGGTCAGGTGCCATCTCGTGGAGATCCACTCACTCCTCGACTATTGCTCAGTCTAGCTGCGAGGCCGAGATCTACGCCGGTGCCATGGCGGCACAGGAGCTCCGCTGGCTGACCTTCTTGCTTGCCGACTTAGGTGAGCGGCCTAGCTCTGCCCGGTTCTGAACGCTGACAACAGGGCCATGATCCTCTTGTGTCAGGAGCCTCGACTTGAGGGCAGAGCGAAGCACATCCAGCTGCGGTACTTCCTCCTGCGTGAGCTTCAGCAGCGTCGCCAGGCCCGAGTAGTACACTTGGCCTCCGGTGCCAACACAGCTGATATCTTTACTAAGGCGCTTCCGCCTAGAGATCATCAGCGGCACTGCTTGCAGTTAGGTCTAGTCCCTGTTGACTCTCACTTGCTAGGCCCTTGATTGTGTTCTCATTTCTATTTATGCCTTCCAGACTAGCCTTATGGCTTTTCCTCCAGTGGTTGGACTAGTAGTGCCACCCTGGTTTGCTCAGTCTTGCTTGTACTCTTGCTGACTGGTCTTCGGGCCCCTGCCTCAGAGGTTGGACTAGTAGTGCCACCATGAGCTGTGTGTTTCTTGCTCAGCGCTACCCCTTATCTAGCCTAGGGGGTGTGTCAACTTATACATATATTGTTATGTAGAAGTTAAAGGCTAGAGAGGGTATGTTTTTAGTGGGTACAACCCAAATGCTATATCTCCCCTGTTCTCCCTTCTTCTAATAATTCTTTCTAGTCTTAACAAATGGGACACGTGAACACGCTATCAAAGTCGCGCGTGAGATTGGGGAAGAGGCTCGTAGGAACCCCTAGGTGTCAAAATTCTCGCCGTGCAGCTCGGTTTGGCTTGAGAACAGGGCTGTCGTTATCAGGGTATTTAACCCTGATTCCCTGATTTCACAGGGTATTTTTTTTGCCAACCCTTGATTTTCATGGTTTGGCGCTTTTGAGCCCTAGTCCCTTCAGGGTTGTAAGTTTTTGAACACTTAGGATTTCAGGGTTTGCGTTATGCCAATACTGGGTTTTTAGGGAGCAACGCGTACGGACCCTGAATGCGACATCCATGCCATCCTTGACCTTCTGCAAAATTCCCCCTACACGTGACTGGTCTCCCCACACACCC
The DNA here is from genome assembly GCA_027943415.1 of Closterium sp. NIES-67. Classification (NCBI taxonomy): domain Eukaryota; kingdom Viridiplantae; phylum Streptophyta; class Zygnematophyceae; order Desmidiales; family Closteriaceae; genus Closterium; species Closterium sp. NIES-67. Next base: position 214,729 of record BQMB01002222.1, on the reverse strand, counting down.
AACAACTCACAAAAATCGACGAAGTCCTTTTTTTCAGACATCCCCTCCACACCTAAGTTGGTACCTTACGTTTACGTGTACGATTTTTTACGTACGTTTACGGCTACGTTTACGTACGTTTACGTGCCTTTGATTTTAGGCCTGCATGTACGGGCAGCCTGAATTTTTTTTGGCTGCCCTAGGAAAAAAACTTAGGGAGGGTAGAAATCTGACTTTGTAAGAACATGGTTCACTCAATTTTTATAGTAGTATTATGCAAGCATACAGCAAAAACCCAAGTTTCCCCCGAGCAAAACACCTACTCGGATCACTCTGAATCGCTAGATTCGTCCTCAGACTCGTCATCAGGCTCGTCCTCAGACTCATCCACAGTGGAAATGTCCAAGTAAGCTTCATCTTGGATGTCATCATCCTCGTCAAGTGGCTCATAGCCATCCTTGGGCTCCTCTCGAATCATTGGTAGTGCTGTCACCATCATTTTCTTGGCGAAGTCCTCATCAAGTTTCTTCACAGTGTGGTAGTTGTGACTGACGTACACTAAATCCGCAAGACGCTTGGGGCCGAGTCGGTTGCGGCGTGCGGTGTGGATGGACTCCCACACACCCCAGTTCGTCTCACATGTGGACGCCGACACGCACTGCTTGAGAATCTTGCACGCCAACTTCGTCAGGTGAGGGCAGTCGGAGCCATTCATAACCCACCACTGCACAGGATCCAGGTGACCCTCCTTGATAAGGATGTGTTCGTCCTTAGCTTTCTGCTCTCCAATTTCTCCCGTCCCCCTGGTGTACGTCAGAATCTCGGTTTCCACAACTGTCGCCATTGGTGACAGGACGTTCCCCATCTTCACAGTCTCTCCCTTGTAGTAGTCGCGCACAAACTGTTTGAATACCTTGGTGCACTCGCGATCCGGTCCGAATATCTTCTCGTACTGGTTCGGCGGATAAAGAATGCGCCCAACCACATAAAGAGGGCAGTTGATGTTGTTCTCCCACCTGTTGCGCACGATCTCTGCAACCTCCTGCTGCTCGTCTGGCTTCAATCCCACGCTCGCCTTCTCCACTTGCTCCTCCAAATCGATCATCATCTCGTACACTGAGGGAAAAAACCGTCCGGATGTTTGGCAATAAGTTGGGTTTTTAGGCTTTGAGACTACTGTATGGTAAACCTGCAAGATGCACGGTGGTACATGTTGGGAGAGGCACAAAGTGGATGCGTTCACTGCACTAAGAACTAGAATAGTACATTGGATCTAACTCATACTCCAAAAGATATACAACGAGTACATCCTGGCAGTTTTTTCCCAGGACAAAGAGCAAACTTCCGAACAACGTTTCTAGTACCTAGTCCACCTACTCTTGGCGTTGATCACCATCCACACCCTCCTAGGCATGTTATCTATGTGGTTAGTGCAGACCTTTGCATGAAGCTTCTTGCACTCTTCCTTGACCCACCATTTTGCATAAGGGGGTGAGCACAAGGAAAATTGCGAAGTATTTGAGCGTATGCATAAGTATTGTGCACGAATTCAGATTGAATATAATCTCTGAGACTAGCCAAGCCGAGGGGTGTCCAAAGATGCCATTACTTGAATGGTCCCGGCTTATCATGGGTTGTTTTCGTCGAATCAGAGTAGGGTGAAATCACGTATAGAGTGGCAAAATCTAGCATACCCGCCACGAAACTTAGGGTAACAGAGCACGGTCGATTGAGCATCCTTTCATTGTTAGAATCATGTTAAAATCCGCGAGTCTAGTGACAGTGCATCAGTTGAAGAAGTCTCGACTGTTTGGGAAGAATATCAGGGTTGAGGTCTGGTGAGGAAGAGGGGCACTCCAGAGCTACATATCCATGCTCTCCGAGCCATTCCAAGCCTAGGCAGGGAAAATGACATGGAATGCCTTGGAGAGCATAAGTATGTTGCGCTGGAGTGACCCTTTTTCTCACCAGACCTCAATCCAGATATTCTTCCCAAACAGTCGAGGTTTCTTCGACTGCTGCCCCGTCACTAGACCCGCGGATTTTAACATGGTTCACACAGTGAAAGGATGTTCAGTCGACCGTGCTCTGTTACCCTAAGATTCGTGGCGGGAATGCTAGATTTTGCCACTCTATTCGTGATTTTACCCTAGAACGATACGACGAAGACGACCCATGATAAGCCGGGACCATTTAACTAATGGCATCTTTGGCCACCCCTCGGCTTGGCTAGTCTCTGAGATAACATTCATTCAGAATTTGTGTACAATACTTATGCATACGCTCAAATACTTTGCAATTTTCCTTGTGCTCACCCCCTTATGCAAAATGGTGGGTCCAGGAAGAGTGCGAGAAGCTTCATGCAAAGGTCTGCACTAACCCCATAGATAACATGCCTAGGAGGGTGCGGATGGTGATCAACGCCAAGAGTAGGTGGACTAGGTACTAGAAACGTTGTTCGGAAGTTTGCTCTTTGTCCTGGGAAAAAACTGTCCGGATGTACTCGTTGTATATCTTTTGGAATATGAGTTGGATCCAATGTACTATTCTAGTTCTTAGTGCTGTGAACGCATCCACTTTGTGCCTCTCCCAACGCGTACCACCATGCATCTTGCAGGTTTACCATACAGTAGTCTTAAAGCCTAAAAACCCAACTTCGTGCCAAACATCCGGACGGTTTTTTCCCTCAGTGTACATTTTGCCCATGACCTCCTGATTGCCGTCGACCTGCCTCAGCATCATGTAGATTGGCTTCAGCACAACTACCACCTGTTCAACGCCCTTCCAGAATCCAGGGCGCTTAATGGTACCCCGTGCAACCCTCAGTTTAGGCCTCCCCTTCATGTAGTCCTTGAAACCCTTGGTCGACACCATCTTCTTCAATGTGCGACGCACCAAAATCAACCGCTCAAGAGCGATGTAGTTCGTCCCGAACCGAATGCCTGCAGTCTTCAACACTTTCAGCGAGTCCTCCCGAAAGTGGCCCGTGATCCACTGTGCGTTTTTCAATGTAGATATGAGTTGTTGCGCCTCCTCGATGGTGGGTTTGGCCCAGTTAAGCTCGCCAATGTCTTTCATCAAGAGACTGAGCGCGTGTGCGGCACAACGAATCCACAGCACTTTAGGATACTCCTGCGCCACGATGCTGGCAGCGCTGATGTTCGCGCTCGCACCATCCATCAGCAGTCCAACGACGTTCTCTGCGCCGACCTCCACAATCGCGGTCTTCAAATGTTTGGCGATGTAGTCGGCTCCTTTCTTATCCGTGCCGCAGTCCACGCCAAACAGGAAGACGCTTGCACGGGAGTTCACCGCCAGGATGTTGAGCTGAGGTCGGCCTTCGCCATCCGTCCACCCGTCGCACGCGATGCTCACACCAATTTCGCTCCATGACTCCTTCACATCCTTGAGGGTGTTTTCGGTCTTCGACTTGCACTCCTCAAGCAGGCGACCCATGATACAGTAAGTCGACGTCCGGGTGGGGAGAAACCGGGTCCCGCAGCTGCCACCTTCTTCAGCATCGTCTTGAAGGCTTCATGTTCGGCCACGTTTGGCGGAATGCGACAAACGTGGAAGAACGAAGCAACGGCCAACTGCGCATTCGCAGCATCCACCGGCTTGGGACGCGTATCCGTGAGCGTCCTCTGCGTCGCCGGCCGCTTTCGCGCTCCACCGCTACTCTCGGGCATGTTCGTGGTCGTGTTGATGATAGGGGTATGCGCGAACGCATTTGCATTCCTCTGGCTTGCTTTCTTCCGCTCGTCGTCATCGCTCCTTTTTTTCGCCAAGGCAGCTTTCACTTCCTCCTTCGCCTCGTCAGTAGCTGAGGGGCACGCGATTATGCCGCTATTGCGGATGCCAAGAATATGGTTCTGTGCGCGCACTACATTGAGCTTCCAAATGCGGTTGCAAAACTTGCACTGCTTGTCTACGGTGGAGTCGCATTTACCACCCTCCGGCACGTTGAAATACTTCCAAATAGGATGGTCATCAACGTTCGCCATGACAGCTGAATTTCAAAGCTGATTTTGGCTGGAAATATGAGTAAGTGCTGGTGCTGCTGGTAGTTCTGTGGATTCGGACTGAAATCTGTCGTAATTAAGTAGCAATCTGGATTTGACGTGCGGAAGAGTCTCTTGAGCCGCGAACCAATTTAGGCGAAAGCGCTAGGACGAAATGGCATGTACGCGGAAACGTGTTGCTGCCGGTTGCAACGAAACCAACATGTAGTATGCGATTGGTCGAAATACTAGAAGGCATTTTCGTCGCACCTCAAATTTGCCGACGGATGCTGGAGCGACGAAACTGATTACGCGGTGCGTGTGCTTGATTGATTGGGTGGCGAAAGTGGTGGGCGTCAAATTTGACGCGTTGGCAAACCACTCTGCAAAATTCTGCCGACAGAAGCAATTGCGACGAAAGGCATAGGGAGGTGCGAAACCTCGTCAATGTGCCGGCACGTCAAATTTGACGCGCTGGCAAATCGACGAGTCAACCCAACCGACCGCTCGCGCCCATCCCCTTCCAACCAACCCTTACCCAGCCCTCGACAAATAATCGCGTCCCCCTCCAGTCACGTAGATCCTAACCCACAGGATCCCGCCAACCTAGTCTAAGCTTAAGCTAGCACTTTAGCTAGGAAGGACCCCCCTCCCCCACACCAGCGCGACGATTAGGCGCGTGTCGCAGACTGAGGGAAGACCTTCAGCGGTAGTCTAGTAGTTAATTTCTAGATCGCGTATAAGTATAGCTGCCGCGAGATGTTGATCGCGTTTTTCCCGCTGACAAATTTTGGCCCGGGAAAAGAATTAACGCCTGCCCGGCGGACGTACACGTTATGTTACGCGTACGTGTACGTGGGCTGGATTGACGTAAAGTACCAACTTAGCTCCACACACCAAGCAACCTAAAAAGTCGGTCAACTCCTCTAGGACAGCCACTCCCCCTGCACACCCAACAACCCACAAAATCTTGCTAAGTCCTAATAGCTAGAGACAGGACAAACGAAAAATGGGTAAAGTATATTGTACAGACATTCCCACTCCCAGTCCTCAACGTCACCCCTTATACCCCCAACAAACCCATATCTATTTTCTATGAGTAGTCGCTCCTTTTAGTGGATTTTTTGCCAGTTGCCCGTGTGATCATCTGAAAGTCAATCAAAATGGGACGGCCACGATCAATTGCGATCGTTTCGACAATTATCACCCGTTCCATGGTTGCCACCCCATTCGCTAGCTTCCCCCCCTCCCCTCCGTTTCGATCCCCCCCTCCCTCTTCGTTTTGCTTGCCCCCTCCCCTCCGTTTCGATTTCCCCTTCCCCTCCGTTTCGCTTTCCCCCTCCCCTCGGTTTTGATTCCCTCCCCTTTTCCCACTCGAAATCGATTCCCCCCTCCCCTCCTTTTTGATTTCCTCTCCCTTAATTGAGCTGTGGGTGGCCATCTGATTTTTGAGCTACAGTATTTTCACTTCGCCTGGGAAATCTGAAAAAATAAAACCCACCCGCTAGAAGTAGCAAAGGAGAAATATCGTGACTGCTAGAGATGATGCGGCAATTTGAGAATGGCTACGGCGGTTGCTAAATGGAACCCTGATTGGGTTATGTGAACCCTCAGAATTTCAGGGTTTCAAATTCTAAACACTGACAAACCAAGGTAGGCATTTTTGGAAAACAGACCCTTAGGGTAATTTTTTAATTTTTTTTGTCGACAGATCAGGTCGGGCTTTTTTGAAACGTCAGCCCGGCTTGAGAAACTCAGGGCTCTGTGCGATACAATAGGATCCAGTGCGATAACCTTTTCAAATTTCCAGCTCAGGACACGCCCCTACACATGCTCCAGCTTGCGTCACCTGCGTGATTTTGGCAAAGGCCCAGTCACACCCCACACAACTGCTCCAGCTCACGTCCACCTACCTTAGTCACTGTCACTGTCAACATATAATTTGTATATGTTATAGGCTAGCTAGGTGCATACTCATATAGAGTATAACCCCTTAGGTTAAAGCCCCTTGTACAACCTCATTATAGTTTATTCTTTCTACGCTAAGATCGTATCAAAGTGCTGGATAGGAGAGACAGGATGAGCACAAGAGGGACGACGAGACCAGAAGTGGGACGGAGGCGTCAAGTAAGGAGACACAGGAGGAGATACAGGAGGAGTCACAGGAGGAGAACGAGGGGGGAAACGAGCCGAAGACGAGTTCGACGGAGGAAAGACAGGGCCGTAGACAGACAGGGGAGGTAGAAGCGGGGGAGGCGCAGGCGGGTGGTCAGGGGAAGGAAGGCCGAGCAGGCAAAGGGCGGAGACTGGCGGCGACTGCTACTGCTGCTGCTCCACGCCGACACCAGAACCTCCAACTGCACCACGGCTACTTTCAGAATGCTCCACTCCAGCACCCCCAGAACGAGAACCCTCACCTGCGCCGTTGTGCGCGCCCTGCGTCGAGGGCTGGCTGCGCCGTGCTCCTTATTCCTCCTCGCTTCGCCCTGCCACCGCGCCACTCCAGACCCTGCACCTATACGTCTAGGGCCCAGCCCCCATCCCTGGGCCGCGTCGAGAGCGCTACTTTCTAGCGCTTGTCGACGACCACTTCCAGAGCGCTACTTTCAGAGTAAGGGTGTGGACTTCTTCCAGACCTTTGCCCCGACCCCGAAGATGATTACTCTCCGGGCGCTGCTACATGTAGGAGCACATCGTGACTACGAGCTGCACTCTCTCGACTTCTCGACAATGTTCCTCCAGGGCAGTTTGCATGAGCAGGTCCGCCCGCCAGACTTTACTGACACCTTCGCCCCGGGGGCCCAGTGGCTCCTCTGGCGCCCAGTTTACGGCCTGCGACAGGCGCCGCGTGAGTGGCACGATACGATGTGTGCTACATTAGCTGACCTACAGTTCTTCCCGTTGTCTGCAGACCCTTAACTTTTCGTTCGTGCTGGTCAGACCCTGTTCTACATCCTAGTCTACGTAGACGACCTGGTCTTTGCTACTGCAGACAGTGACGTACTGGCCTTCGTGAAGGCAGAGCTACTGAGGAGACACACCTACACTGACCTAGGAGAGCTGTTCTGCTACTTTGGCCTGCAGATCTCCAGGGACAGAGCAGTGCACACTATCACTCTCACACAGTCACACTTGGTGCTCCAGATCCTTCTGAGGTTCGGCCTTCAGTTCTCCTCCACACAACCCACACCTCTGCCATTAGTTTACAGGCTCTCGGCTCTAGTCCTTGACGAGTTAGTAGAGCCTAGTGGTCGTTACGCAGAGCTGGTGGGTTGCCTTATGTACCTGATGACTTGCACTTGTCCAGATCTCGCATACCCTCTCAGCATCCTGGCTCGCTTTGTGGCCACAGACAGACACCGGCCACAGCACTGGTCGGCCGTTAAGAGGGTTTTGCGTTATCTAGCAAGTACATCAGGCATGGGGCTAGTGCTAGGAGGACATAGGCCAATGGTCCTTGCAAGGCACACAGACGCTTCATGGGCGGACAACGCTGAGACGCTCAGGTCCTCCCAGGGCTACTGCTTTTGCCTTGGTGCAGGCGCCCAGGGCCTTGGTGTAGTGTGGTGGAGCAAGGTGGAGGGCGGTGGGGCACGCTGGCGCGCACGGCCTGCGAGGGCGCCGGCGCAGAAGAGAAACCAGGACCGGCAACGAGCTGGGGCCGGCAGCGAGCAGGGGCCAGCGCAGCTAGCAGGGGCTGGCGTGAGCTGGGGCCGGCGAGGAGCTGGGGTTGGCGCGACTAGTAGGGGCCGATGATGAGCCAGGGCCAGGGGGGCTAGCACGGGCCGGCGCGAGCTGAGGCCGGCGCGGCCAGCCGGGGCCGGCACGGCTAGCAAGGGCCGGCGAGGAGCTCGGCCCGACGAGGCGAGCAGGAGCCGGTGCGGCGAGTTGGGGCCGGCGCGATGGACAGGGGCCAGCGCGGCGAGCTGGGGCAAGTGCGGCGAGTAGGGGCCGACACGCTTGCGCGGTGAGCAGGGGCCGACGCGGCGAGCTGGGGACAGCGACAAGCAAGGGCCGGCGAAGAACAAGGGCCGGCGCGACGAGCAGAGGCCGACGCAGCGAGCTGGGGCCAATGCGACAAGTGGGAGCACGCGGCAAGCAGGGGTCGACGCGGTGAGCGGAGGGCAAGCGCGGCTAGCTAGGGCCAATGCGGCGAGCGAGGGCCAGCGCGGCAAGCTAGGACCAGCGCGACGAGCTGGGGTCGATGCGGCGAGCTAGGCCCAGTGCGGCGAGCTAGGGCCAGCGCGGCGCGGCGAGCTAGACCAGAGGCACGCTAAGGGCAGGGAACTCAAAGGGCGGGGTGCTCTAAGGGCGGGGCGCTCTAAGGTAGGCTAGGGTGGAAGTGAGGGTGGGTGGCACCTGTTAGAGTAGCGGGAAAAGTGGTGACTAAGGGAAAATGCCGTGGGATAGAAAACTAGGGTTGTACTTGCTAACAACTAAACTAGCTAGGCTATAAACAAATATGACCTAGCTAATCTATATAAATATATTTTGTTGACACACCCCCTAGCCTAGATAGTGGCAGTTCATAATAAGGCAGAGTACACCAGGGCACCACTACTAGTCTAATCTTTGGTGAAGGCAACAAGGCAGCTCAAGGCAGCACTGCTAGTGTGACCACTGAGATAAGAGGCCACAAGGCCAGTCAGCAAGTGTAGCAAGACAAGCAGATATAGAACAAGTACAAGCAAGTATAGTATGACTCAGAATACTAGGAGTGGTGCTGCTACGGAGACGAGACCAAGCTGAGTACAGAACGCGGATGGTCACGAGGCACAAGTGCGTTGGTGAAGATATCAGCGGTGTTGGCCTCTAAGGCCAACTGTACCACTCGAGCCTGACCGCGCTGCTGCAACTCACGCAGCAGGAAGAGTAGTAGCTGGATGTGCTTCGCCCTACCCTCAAGTCAATCCTCCTGACATAGGAGGATCATGGCCCTGTTGTCAGCAAATAGGACTGGGGCAGACCTAGGCTGCTCACCTAAGTTTGTGAGCAAGAAAGTCAGCCAACGGAGCTCCTGAGCGGCCATGGCCCCAGCGTAAACTTCTGCCTCACAACTGGACTGAGGTACAGACAATGACCTGGTGGACCTCCAAGAGACTGCACCTGCACCAAGACTAAAACAGTAGCCCTGAGACGACCTAGGCATCTCCACGTCGTCAGCCCACGACGCGTTTGTGTGTCCAGTGAGCACCACTGGCTCCCGTCACCCTAGCACAAGCTAGGTAGATACCGCAGTACCCTATTGGCAGCTGAATAGTGAGCCTTAGTCCTTATGTACTCGCTAGATACCGCAGTACCCTATTGGCAGCTGAATAGTGAACTGGTCGATGCCTGCCTGTCGCAACAAAGCAAGCCAGGAGACCGAGAGGGTACGCTACATTTGGTGGAGTGCAGGTCATAAGGTACATGAGGCACCCCACCAGCTCTACATATGGACCACTAGCCTCGACTAGCTCAGCCGGAACAGGAGCAGAGAGCTTGTAATCCATAGGCAGAGGGTTGGGATGTGCTGAGAAGAACTAGAGACTGAACCTCTGGAGGATCGGCTACGCCATATGGAACTGGGAGAGGGTGATCGTGCGAGCGGCACGCTCACGAGAGATCTCCAAGCCCAGATAACGCCTCAACTCCCCCAAGTCTGTATAGGTGTGTCTCCTAAGTAACTCGGCCTTCACTGAGGCCAGTGCGACTCTGCCAAGAATATCAAAGATAAGATCGCCTACGTACACTAGCATGTAGAACGGTGTCTGGCCTGTGCGAACAAACAGAGAGGGGTCAGTAGAGGACAGAAAGAACTGCAGCTCAGCAAGAGTGGTTCAAAGCGTATCGTGCCACTCACGAGGTGCCTGACGAAGGCCGTAGATAGGACGGCGCAGGCTCCACTCGGTTCCAGTTGGGAAGGACCCAGAGAAGCCTAGAGGGCCCCAGAGGTAGATCTGCTCGTGCAAACTACCCTGCAGGAACGCTGCGGAGAAGTCCAGTGAGTGGAGCTCATAGTCACGCTGCGCGGCTATGTGAAAAAGGACCCAAAGTGTAGTCATCTTCGCGGTTGGGGAGAAGGTCTGGAAGAAGTCCACACCCTCACGTAGACTGAAGCCTCTAGCCACCTTGTAGATCCACATGACATCGACTATGTTCGCCCAAGGTGGGGGAACTGCGTCGACGTAAGTGCCTATGGATCTGTAGGATGCCATCTCAGCTTCCATGGCCTGTACCCACTAGGCTGCCTAAGGTACGGACACCGCCTCAGCGTAAGAGCAAGGAACAGGGATGTTGAGAGCATCTTGGTCGCCCTTTGGGGATATAAGCATGGAGAAGAGATGGGTAACAACGGCAGCAAGGTAGGCCAACTCGTACTCCCTGTCCTCTACCACGTCAATGCCAAGGGCAGGTGCACCCCTGACGGACGGAGGAGGGGCAGCAGAGACTAGAGTGGCAGCATAGTCAAGGCGATGGCTAGCAGCAAAGTCAGTGACTGCAGCGACAAGTGCAGAGAGAGACCCAGGAGGAACAGTAGGGTCAATGACAAGCGACGCAAGCAAGCGCAAGAGGGTAGGACGAGCAGTGCGAGCAGCTTCGAAGCGAGGAGGGGGGGACGACGAGAGCTACGATGGGGGAGGCAATGGGAGGACTGTGATTGGAGGAGCACGCAAACGAAGGACCATAGGGTGGACACTAGGACGGGGAGAGACAAGATGAGCACCAGAGGGTGACGGACCCAGTGGGGAAGAGCTGGGGACTGGGGACGAGGAGGAACAAGGGACAAGTCAGGGGACGGAGGGGAGCGCAAGGGAAAACGAGCTGGAGAGGAGTCTGGAGGAGGATACAACGGGCCATGAACAAGGTCACGCACTGGAGGGGGGAAGGGCAAGCGGACAGGGGAACCTGGAGCAAGACCAAAGAGACAAAGGGCAGACTGCTGCTGCTCCTGCTACGGCGGCTGCGCCTGCTGCTGCTGGTGCTGCGGCTGTTGCTGCGGCTGGAATGGCTCCCTGTCCTCTCCAGGACCACCAGCGGCTCCGCAGCTGCCACCGGCACGCCGCAAAACAGCACCCCTAGGACTAGCACCCTCGGACTCAGCACCCCCAGAACTCTCACCTCCAAAAAAAGCACTCTCAACACCAACTCCACCAAACACCTGAACCCTCAGAACCAACACCCCCCGAGCCCACTGCTCCCTGCTGCTGTGGCCACTGAGTCGGCTGTGGCGACGGCTCCTGCTACTAGTGCAAGGGCGAATGAGGTGCCTAGGGTACCGAGGCTGGGGGAGGCGCCGCCAGGTCAGCGGGCGCGCCCCTAGCAGCTGGGCCCCTAGAGTCAGCCGACTCCCCCACAAGCGCAACCGAGGGGAACTGCGTGGCGTGGGAGACACCAGACTGGGCTGGGCGGGGTGGGAGGGGAGCGGTAGGCGGGGCAGGGACAAGGAAGAGAGTAGGGGGGGGCACAGGAGCGCTGCGGTGCGGGAAGCGCCGGTAGTAGGTGAGTGTCTCGTTGAAGGTACCATCACGAGAGTGGTAAAAGCGGTGGTGTGACAGGTGGTAGAATAGCCAGGGGCGTCAAGCGGAAACCCCAGGAAGACACAGGGAAGGGTTCGGGCTGAGAGCTTGTCCGTGCCAGTGTCGCGGACGTGAGCAAGGCTGCCCCAAATATAGAACGCACACGCGTCACCAGGAGACCGGGTCCAGAGGAGGGTCGGCAAAAACTGTGGCCGCTGGGAGTGCGGCCACAGGTTAAGCTGGTGAGCAGCGTAGAGCACGGCAAACGTCCACAGAAAATGGGGTGTACTGGCATGGACCATGGAGGTGCGAGCCACCTCCATGATCAGACCGGTGCGTTGCTCAACAACCCCATTCTGCTGTGGGGAGTCCGGCAGTGTGTACGTCTTGTGGATGCCCTCCGCACGACTGAACCGTCCTAGAGTGCCAGAGGCGAACTCGCCACCTCAGCCAGAGTGTAAGCGACCTACGGGTAGGCGGTGGTGGGTGCGAATAGTGAGAATCCACGGGAGGAGAACGGTAGGCACGTTGGCCTTTTGATCCAATGGGAACACTATGGTGAAGTGCGAAAAGTCATCAACGATGACTAGAAAGTAGCGCTCTCGACTCAGACCATGGACCGGGGTAGGGCCCCAGACGTCCATTTGGAGTGTTTGTAGCGGTGTTGTGGTAGGAGGAAACGAGGAGGTGTGAGCGGCGGTGCGCAGTCGGCCCTCGACGCAGGACGTGCACAGTGGCAGGGCGGGGAGCGACGTAGGGAGATCAGTAACGAGACCGTGCTGGGACATGTACCGAAGAGGCGGGAGTGCAGGGTGACCTAAGCGGTGGTGCCACAGTAGCGTCGGGTGTCCTATGGAGCAACAGGAGCCGAATGCGGCAACCTCGGCAGATGCAACGGTCGGCGGGGATTCGGTATGCAGTGTAAAGAGACTGGACCCTGGGTCATGCTCAAACGTGGCTAAGTGCCAACCGGTGGCTTTGCTGTGCAAGGGGTGTGTCTCTTGCGGCCAGGGAACGTAGTGGTGGCGCCTCGGTTCTGAAGGTGACTGACACCCACTAGGTTTCTGGTAAACGAGGGGATGTGCAAACCGATGAGGGAGCCGAAGGGGACAACTGGACAGGGGAGAGTGGTGGTGTTACATACGACAGCTGTGGTGGAGGATTCTGCTAGTGCAACGCGGAATGGCGCGGGAAGCGGGGTGAGAGCAGTGCTGTCCCTAAAGAAACAACAAGACGAGCCCGAGTCAAGGACAAAAGAGAGGGCCACCGCAGAAGGGGCAAGGGAGGAGCCTAGGGGACACATAGTAGAGGCTCCTAGACTAGACACAGTGGTGGGACCTAGACCCCTAGGCCCCAAGGACCCCGGTCCTCCAGAGAAACCACACTAGCCCCAGGGCAGTGATCGCTCCGGAGCAGCACCTCCAGAGCCTCCACCTTGCTCACCACCCCCAAGACCCCATTACGGCTGCTGCTGCTGCTGCTGCCACTACTGCTGTTGCTACGGCTGCGGCACTGGCTAGAGAGCCCGGAAGCAGACGTCGGGGTCGTGGAGCCAGAAGCCTAGGAGGTAACTAATATGACCCTCCAAGAGCGTACAGTCTAGGTGTAGGCTAACAAGCTATAGATGGTGGGCGAGAAATCGGAGAGCGGAGGGAAGTGCCTGGCGGTCTGGCCGAGGGACTGACCCGAATGAAGCCATCATGCTGAGAGGAGAGGCGTCGAGGAATTCTAGAAACGAGGAGGAGACTAGTGGGAGGTATAGGTGCTAGAGGAGTACAATCGGAGGTAATAGTAGTGGCGACTGTGGCCGAAGAAGTAGCAGCGAGCATGAGGCTAGTAGCAGCAGCAGCTAGGGACAGTAAGATGGCAGTAGCAGTGAGCTGGCGGCTGGTGGTAGGCTAGGAGCTGTTAGGAGGATTGGGGAGCAAACGAGGAGGAAGTACGCGCGAGAGGATCTACTAGGAGCAATCTGCCAAGGAGCTAGCTAGGAGGCACTAGGACTGGCGGAACAGGACGAAGGACAGACCATAGGGCACGGGGGAATCACATGGCAGACGGCTAACTGGCGACTGGTCTTTGGCGGCCAGCTGCCGCTGGCGGCTGGTGGTCAGCAGCCGGCCGCGAGTGGTGGCAGCTGGCGGCTAAAGGCTGAGGTCAGCGGTCGGCTGCTGAGCGGCTGGTGACTGGTGCTGGCGGCAGGTGGCCGACTGCAAGAAGCCGAAGCTGTCGGTGGGCAATAGCAGTGGCGATAGGAATAGCAGTGGCAGTTGCAGAGTCAGAGGCGGCTGTAGCGGCAGCGGCAGCAGCGGCTGCAGTGGCGGCAGCAGTGGCTGCGGTAGTGGCGGCTGCAACGACAGTGGGCGGCAGTAGGCAGCAGCGGGGCGCCAGCGGGCTGTAGTAGCTGCGGTAGTGGCAGTGGGTGGCATCAGCCGGCGCTGGCTGCTAACTGCTGGCAGTGTCCTGTTGGCGGCTAGTGGCTGGCGGTGGCTGCTGGTTGCTGGCGTTGGTGGCGCTGGGGAGTCAGCAAGCTGGCTGCTGGCTGCTGGAGCTGGCTGCTGGCACTACTGGCTGCTGACGCTGCTGGCTGCTGGAGAGCATGCGGGCTTCTCCTGCTGTGCAGTCCCCGACTCCGATTGACTACCCTCTCCATCCCCACCCACACCCCCCCCATCCGTTACTTCCGACCCCCCACGACCCTTGCCCTCCTTGCCCTTGCCCTTTCCCCGCTTGCCCGAGGAGGCTACGGCAATGGTCTCTGGGCTGCTGCAACCGAGGCAGAGGCCCTAGAGACAGGGACCTGGGGGACAGAGCAGCCTTGAAAGACCGAGACTGCCACCATGCCAGTTGTGTCAGCGATGGCACGGAGGCACGACTCAACCGTCGTCTGGGGGAGGAAAACTCAACGATGGTGAGGGAGGTGAGGGGCACGGCGAGGAGTGAGTCTCGCGCAGAGCCGAGACGGTTAGGGAGGCATGTGATGTAGGTAGGCAGGGACTAGGTGGTGGGGTGCTCCTCAGGGCAAGCTGTACGCCAGTGAGCTCAAGGGACTGGAGGTGCACTACCAGGACTGCTACAGTGGAGAAGGAGGCTAGGTCGGGGATGAGAAACGACAAGAAGAGACGACCTAGGATGGATGAGTACTGGGTAGAGTAGCGAGCGATAACTGCATCCCAGATACCCTTAGCAGTCTCGAGTGTCTCAAAGTGAGTATGCTCGTCCAGGGGGAGGGCCCGAGTGACTACCAGCTGCGCAGCTGCGTCGCGAGACTACCAGACAGAGAGGGCGGCTAGGGCAGTCTCGAACTCAGTCCGCTTCGCGGACGTCGCGTCAGTAGCAGGAGCAGCAGGCTTTGGGGGGCAGCTAACGTACCTGAAGTGTGGACCACAAGGGCCTGGCCACAGTGGTAGAAAGCCGCAGACGGCGGCAGCTAAGGGTGGCAGCGGAAGGCTGCTTGTGGCGGCAGAGAGAAGCCGCTAGTAGGGGCAACTGGCCGCGACGGCAGGGTGGCTACAGAGGCAGCGGCAGCGGGCGGTAGCGAGCGGCTGGAGCTGCGGTATGGGCTGTGGCAGGAGCAGCTGCAGCCTCAGTGAGCGGCAGCGGGTGGCAGTAGGCAATAGGTGGCAGCGGCAGCGGGCAGCTAGTGATGGCTGCTGGTTGTGCGCTGCTGGCAGCTGGCGGCTGGCATTGGTTGCCGGCTGCTGGCACTGGCGGTTGCCGTAGCGGCAGCGGCAGTGGGCTGCAGCGGGTGGCAGCAGGCAGGTAGCGTGCAGCAGCAACTGTAGCGGCAGGAGGTGGTGGCAGCTGGCGGCAGCAGCAGCTGTCGGCTGCAGGGCGGCAGCGGTGGTGAGCCAGTGGCGAGCTGGCTGGTGCAAAGGCTGGTAGCTGCTGGCTGGCGGCTGCTGGCGGCTGCTAGGTGGCGAGCCAGTGGCGTGATGGCTGGCGGCAGAGGCTAGCGGGTGGCTGGCGGCTGCTGGCTGGCGGCTGCTGGCTGTGGTTAGGTGGCGAGCCAGTGGCGTGCTGGCTGGAGGCGGCAGCTAGCGGCTGGCTGGCGGATGCTGGCTGGCGAGCCAACGGCCTGCTGGCTGGCGGCAGCGGCTAGCGACTGGCTGGCGGCTGCTGGCTGCGGCTAGGTGTCAAGCCAGCAGCAAGCTGGCTGGCGGCAGCGGCTAGTGGCTGGCTGGCGGCTGCTGGCTGGCGGCTGCTGGCTGGCGAGCCAGTAGCGTGCTGGCTCGCAACAGCGGCTAGCTGTTGGCTGGCGGCTGCTAGCGGGTGCTGGCTGGCAAGCCAGCGGCGAGCTGGCTGGCAACGGTGGCAGCACGATGGCAGGCTGGTTATCTCGTGGCGAGCGGGCGGCTGCTGGGCAGCGGCGGCGAGCCAGCGGTGAGCGGGCTGACGACGTCTGTGGCGAGCTGGCGGCTAGGTGAGCGGCGGCAACGAGCCAGCGGCGAGCTGGGTGGCAGCGGCTGTGGCGAGCTAATGGCTAGCTGGCTGGCGACTTCGGGCGGGCAGGCACTGGCGAGGCAGACGAGGGACGAGCAGGGGCTGGTGGCAGCCAGCCAGCGCAAAACGGCAGACTAAGGGCGGGCAAGCAGGCTAGCGCAGCTAGGGCTGGCAAGTTGGTTGGCTGGCTGGCGTGCTAGCAGACTAGCAAGCTAGCTGGCTGGCTACCATACCAAATGGAATAGATGCTAGGGAGGGGAGAGGGGGAACTATGGAGAGCAAAATTTGGAGAGCGTGAGTTGCACGAAGTACGGGCGGAAGCGCGGTGCGAGGGGGAAACCTAACCTAGCTCTCTATCATGTTTACAGTAGCGCGAGATAGTAACTAAGCAAAAAATGTCGAGAGAGTATAAGAGTGGGGTTTGTGCCCTCTAAAAACTGACCTAGATAGGCTATAACTAATACAATCTAACTAACATATTAACGTATATTTGTTGACACTAGCCTACCATCCTCCCTTAGCCTGATCACGCTGCCTGCAGCCCGTCACTGCCGCCCCCTTGCAACTCGCACCAGTCGATTCCTCGCAGCCCACTGCCACAGCTGCTCGCAATTTCCCTCCCCCTTCTATTTGCTTGCTATTTGCCGTTACCGCCGCTCACTGCTCGCAACTGCCACTGCTCACTGCTCGCAGCTGCCGCCGCTCCCACACCTGCCCGCGCAATTACAGCAGCCTACGCAGCTGCTCACTGCTGCAGCCGTTCGCTGCTTCTTCACAGCCCGCTGCCACAGCCAGTTCGCAGCTCGCTGCCCCCGCTCGCAGCTAGCTCCTGCTCGCTCGCAGCTCACTGCCCGCGCTGCCAGCGGAGACGCTCGCTTCTCACAGCTGCCGCCACTCACGCAGCTGCCCGTGTAGTCGCACCCGCTCGCTAGCTTGTAGCCCGCTCGCTCGTAGCCCGCTCGTAGCCCACCTGCCCGCTGCTCGCCCGCTCAGCAGCCAGACAGCTCATGAGCAGTCAGCCAGCTTGTTGCGAGCCGCTTGCCAGATAGCCAGCCAGCCAGCCGCTGACAACCAGCAAGCCGCTCCCCCCAGCCAGCTAGCTAGCCAGCCGCCGCCAGCCAGCTGGTCAGCTAGCCAGTCGCCAGCTAGCCATCTGCCGCCAGCCAGCCAGACGCAGCCAGCCAGCCAGATGCTCCCGTTAGCCAGCTAGCCAGCCAGCCACCGCCAGCCAGCACTAGCCACCCACCTGCCAGCCGCCAGCTAGCTAGCCAGCCGCCAGCTAGCCGCCAGGCAGCTGCCAGCCAGCTAGCGAGCTAGCTAGCCAGCCAGCTAGCCAGCCGCCGCCAGCCAGCCAGCCAGCCAGCCGCTGTCAGCCAGCCAGCCACTACCGCCAGCCAACTAGCTAGCCAGCCTGCCGTACCCGCCAGCCTAGCCAGTCAGCTGCCGCTAGCCAGCTAGCCAGCCGTCAGCCAGCCGCCAGCCAGCTAGCCGCCAGCCAGCAGATAGCAGACAGCCAGCCAGCCGCCAGCCAGCTAGCCGCCAGCCGCCAGCTAGCCGCCAGCCGCCAGCTAGCTAGACAGCCAGCCAGCCATTGCTAGCCAGCTAGCCAGCCAGCCACAGCCATCCAGCCACCGCCAGCCACTGCTCGCTGTTTCCTACGGCCTGTTGCCTTTGCTGCCCACTACTGCTTGCTCCCACTACTCCCTGCCACTTGCAGCCTGCTGCCGCAGCCCGCTGCCCCTCCCTCGCAACCTGCTGCTACCCGCTGCCCACTAGTTGCTAGCCTGCTGCTGCCCGCCGTAGCCAGCTGCCTGCTAGCCAGCCGCTTGCCGCCAACTACCAGCCGCCAGCCGCGAGCTGTCCAGCTGCTAGCCGCTAGCAGCCAACCTCCAGCTCCCCGCCCGTAGCTGCCAGCTCGCCAGTACGGCAGCTCGCCAGCTCGCTGCCAGCACACCAGCTTGCCGCCGCCAGCTCGCCAAGCTCGCCAGCTCCCCAAGCTCGCCAGCTCGCCGCCAGCTGCTTGCTACCAGCCTGCCGCCAGCTAGCCGCCACTGCCACCTTACTGCCACTCGCTACTGCTGCCGCTAGCCTACCCCTTGCTGCCTTTGCCGTCAGTCTGTCGCTAGCTGCCGAAGACCGCTGCTCCGCCACAGCCGCCACTGCTGCTACCACTGTTCATGCTCTTGCAGCCCCTAGTGCCTCCCACTAGTCTCCTCCTCGTTTCTGGAGTTCCTCGTCATCTCCCCTATCGCCATGACGACCTCGTCCAGGTCTGTCCCTCGGCTGGACGCCGACGGCCGGGCGGTCGACTTTGTCCTCCCAGCTTCTCGCTCTCCACCTGTGGCTGATGAGCTAGTACGTGGACTGTGAGCTCTTGGAGGCCCACATTACTTCGCTCACTAGGTTCTAGCTCCACGACCTCGAGGTACGCTACAAGGCTGCATGCCCCACGCAGCAGCAGCAGCAGTGGCCACAGCAGCTGCCACAGCAGCAGTAGTAGCAGCAGCAGCTGTGGTGGGCTCCTAGGAGTGTTGGGCACGGTGGAGGCCCTCGAGGTTGGGCCCCAGGGCAGTCACTGCCCTAGGGGACGCGTGGTTTCTCTGGATGCCCGGGGGTTTGGGGACTTGGGGATCTAGGTCCCACTACAGTGTGTAGTCTAGGAGCCTCTACTATGTGGAGACTAGACTCCTCCCCTGCCCCTACTACGGCAGCCATCTCCTTCACACTCGACTCTGGCGTGTCCCACTGCTACTTCCGAGACCACACTGCTCTCACCCCGCTTCTTGCACCAGTACTGGTCTCCCTAGAAGACTCCCCAACCACTGTAGTCATACGCAGCACCACTGCTCTCCCATGTCCAGCTGACCCCTTTGGCTCCCTTACAGGTCTGCACATTTCTTTGGAGCTTAGTTGGTGTAGGTCACATTTAGGACCTAGGAGCAACCACCAATTTTCCTGATCACGAGAGACACGCAGCCAGAACGAACACAGCCACGGGCGCACGTCTAGTCATTTTTGGTTCTGACCCAACGTCCGGTCTCTTCACGCTGCATATAGAGTCCTTGCCGGCTGCTGCGTCTGCTGAGGTAGCCGCGTCATGCTCCTGTCGCTCCCTTGCCCACCCGAAACTTTTGTGGCACCACCGCTTAGGTCACCCTACACTCCCGTGTCTCTGTCACATGTCATAGCACGGTCTAGTCACTGGTCATTCTGCATTGCTCCCAGCCCTACCAACATCGGTAGCACCTCTGTGCACCTTCTGCATTGAGGGGACGCAACGCGCCGCTCCTCACTCCTCCTCGTTCTCTCCTACCACCGCACTGTTGCAAACGCTGCACATGGACGTCTGGGGCCGTGCCCTGGTCCATGGTCTCAGCAGGGAGTGCTTCCTCCACGTCATAGGTGATGACTTCACGCGCTTCACCTAGGTGTTCCCCCTAGAGCAGAACACTTATTTGCCTGACACTCTCATATCATGGCTGCTCGCCGTCCGCACCCAGCGTCGCCTGCCCGTGGTCCGTCTACACTCCGTTGTGGTGGCGAGTTCATCTTCGGCCGTCATGGAGTGTTTTGGCTTGCGTACACACTGCCAGACTCTCCGCAGTAGAATGGGGTCACTGAGCGACGGATCGGCCTGGTGCACTCACCCAGATCTAGCATCCCCTCTCAATATCCTTGCTCGTTTCATTACGACTAGTAGACACCGAGCAGTGCACTGGTCGGCTGCCAAGGGGGTATTGCAGTATGTTGCGAGTACATCAGGTCTGGGGTTTGTGTTGGGAGGACAGGAGCCACTGGTGCTCACGGGACATACAGACACTCAGGTCATTACAGGGCTACTGCTTCAACCTTGTTGCAAGTACCATCTCATGACGGTCCACTTAGTCGTCATCTATAGCACAGTCTAGTTGGGAGGCAGAGAACTACATTGGTGCTATGGTCACTCAGGAGCTCTGCGGGCTGGTGGTACTTCCTACTGCATGAGCTGCAGCAGCGCAGCCAGGCCCGCATACAGCTAGCCCCAGAGGCCAACACTGCTGATCTCTTCACCAAGGCCCTCGGGCCTCGTGATCATCAACAATTTTGTACTCAGTTTGGTCTAGTCCTAGTTGCCTCACACATGCTTGTATCCTGATCTGTACTATTCCAATTTGTATATGCTAAACTATATCGGCTGTCTTGTTACACTTGCTGACAAGCCTTCTGGCCCTTCTCTCAGATGTCAAACGAGTAGACCTTGCCCCTACCTAGACTAGGGGGTGTGTTTGCGCACATATTTTGTATGTACTGCTGGCTAGCTAAGTGCAGACTATAGAGGGGACAACACCAATATAGGTTGCTTGTCCTGCATGTATTACATCATTCATTCTCTTATCTTGTCACTCAGGAGCTATGTCTTATTAATACAAACAACTAAAAGAGGTACTTCAGTATTTTTCTTCTTCAAGTACTTTTGTCTGCAGATCCTATATAGTCTCCTCCAGCATCTTTCAATGTATTTCAACTATAACAATGAGCCTCTGTCTTGGCATTGTGCTATGATGACACCATATGGGTAGCCCATTGATGACTGAAAATATAGGATTTATGAGCACTTGACATACCCATTCGACGGCCTTGTCTTCGAACTTCCAATGCTTCCATGGTGTTGTTCCTAGAATCAACAACTTTTTTCCAAAAATCTTCCTTCTTGTGCACGATTGGTCACAACGATTGTCAAGGGATAGCCTTAGTAGTATCGAAGGGTCTCTACCTGATTCTATGTTAGTCGTCGACTTCTTTGCATGACCAGGAACAAGAACCTTTGGATTCCTGCTACCTAATAAGGTTATCCAAATCTTTTCTTTGTGAGAAAATAAAGAATCGAGTGAAAAGAGTGGAATCCAGTGGTACTGATAAATCCGTCAGATTAGCGAGAGAAAAGTGACTAGGGAAATATCGAGACAGATACAAGAATGGGGTTGTACCCCCTAAGAACCGACCTAGCTAGGATATTACTACTAATTAGCTTCCATGTATTTGTTGACACATCCCCCTAGCCAAGATAGTGGTAGTTTACTCACCTAGGCTGCTCACCTAAGTCGGTGAGCAAGAACACCAGCCAGCGGAGCTCCTGAGCAGCCATGGCCCCAGCGTAGATCTTTCCCTCACAATTGGAATGAGCTACAGATGACGACCTGGTGGACCTCCATGAGACTGCACCAACACCAAGACCACAACAGTATCCCTGTGAAGACATGGGCCTCCCCAAGTCGTCAGCCCACGACGCGTCTATGCGCCCAGTGAGCACCACTAGCTCCGGTCCTCCTAGTACGAACCCCAGTCCTAATGTACTTGCCAGATACCGCAACACCCTCTTGGCAGCCGACTAGTGGACTGGTCGGTGCCTGCCTGTTGCAACAAAGGATACTGAGAGGGTACGCTAGATATGGTCGACTGCATGTCATCGGGTATATGAGGCACCCCACCAGCTCTGCATATGGACCACTGGTCTCAGTCGGATTAGTTGAAACAGGAGCAGAACAGGAGCAAAGAGCTTTTGATCCACAGGCAGAGGGATGGGTTGTGCTGAGGAGAACTGGAGACTGAACCTCTGAAGGATCTGCTGCACCATGTGGGACTGGAGAGAGTGACACTACGGGCAGCATGGTCACGAGAGATCTCCAAGCCCAGATAGCACCGCAGCTCTCCTAGGTCTTTGTAGGTGTGTCTCCTAAGTAACTTGGCCTCTACTGAGGCCAGTGCGTCTAGGTCAGGAGTAGCAACGATGAGATCGTCTACGTACACCACTATATAGAACGGAGTCTAACCGATACGGACAAAAAACGAGGGGTCAGCAGAGGACGGGAAGTACTGGAGAGTAGCAAGTATAGTGCGGAGCATGTCGTGCCAATCACGGGGTGCGTGAAGTAGACTATAGACACGGCGGCGCAGGCTCCATTAGGTTCCAAGCGGGAAGGACCCAGAGAAGCCTAGTGGGCACCGGAGGTAGATCTGGTCGTGCAGACTACCCTGCAGGAAGGCTGTGAAGAAGTTTAGTGAGTGGAGCTTGTAGTCACGTTGCGCGGCTACGTGAAGGAGCACCCAAAGAGTAGTCATATTTGGGGTAGGGGAGAAGGTATGGAAGAAGTCCACACTCTCCCGCTGACTGAAGCCTCTAGCCACATAGCGCACCTTGAACTTCAGCGGCTCTCAATTTGCGCAATTTTACCGTATAGATCCACATGCACTGCAGCTGCTACTGCTCCCTGTCCTCTCCGGGACCTCTAGCCCCACCTCGGCTACCACCATTCGTGCTCTCTGAAATAGCACCCCCAGGACTAGCATGCCCTGATGCACCACCTATAGAACCAGCACCCATAGAACCAGCACCCCCAGAGTCAGCACCCCAAGATGTGGAACGCAAAGGCGTCACCACAAGACCTGGTCCAGAGAAGGGTCGGCGAAACCTGTGGGCCCAGGGAGCGTGGCCATAGGTTAAGTTGGTGAGCTGCGTAGCGCACTGCAAATTGCCACAGAAAATGGGTTGCATCGGCGTGAACCAAAGAGGTGCGAGCTACCTCCATGACTAAGCCAATGCGTCGCTCAGCAACCTTATTCTGCGGTGGGGAGTCCAGCAGTGTGTACGTCCAGTGGATGTTCTCCACACGACAGAACTAACATAGATGGCCGGAGGCGAACTCGCCACGACGGTCAGAGTGCAGACGGACCACGGCAGGCGGTGCTGGGTGCGAGCAGCGAGCAGCCATGGGATGAGATCATCAGGCACGTCAGCCTTCTGCTCAACTGGGAACACCATGGTGAAGCACATGAAGTCGTCAACAACAACGAGGAGGAAGCGCTCCTTGCTAAGACCATGGACCGCGGCAGGGCCCCGGACGTCCATGTGTATTGTCTGTAGCGGTATTCTAGTAGGAGGAAATGGAGAGGAGTGAGGAGCGGCGCGCTGCCGGCCCTCGACGCAGAAGGTGCACACGGGCGCTACCGATGCATGCTTGGCTGGGAGCGACATAAGAAGACCAGTGAATAGAACATGCTGGGACATGTGCCTAAGACGCGGGAGTGCAGGGTGACCCAAACAGTGGTGCCACAGAAGGGTTGGGTGGGTGAGGGAGCCACATGAGCACAACACGGCTACCTCAGCGGACGCAATAACTGGTGGGGACTCTGTGTTCAGTGTGAAGATATTAGATGTGGGGTTATGCTCAAAAATGGCTGGAGGGGCGCCCATGGCTGTGTCCGCACAGGCTGCGTGTCTCGCGTAGCCAGAAAACATGGTGGCAACTCCTCGGTCTTGGATGTGACCGACACCAACTAGGTTCCTGGCAAATGTAAGGATGTGCAGATCTGTCAGGGAGACAGAGGGGACAGCTGGACAGGGGAGAGCACTGGTGCTGCGTGCGATTACTGAGGCGGGGAAGTCTGCTAGGGAGATTTGGACCGGTGCAGGAAGTGGGGTGAGAGCAGTACTGTCTCGAAAGAAGTAGTGAGACGAGCCAGATTCAAGTGTGAAGGAGAGAGCTGCTGTAGGAGGGGCAGGGGTGGAGCCTTGGGGATACGTAGTAGAGGCTCCTAGACTAGATACAGTAGTGGGACCTAGACCCCCAAGCCCCCCGGCTCCCGGTTCTCCAGAGAAACCGCGCTGGCCCCAAGGCAAAGAACGCCCACCAAGGTTGCCATGCTGAGAGGAGCGGCATCGAGGAATTGTAGAGACGATGAGGAGACTAGCGGGAGGCGCTAAGGCGTGTAGAAGCTCTAACGGAAGTAGCAGCAGTGGCGGTTGTGGCCGGATCGGCTGTCTGGCAGTGGCGGCTAGCGGCAGACTAGTGGCAGCGAGTAGCGAGTGACAGTAAGGCGGCAGTGGCGGCTAGCTGGCGGCGGGCTGGTAGCTAGAGGCGGCAAACTAGGAGCGAGCTGGCAAGCTGGCAGCAAGCTGGCGAGCTAACGTGCTGGCGAACCGGCAACAGTGGGCAGTGAGGTGGCGCGCAGGTCGCGATTTGGCGAACGAGTGAGCGAGCGAAGAGGCTGGCAAGCTGATGAGTGGGCTAGCTGACAAGCTGGTGCTGGCGGCTAGCTGGCAGGCCCTGCGGGCGGCGAGCTAGCCAGGGCTGCTGACGGCGAGCTGGCAGGCGCTGCTGGCGGCTAGCTGGCAAGTGCTGCTGGTGGCGAGCTGGCAGGCGCTGTTGGCAGCTAGCTGGCAGCAATCGAGTTGGCGTTGGCTAGCTGGCAGCGACGGTTGGCAGCAGCGGTTGGTGGGCAGCGGCGGCTGGCGGGGAGCGGCGGGTAGTGGTGAGTTGGCGGCGGCAAGCTGGCGGCGACGAGCTGTGAGCTGGCGGCGGCTCGCTGGCGGCTGGCAGTGGGTTGCTGGTGCTAGCAGCTAGCGCTGGCGGCGGGTGGCTAGCGTTATTGGCGGCGGCGGCTGGCACTGTTGGCAGGTAGCGGCTGGCGTTGGCAGACGGCGGCTAGCGCTGCTGGCAGGCGGCGGCTGGTGCTGGCTGCAGGCGCTGTCGGCGGGCGGCTAGCACTGCTAGCGCTGGTGGCTGGCGCTGGCTGCTAGCGCTGACGGCAGGCGGCTAGAGCTGCTGGCGGTGGCGGCTGGCGGCGGGCAGCCACCGCAGCTAGCGCTAGCGGCTGGTAGCCGGCTACTGGCACTGGCGGCGGTAGCTGGTGTTGGATGGCTGGCACTGGCTGGCTGGCGCTGGCTGGTTGACACTGGCTGGCTGGCGCTGGCTGACTGGTGCTGGTGCTGGCTGGCGCTCGTGGGCTGGCTCTGGCACTGGCTGGCATGGGCTGGCACTGGCTGGCGCGAGATAGCTAGTTGGTGCTGGCCGGCTGGCGCTGGCGAGCTGGCTGGCACTGGCTGGTGCGAACTATATGGCTGGCACTGGCGGGCTAGCGCTAGCACTGGTTGGCGCTAGCGAGCTGGCTGGCGCTGGCCATGCGGCGAGGAAGAGGGGGAGGGACGAGCGACGAGCGCTAGCTGGTGGCGTGAGAGAAGGGCTGGCTAGGATCTAGCGGGGGGGACGAGGACTAGGTACGATGTGAGGGGCAGAGCGCGTTAGGCTAGGGCTAGGGCATGTGCTAGGGCGAAAGCGTGGGGGGGATCCTAAACCTAGCTCTAGTCTAGATGCCAGATCAGTCGAGCGAGAGAAAAGTGACCAAGGGAATGTCAAGAGAGATACAACTGTGGGGTTGCACCCCCTAGGAACTGACCTAGGCAGGATATAACAAATACAGATACTAACTAGCTCATATACGTTCGTTGACAAAATTGTCGATCATGAAAGAAATTGACTTGCAATTATGGCACTGGATTTAACGGTAGAATTCACGGTGGCCTTGGGAGCTGCGTGGTGACGTCATCCTGATTTGTACAATATAATTGATTTTTCTGTCGTGGCACTGGGATAGCCCTGTCGAACCTCTTCTCTCTCTAGGGAGGGTACTAGGGAGGCTTTCCTCGAGGAAGGTGGATACATGGAGCCTAACTCTCCTGAGGACATCCCTTATTGTCCCAGTGGTTACGAATTGTGACTTATGACTTGGTATCAGAGTGATCCAGGTTTCAGTTCCTGGTGTACACGCTGTCCTAGCGGGGGGGTGTGTGGTGGCACTGGGATAGCCCAGTCGAACCTCTTCTCTCTCTAGGGAGGGTACTAGGGAGGCTTTCCCTGGGGAAGGTGGATATATGGAGCCTAACTCTCCTGAGGACATACCTTCTTGTCCCAATGGTTAGGACTGGTGACTTTATGACTATTTCATCTACATTGTACAATGTTGCTGGAATGACCAATCCGTTGTTAGTGTCTTAGGATAATGAATACAAGAAGTAATATGCTTACAGAGGGAGCGTGTAGTGATTACTGCCACGCCCTCACGCCCAGCCAGCCGCCCTTGCCCATCCGCCTACAGTTTTCCCCCAGATGAACATGCTGGCCGCAGAGAGCGCCGCTGCTCCTCCAGCCGAATCTGCTGCTCCCAATCTGTGCGCGGCCTGGTCTGGTGCCCTTTCTCCCCCATCCGCTCCGCCAAGCCTATCCATTGGCATGGCGGTGCCAGCCAGGCACCCTCCGCCACCGCACCCTTTAGTCCCCCACTGCGGATTGAGCCAATCCCCTGCTCCCTCTAGGTCAGCTCGTGAGTCGCTTGCGGGAAGGCGGTCTCGCTTCCTCCTAGCAGACACAGTTAAGTACTACTAAACCTCCACGTTACGGCGTTCCCTCGCGCAACTCTTTTCGGCCTTGCCGGCCAAGCGCCCTTAGCCACGCTGCTGGGCTAAGAAACTTTCTCCGCGTGAATTTCCATTTGTTGAAGAAAGCATTCCTGCCTGCCAGCGAGCGACGAGCCCAAGGTGCGTCCGACGTCTTGTGACCTGCTGAATCTGAAGTGTATAGCCCGACTCAGCCATGTGTGTATGTGTGTGTGTGTGTGTGTGTGTGTGGGGGAGGGGGGGGGGGGGGGGGGGGGGGGGGGGGGTGTGTGGTTGTGTGTGTGTGGGTGTGTGTGTGTGTGCTTATGTGATGGCACGAATTCCTGCCTCGTCCCGTGCCATTTAATTCCGCTCAATGCATTGCTGTTTTTACGCTGTTTTTGTCGCCGCACATCCAAGTTGGCAGCGTTTGCGTCCGTGTCGTTTCCGCGCATCCCGTACTCTCCCCTTCTTCCGGCGCTCCTCTTTTTACAGCTTAATCGCACCATTACCCGCATTTCCCGTACTTCCTAACCCTAATCTCCGACCCCCCTAGTCTTATCACGTCTGTCACTAGCCATTTCGTCTCCGCGTTAGTAATTCCTCTGTCCCGTGCCGCCCTGCTGCGTTCGTCCCACTCCCTTTCTTTCTCTTCGCGCCTTTAGGTTCGGATCGCCGCTACGCGCGTTCGTCGTCGAGACTCGCAGCGTCCGCGCTTTCCTGGGATTGCCGGTTGCTGCGTGGCGTAGGGTGAACCTGCTAGAAACTAGGGCTCACGATTCGCTTGCTCGGGTTAGAGTAGTTAGAGTAGGAGCGCGTGCCGTTCGACCCGCAAGAGCAAAAGCATTTGAACCGTTTGAGACCATCCACGTCAGCATGTCGCGCTCCTACGCGAATCTCCTCGACCTATCAGGGGACGCCCCGCTGTTCACGCGCCCAGTGGCGCGCGGAAGCAAGGGCAGCCTCACCCGCTCCGCCACGGCGACGGGGACCATTGCGGACGGCGGGCGCGCGGGCGCGGGCGCGGGGAGCCTGACGGGGCTGGGCGGGGGGGTGGATGAGGCGTCGAGCTCGGAGTCGGAGTCGCCGTCGAGCCTGGCGCAGGAGCGGCTCATCATCGTCGCCAACATGCTCCCGCTGCACGCCGAACGAGACGCCGCCACGCAGGTGCGCCGCGGGGAGGCGGTGGGAGGGGGAAGGGGAGGGGGGAGGAGGGGGAAGGGGGAAGGAGGGCGGGAGTGGGGAGGGGGTAGGGGGAGAGGGGGGGGGGGAGAGGGGGAAGGGGGAAGGGGGGGCGGAGATGGTGCGGGGTGAGGCGCAGGTGCGAGATGGGGAGACGCTGGCTGGGGAGGGAGAGAAGCGGGAGAAGGGGCGCGGGAGAAAGGGCGAAAAAGGATTAGATGGGGGCGGGATAGTGGATTAGAATGAAGGCGGAGTGAATATGGAAGGGGCATTGCGCGTGGATGGATGGGCAGTGGGAAAGGGGGATCATGAGGGGCGGGTGTGTGGTGAGTCATGCACAGCTCATGGTGGGAGGTATGGAAGAGAGGAGGGGCTAAGGAGGAAAGGGGAAAGGAGGAGGGAGGGAGGGAGGGAGGGATGGAGGGATGGAGGGATGGAGGGAGGGATGGAGGGATGGAGAAACGGTAACCATCGGCCGTTGTACTCGTTTGGGAGCAGTAGGAGCGTATTTGTTTGTGCCACAGTGAGAGGAGAAGTTCTGTTGGAGGTGTTCCGTCAACAGAGAGAGACGGTCGTGGTCTGTGAAATGCAAGGACACGCTGGGGACACAGCAGGCGCGAGGGAGAGAATCAAGGGGTTGGAATCTTGGAGAACGAGCAGGGGAAGGTAGTTAGGAAGGGAGGTAGTGGTTGTGATGGAGAGAGAGATGGGTAGGAACGAGGCAGAGTCGGGGTGCGAGAGCGGGCGAGAGCAGCTGCAGGAGAGGGAAAGGGAGGGAGTGAGGAAACGGGGACTTGGGTTTGGCGTGGGGGAGGGGGGAAAGTGATTGGTGGTTTGCGTATGCTGTCTCTGTGAGAGATGTAGCGCGTGTGTGTGTGTGTGTGCGTGTATAGGTGTGGGAAGAGGGTCCGTCCAAGAGGGAAGAGGAGGAGGAGGAGGAACCTGGGAGGGAGGGTGCAGTGCAGGGCAGGATGACGAGTACAAGATAGGAAGTCAGCCCCCGCGCGTACTGTTATGCACGTTATTCATGCCACGCCATGCCAGCCCATCCCATCCCGTCCACTGATGCGTGTGCGGTGTACGGTGTGACATGGACTATGACGGAGCAGGAGTGGGCGTTCAGGTGGGACGAGGACGCGCTGCTGCTGCAGATGAAGGACGGCATCACGGCGGGCAGCGATGATGACATGGAGATCATCTACATCGGCTCGCTCAAGGTGCCCTGCTCATGTACCCTCGCAGGCTTCACCACCCACCCAATGCCGCCCTATGCACTATTAGAAGCCCGTTCAACTAGAAGCCCTCTCAGCTTTCAAAGCTGAAAGTGGGCTGGTGTTTCCTTTTTTGAGGTGCCTGCTTGCTTAAAGCCCAGGTCCCAAATTGGTCACGCAAGCACCAAACTGGGCCCAGTTTGATGCTGACCGAGCTCGCGAACTACCCAAGAAAAAAAAAAAGCCAACCACCCCTTCGCCACAGTAAGAGGTAAAATCGAGGCTGGTATATCTACGGTGGAAATCAACTTTGCAAACTGGGCCCAGTTTGATTCGTGCAGTTTTCGCCGTTGGATCGGGCATGCCAAACCCAACTCCTGCTCTCCTAGGTTTCCAATCAACGGCTGTTTTTGTGCTTGCAATTTGGGATTCCATGTGCTCCTGCGTCTCAGCTGTCAGATCCGCGTTTGGCCCAACTTGAACTCCCCCAAATCAAACTGAACCCAGCTTGCATACGAAACGAAACCCAGCGCGGAGTAACAAAAACAATTTTTCGCACCCAATGCTTTTCTCCACCCGCCCAGCCCAAATTCTGCCCGTTGACTTGCGTGAGCTAATTTGGGATCTGGGCTTTAACTCGGGGGGAAGCAGCAGCGTGGGACTCAACCTTAGCGGAAGCCAGAGCATGGTGATGGTCTCTGGCATGCAAGAGCTGCTGCTCTTCTTTTCTTCACACTCTGGCGTGCTGTGCTGTACGTGTATGCGGGTATGTGGGTATGTGCATGTGTGGGCATGTGGGTATGTGGGCATGTGCATGTGTGGGCATATGCATGCGTGGGTCTGTGTGTGCATGTTTTTGCATGTATGTGTGGCATGTGCATGTGGCATCAGGTGGAGGTGGAGCCATCGGAGCAGGACAGGGTGGCGGCCACGCTCCTAGAGAACTTCAACTGCGTGCCCACCTTCCTGCCACTCGACCTCAAAACCAGGTCGCCCACTCACCTTCTCTTGCCTTGCCATGCCATCCCATAACACGCTGTGCTGCCTTCGCACATGCTGTGCCCCCCCTTCCCCTCCCCACCCCCCCCCCCCCGGCCCCTCCCCTTTCGCAAAGTCTTTCTCTCTCTCCCCCTCTCTCCCCCCCTCTCTTTCCCCTCCTGCTTCTTCCCACCCCCTTACCATCCTTTCCTCCTGCCCCGCTGTTTCTTTCCTCCTGACTGTTGGGACAACACCCAACTCCCTCACACTTGTCCGATGCGTGCTCTCCGCTCACCCCTCCCCTGCGCTTCCCTGCATGCCCCCCTTCTTGTTCTTGTTCTTGTTCCCCCTCCCTCTCTCGCCCCTCCTCCCCTTCCCCACCCCTCTCCCCCCCCCCTCCCCCTCAGATTCTACCACGGGTTCTGCAAGCAGCAGCTGTGGCCGCTGTTCCACTACCTGCTGCCCCTGGGCCCGTCGCATTCGTCGGGGCTGTTCGACCGTGAGCTGTGGCAGGCGTACGTGAGCGCGAACAAGATCTTCAGTGACAAGGTCATGGAGGTGATCAGCCCCGACGACGACTACGTGTGGGTGCACGACTACCACCTCATGGTGCTGCCCACGTTCCTCCGAAAGAGGTTTCACCGCGTTCGCCTCGGCTTCTTCCTGCACAGGTGCGTGCTCTGTGGGGATGTGTGTGTGGGTGGGTGGGTATGTGGGTGTGTGGGGTGGGTGTGTGTGTGGGTGGGTGGGTATGTGGGTGTGTGGGGTGGGTGTGTGGGTGGGTGGATGTGTGTGGGGGGGTGGGAGAGGGGTGGGGGGGGGAGTGTGTGTAACGGGGCTATGGCATGGGGAAAGGAACGGCTGTCGTCTTTCGTGGGTGTCCCTGGGAGGAATTGAAAGACGGCAGGCGTTTCCTCGCTGCTACTCGTCGCCCTGCTGTGCCTTGCTTCACCACTTCAACAGTGCCCCACTGCCCCATGCGTCGCAGTATTGCAGTGCGCACCACACCAGTGCCACCGCCATTTCTATAATCAGTGGGGTGCCTTGTCCCGCAAACCATACACACAACGCCCAAGAGTACCACTTTCCTTCGTGGCAAACCCCCCCTCTCCCCCCCCTCCCCCTCCCCCTCCCCCTTCCAACCAGCCTGTTACCCAGGGCCGAGATATTCGGCACGCTACCCGTGTGGGAGGAGACCCTTTCCCAACTTTCCTCCGCCTCCTCCCTCTCCTCTCCCTCCTTCTCCTCCTTCTCCTCCCTCTCCTCCCCCTCCGTCTCCTCCTTCTCCTCCTCCCCCTCCTTCTCCTCCCCCTCCTCCCCCTCCTTCTCCTCCCTCTCCTTCTCCTTCTCCTCCCTCTCCTCCCCTCCTTCTCCTCCCTCTCCTCCCGCTCCTTCTTCTCCCTCTCCTCCTCCTCCCTCTCCTCCCCCTCCTCCCCACCCCTCCATCCCCTCGTTCCCCCGGCCCTTATCCCCCCCCAGCCCGTTCCCCTCGTCCGAGATCTACCGCACGCTGCCGGTGCGCGACGAGATCCTGCGCGCGTTGCTGAACGCGGACCTCATCGGCTTCCACACCTTTGACTACGCGCGCCACTTCCTCTCGTGCTGCTCGCGCATGCTGGGCCTGGAGTACGAGTCCAAGCGCGGCCACATCGGGCTCGACTACTACGGCCGCACCGTGGGCATCAAGATCATGCCTGTGGGGATCCACATGGGGCGGTTGAATTCGGCGCTGAGTCTGGCGGACACGGAGTGGCGCGTGGGGGAGCTGAGGGCGCAGTTTGAGGGGCGGAAGATGGTGCTGGGGGTTGACGACATGGACCTCTTCAAGGGGATCGGTGGGGCATTGGGGGGGGATGGGGTGTTGGGGGAAGGGAAGGGAAGGGAAGGGAAGGGCAGGGCAGGGAAGGGGAGGGATGTGAAGGGGAGGGGTGGGGTGGGGGAAAGGAGGGATGTGGGGGGTGGGGGGATATGTGGAGTGGGGAGTGTGGGTGGGAGTATTGGGGAGTGGGGGCGTGGGGGTGTAGGGCGTTCGTGGTGGGCTGTGTGCGCTTCTTGTGCGTCTCCTCATCATTGTTATCCCAGTGTATCATCACGAAGCCCACCACTGTCCTCACCGTTGTGTCACCTCACGCCGCCCCCCCCTTCCCCCTTCCCCCTTTCCCCTTCCCCCTTTCCCCTTCCCCCTTCCACCTTCCCCCTTCCCCATTCCCCCACCCCTACAACCTCCTCAATCCCCCTTCCATGCCGTCCCCCTTTCCCTCCAATTACCGGCACCACCTCGTGCGTCTATCCCTCCCGCCCCCCCCTGGAGCACCTGGCACCCGTGGCAGCACTGAAACTGCTGGCCATGCAACACATGCTACTCTCCGTTCCCCCCCTTCGCTATTCCCCCTTCCCCTAAACCTCCTTAACCCCTTCCGTCCACAATCCCCCCCTCCGCTTCTCCCCTTCGCCCCCCCCCACCACCCTGGGTCACCTGGCTGGCACCTGTCTCTTCCTGGGGCACGTGTGGCAGCGCTGAAGATGCTGGCGATGGAGCAGCTGCTGCTTTCCATCTCCCCCCTTCCCCCTTCTCCTAACCTCCTCCTCAACCCCCCTTTCGTCCCCCTTCCCCGCCCCCCTCTCTCTCCCGCGGGCAGCGCTGAAGATGCTAGCGATGGAGCAGCTGCTGCGGCAGCACCCGGAGTGGGTGGGCAAGGTGGTGCTCGTGCAGATCGCCAACCCCGCCAGGGGGCGAGGGACCGAGGTGGAGCAGATGCAGAACGACATCTACTCCATCGTCAAGTACTGCTCTGCCGCACTGCACCCCCCCTCGCTTCCACTTCTCCTCCACTCCGCTCCTCCCTCTTTTTCCCCTTCTCCCCCTCTCCCCCTCACCCCCTCTCCCCCTCTCCCCCTCTCCCCCGATCTCACCCACCCACCCTGCTCCCTAGCCCTTTCCCTTTCTTTGTCCTTTCCATGCCTATGCTACTTCCCAGTTCCTCCTTCGCTTGTGTTATCTCTCGAACCCCACCGCCATGCGATACAGTGTCGTTTCCCATTTCCTATCCATGCACCCCACATCCTCGCACCCCACATCCTCCCACCCCACGTCCTCTCACCCCACGTCCTCTCACCATCACCATATCCTGCACCATCCGCTGTCCCCTCATACCTATACGCTTCACACTGCACTGTTCCCTCCATCCCTCCCACCGAAATCCCACCCGTTCCGTCCCTCCTCCCTCTATCCCCCTCTCCCCCCACCCCCCCAGGCGGGTGAACAGGGAGTTTGGGCGGGAGGGCTACGAGCCGGTGGTGCTGCTGGAGCGGCACGTGCCCATGTACGAGCGCGTGGCCTTCATGTCCCTGGCCGAGTGCCTCGTGGTCACGGCGGTGCGCGACGGCATGAACCTCACGCCCTACGAGTACATCGTCTGCCGCCATGGCGTCGACGCTGCTCAGGCCGCCTCTGCTGCTGCGTCCGCTGCGGCCCGCGCGTCCCCTGCTGCTGCGTCTGCTGCTGCTGCGCTTGGCCCGGGCGCTTCTGCTGCTAATGCGGCTGCTGCTGCTGGTGCTGCTGCTGGTGCTGCTGCTGGTGCTGGTACTGGTGCTGGCAGCAGTGTGGGAACGCATGAGGGGTCGGTAGCCAAGCCTCCTCTGCCCACTCACCGCTCCCACGGCCATTCATCTCTCGATCCTTCGGCCCAGGCTGCTGCGCCCGCTGCACCTGCTGCAGACGCAGGGGGGGATGAGACAAAGCGCACAGAGGCAGCAGCGGCAGGAGCAACAGGGGCAGGGGAAGCCGCGGACTCGACAGGGGCAGGCGCTGCTGGTGCAGTGGGAGGGGACGGGGCAGGTGCAGCACAGCCAGTAGCAGATTCCGCTGCAGCAGCAGGTGCGACCACCACTGCCACGCCAACCGCTGCAGGGGCTGCAGGATTAGCGGGGGGAGAAGCGGCAGGAGCAGCAGGGGCAGCAGTGGGGGCGGAGGGCGTTGGGCCTGTGGTGGCACCGTCGCCGTCGCTGCCGGCGATTATAACGAAGCGGGGCGGCGAGGCAGAGGGGCGGGTGAGGCGGCGCAGTGCCATTGTGGTGTCGGAGTTCATCGGGTGCTCGCCCTCGCTCAGCGGCGCCATCCGCATCAACCCCTGGAACGTGCAGGTGCGCATGTGCGTGTGGGTGGGTGCGTGGGGGTGGGTGCGTGTGCATGTATGCATGTATATGTGGTTGTGCATGTGTGCGTGCATGCATGTATGTGTGGGAGTGTGTGTCTGGGTGGGCCTTGAGGATTAACCCCTGGAACGTATATGCAGGTGTGTGTGTGTGTGTGCATGTGTGTGCGCACGCGTGTGTGTGGTCACACACACACGTGCTCACGTGGAGTAGGGAGCAATGCCCTTGTTTAAAATAGTGATGAACAGGGCTCTTTCATAGTAGCCCCCCCCTCCCTCAACCCCCCCCCCGTCTCCCTGTTCTCCCCCTCCACCCCCACGCCTCGCCCTTCCCCCCTCCCCATCCACCCTTCACCCTCCCGTTTCCCCCCACCCCCACCCCCCTACGCCCAACCCCACCCCCACCCCCTTTTCCCCCGCCAACAGCCGGTGGCGGATGGTGAACAGTGCGCTGACAATGGGGGAGAGCAGGAGATGATTGAGTCGTCTAGAAAATCCCCCCTCCCCTCCCCCTCCCCGTCCCCCTCCCCCTCCCCCTCTTTCCCCCACCCCCAGGCGGTGGCGGACGCAGTGAACAGCGCGTTGACGATGGGGGAGAGCGAGCAGGAGATGCGGCACGACAAGCACTACAAGTATGTGCGCGACCACCACGTGGGCTACTGGGCGCACTCCTTCGTCACCGACCTGCAGCGCACCTGCAGGTGAGCCGCCCGTGGGGGGGTGTGTGGTGGTGGCTGGGTTCCCTGGGAGCAAGCGGAGAGGGCGGAGGGGGAGTGGGGTGTT
Source organism: Closterium sp. NIES-67 (assembly GCA_027943415.1). Taxonomy (NCBI): domain Eukaryota; kingdom Viridiplantae; phylum Streptophyta; class Zygnematophyceae; order Desmidiales; family Closteriaceae; genus Closterium; species Closterium sp. NIES-67. The sequence continues at coordinate 180,313 of BQMB01002222.1, read as the reverse complement.
TGGGAGAAGGATGGCGGTTAGGGGGGGACGTTGAGGGTTGAGGCATGTGCAGTTTGTTTAGCATACTGGGAGCATGCATGTGCGAGGTAGGTATGGGGCGCGTCTAATGCCTTCATTGGGCGAGATGGCCAGACAGTGGGCTGTAAGGAGCGCAAGGTTGCAAGTGCGGACAGATGCCAGTGGGCCTCCTCGCTACCCTCACTGTGCTCTGCTTCCGCCCACGCCCTGCTCACCCTCACCACATTCTATGCTCGCCTTCTTTCCCCCCACACCTTCCCCCCCCCACGCACCCTTCTCCCTTGCTCTCCCCCACACCCGTCCACGGCCTCTCGTTCCGCCAGGGAGCACAGCCACCTGTGCTGCCACAGCATCAGGTTCGGGCGCTGCTTCCTGCATGCCCTCGTGCTCCGCGTCCCCCCACGCCCTGCTGCACCCTCACCACACTCTAAATACCCCCCGCTCTCAATCCCCCCCCCTCTCCCCCCTTCCTACCGCTCCACCCTTCCACGGCCTGCATTCCCCAGGGAGCACAGCCACCTGTGCTGCTACGGCATCGGGTTCGGGCTGGGGTTCCGCACAGTGGCGCTGGACCCCAACTTCCGCAAGCTGCAGACCGACCTCCTCGTGCGCTCGTACCAGCGCGCGCACTCCCGGCTCATCCTGCTCGACTACGATGGCACCATGATGCCGCAGGTTGGAGGGGGTGGGGAGAGAGATGGGTTGGGTGGGGAGGGATGGGGATGGAGTAGTATGGAAGGGAAGATGCGAGGGGGTATGACTATTGGATGCACTCCCGCCATATCCTGCTCGACTACAACGGCACCATGATGCCGCAGGTTGGAGGGGATGGGGAGAGATGGGGATGAGGGTCAAGTGGAGGGATTGGGTTAGAGGGAGGGAGGAGGGGGGAGAGAAAGGGGGACATTGTTGGAAGTAGGTGCTCCTACCAGCGCACGTGTTGATCCATCTCGTTCACCACGCCCCTCCTCTCTTTTCCAATTCTCAGAAACGAACTGCTCTCATAATCCCCAATCCCTTTGCTGCCCTCTGCCCCCTGCCCCCTGCCCCCACTGCTTCGCTCCGTGTCCCCCCGCCCCCCCCTTCCCCTCCCAGGCGTCCTTCAACAAGGCGCCAGGGCAGGACGTGTTGGACGTGGTGCAGTGGCAGCTGATCTGATCCCTCTCGCCCCTCTGCTCCCCCATGCCACCCCATGGCTCCCCTGCCCCCTGTGCCACCCGTGCGCCCCATGCCCCCTCGCCCCAGACGTCCATCAACAAGACGCCAGGGCAGGACGTGCTGGACGTGGTGCAGCGGCTGAGCAGCGACCCGCGCAACACGGTGTTTGTGGTCAGCGGGCGGCGCCGCGAGAACCTGGAGGCATGGTTCCAGTCGTGCCACCGCCTGGGCCTGGCTGCGGAGCACGGCTTCTTCGTCAGGTCAGGCCTCGCCTCCCTGCTGCCACCCCGCACCCCTCGCACCTCTCACACCTCGCACTGCTAACCTCACCTCGCACTGCTAACCTCACCTCGCACTACTCACCTCGCACTACTCACCTCACCTCGCACTACGCACCTCGCTCTACTCACCTCGCACTACTCACCTCGCACTACTCACCTCGCCTCTGCCTGGCTGCGGAGCACGGCTACTTCGTCAGGTGAGGCGTCACCTGTCTCATGTCACCTGTCTCATGTCACCTGTCTCACGTCACCTGTCTCTTGTCATGTCTCGCGCCTCTCCTCTCGCCTCGCACACCTCTGCCTTTGCCAGATGAACTGCATCTCAGTGTCCCGTTACAGCCTATTCGGATGTGTGTGTGCTTTCAGGCGCCTCAAAGCGCACTGGAGCTAGACTCAGCTCCTACTTTTGCTCAAATCTATGGACCTCTAGTTGCCTGGAAGCGCGCAAGAGGTTGGCGTGTGAGTTGCAGCTGGAATTGTGCGGCCTCTTGGAGCCAACCCCAATGCTGTCTGTTCAACGCAGAGATTTTTTAGACCACTCAAAGAGCACAAGGGACCAAAACGATGCTCACCTGATGCCACAGGTCCTCGAAACCTGCCGCTCATCATTCTCCTCCCCTCTCCTGCACGCTCATCATTCCTCCCCTCATCCCACCCCCCTTCATCTGCGCCTCCTCCTCCCTGTCTCTTTCCTCCCTCCCCTTAACTGGAGCCAGTCCGCCCCCTCGCGGACCACCATCGTGCAGCAGGGCACCATATGAAAGCACGTCACCCTACCTTTCCTTTCCTTGATGCGCCAAAACATTTGACGTCTCCCCTTTCTCCCTCCCTCCCTCCCTCCCCCCTCTTCCCCTCTTCCCCTCCTCCCCCCCTCCCCTCCTCTCCTCCCCCCGTCCTCCCTTCCTCCCCTCCTCCCCTCCTCTCCTCCTCTCAGCTGGAGCCGGTCGGCCCCCTGGCAGACGACCATAGTGCAGCAGGACACCACGTGGAAGGACGCGGCGCTGCCGGTCCTGGAGCTCTATACGGAGTCAACGGACGGGTCTTATATCGAGACCAAGGAGAGCGCGCTGGTGTGGCACCACAGGGACGCGGACCCCGACTTTGGGTCGTGGCAGGCCAAGGAGCTGCTGGACCACCTGGAGAGCGTGCTGGCTAACGAGCCCGTGGTGGTCAAGGGAGGCCATCACATCGTGGAGATTAAACCGCAGGTGAGGAGTTGGGCATGTGAGGGGGGGCCGTGTGAGCGTGTGCATGTGGGGTAGCTATTGCACTGGTGCATCTGTGGCCAGAGCGTGTGACCACTGTGCGTATGTGGCGGCCTGAATGGGCTTCAGTTGTTTGCCTCCCTTGTACTCTTTTCCCCCCCACTTGCTTCCCCTCCACGCCCGTCCCTCTCCCCCCGTCCCTCCACGAACCCCCCTCCTCGCATGACGGCCTGAGTGCGCTTCACTTGCTCGCTTCCCTTCCAACCGTTTTCCTCGCCTTTTTTAGAATTCTCAAAAATCACCTCCAACCAGTTCCCCCCACCTCGCATTCCGTCCCCCCACTCCCGTCCCGTCCCCCCAGGGCGTGAGCAAGCTGTTGGTGGAGCAGCTGCTGCGGGCGTCCAAGGGTGCAGGCAAGCCAGAGTGGCCGTCACTAGGCTTCAACTGCCCGCGTCCCTTCTCCCCCCCCCCCCCACCCCCCGTCCGTCCCTCCCCTCTCCTCCCCTCCCCTCCCCTCCCGTCCCCCCAGGGCGTGAGCAAGGGGCTGGTGGTGGAGCAGCTGCTGCGGGCATCCAAGGGCGCGGGCAAGTCGCCTCCGGACTTTGTGCTGTGCGTGGGCGACGACCGGTCAGACGAGGACATGTTCGAGCGCATCAACGCCATCATGACCGCCGCGCCCTCACCCACGCCCCTCGCTGAAGTCTTCGCCTGCACGGTAACCATCGCCCTTCCTTGCCCGCTCTCTCCCTGTGCCCTGCTCTGCGCTGCTGTTCCTAGACTCGCAAAACACACAACACACCACCATGCACTAGCCCGCTCCACTCTCCTCCGCTCCTCTCTGCTCCAATCGTAGCCCTTGCCCGCTCCGCTTCTCAGTTTCTCGCCACACCATCCGACCTGCCTCACCCCTGCCCTCCTCCGGTGCCCTCCCCACCTCACCGCACCCTCCCCTCCTCCTCCCCCCCCGGCCTATGCCAGGTTGGGCAGAAGCCCAGCAAGGCGCGGTACTACCTGGACGACACGAGCGAGGTGATCAAGATGCTGCGCGGCCTCGCCAACGCTCCCTCCATGCCCTCCAATGTCCCGCAGCCCCTCGCATCGCCCACCCTCCACACACTCGCGGCCCCGCACCAGCCCCCCCACGCCGCCACAGCTGCACTCCTCGGGCCCCAGCCAGGGCTGTACACCCTGGGACCCACCGGGGGCCCTGCTTCTGTGATGGGCGCTCAGGGTTCGATGCTGGGGGGCATGATGGGGGGCGTGATGGGGGGTGCCATGATGGGGGGTTTGCCTGGAAGTGGGGTGGCAGGGGGTGTGGTGGGAGGGCTGGGAGCACTGCTGCCCCCGGCTGACAATGCGCATCTGAACTTCGGGGTGGATGAGAATGACGGGTTGTGATGTCAAATGGGCGGTTCCGTGAGGTGAGGTGAGCCGTGAGTGTGGTTTACTCCAGTACTGAGGGGGTGGGTGGTGCTGTGAGGGTGAGGAAGTGTAACAGCCACAAGTAGAGAGCTGAGGGTTCTTCCTCTTTAGGGCGCGGTTCACGTCGATCGTTTTGCCGCCTAAATGATCATGCGAGAGATTTTATCGAGCTGGAAACCAATCCAAGATAGTATTTTGCTGACGAAAACTTCACGAATTAGGGTTACTCGAGAAACAAACTGATCTGAACACCGAATTATCTACAGGAACTGTGCCCTTATTGTGCATTCTGTTGAACAAGCTAGGATAGGATAGAAGCCATGAAAATGGCGTGAGGTTTTAGGTGCTAGGAGGAAATGTCGAGGGAGGGATTGGACTAGGAGAGAGGGATACAAGAAGGGGGTTGTACCCTCTGTAGTGGATCCAGTAACACCTACCAAGCCTACAATTATATAAATATATATTTAGTATATAAATTAACACACCGCCTAGGCTTGGTAGCTGAAACCACACCACGCTCACAGCACACTAAGCCACACACCCCCTAAGCCTAGCAACCCCCATAGTCAGCAGCAGCGACGGCTTCTCGAGCATGGTCAACCCCTCGGCATGTGAGGCGGCGACGTCGGCAGCGAGGGCAGCGGCGGCAGCGTGCGGCTGCGGCTTCGACGACAGCGGCGGCGGCGGCGGAGCTCGCAGCCCTCGGCGGCGTGGCCTGACTCTGCGATGGTGGGCAGGCCCCCGCGAGTCAGCCGTCAGCTGCGGCGAGGAAGAGGGTGTTAGAATATGAGAATGACTAGAAACAAGAGAGTACAGGGGAGATATAGGGTTGGAGTTGTACTCTCTAAGAACACAAACCTATATAGCCTATAACTTCTACATGCAATATATATATGTATAAGTTGACACACCCCCTAGGCTAGATAAGGGGCAGTGCTAAGCAAGAACCATGCAGCTCAGGGTGGCACTACTAGTCCAACCTCTAAGGCAGGGGTCCGAAGACCAGTCAGCAAGAGTACAAGACAGAAAAGAGCAAACCAGGGCGGCACTACTAGTCCGACCACTGGAGGCGAAGCCACAAGGCCTGTCTGAAAGGTATATGTAAAGAGGAGTACACAATCAAGGTCCTAGCAAGTGAGTAGCTCCAGGAACTAGACCCAGCTGCAAAAAGTGCCGCTGATGATCTTTATGTGCAAGCGCCTTAGTAAAGATATTAGCTGTGTTGGCACCGGATAACATAATCAGAAAAGTGTTATTGATAGAGTGAGAGTACACACAGATATACCTAAGTCGTGTACCCTCTAAGAGATGACCCTATACAGTCTATACAAACATGACAATTACACATGTTTGACACACCCCCTAGACTGCATAGGGGAATGTCCTAAACAAGCAGCTCAAGGCGGCACTACTAGTCCAACCTCTGAGACAAGGGTCTGAGAGACCAGTCAGAAGGAGTACAGACAAGGCAAGAACAAGAGCAGGGCGGCACTACTACTCCAGCCACTGGGAGAGGACACAAGTCCAGTCTGTGTATACATATAAAGGACAGTACAAAGTCAAGGTCCTAGCAAGTGAGAGGCTACAGGAACTAGACCAAGCTGTACACAGTGCCGCTGATGATCTTTAGGCGCAAGCGCCTTCGTAAAGATATCAGCCGTCTTGGCACTTGAGGCCAAGTGTACTACGCGAGCCTGACGTCGCTGCTGTAGCTCACGCAGGAGAAAGTACCGCAGCTGAATGTGCTTCGCTCTGCCCTCAAGTCGAGGCTCCAGGCAAAGGAGGATCATGGCCCTGTTGTCAGCGAACAAGACCGGGGCAGAGCTAGGCCGCTCACCTAAGTCAGTGAGCAAGAAGGTCAGCCAGCGGAGCTCCTGTGCCGCCATGGCACCAGCGTAGATCTCAGCCTCACAGCTGGACTGAGCAACAGACGAGGAGCGGGTAGCTCTCCACGAGACGGCAGCTGAGCCAAGGCTGAAGCAGTAGCCCTGGGTAGACCTGAGTGTCTCGGCGTCGTCTGCCCACGAAGCGTCGGTATGTCCAGTAAGGACCACTGGCCTGCGTCCTCCTAGCACTAACCCCATGCCCGATGTACTAGCAAGATAACGCAGAACCCTCTTAGCGGCAGACCAGTGCTGCGGTCGGTGTCTGCCTGTGGCCACAAAACGAGCCAGGATGCTGAGAGGGTATGCGAGATCTGGGCGAGTGCAAGTCATCAGGTACATGAGGCAACCCACCAGCTCTGCGTAGGGGCCACTGGGCTCTACCAACTCCTCAGACACTGGAGCGGAGAGTCTGTGGTCTACAGGCAGAGGGGTGGGCTGTGCAGAGGAGAACTGAAGGCTGAACCTCTGAAGGACCTGGCGCACCAAGTGTGACTGAGTGAGGGTGATGGTGCGCGATGCTCTGTCCCTGGAGATCTGCAAGCCAAGGTAGCGGCGCAGTTCTCCAAGGTCAGTGCACGTGTGTCTCTTTAGCAGCTCTGCCTTCACGGAGGCCAGTGCGTCCCTGTCTGCTGTGGCAAAGACCAGGTCGTCGACGTAAACAAGGATGTAGAACGGAGTCGGCCAGCACGAACGAAGAGTGAAGGGTCTGCGGAAGACGGAAAGAACTGCAGGTCAGCAAGCGTAGCACGGAGAGTGTCGTGCCACTCACGGGGAGACTGGCGCAGGCCGTAGACGGGGCGCCGGAGGAGCCACTGGGTCCCAGGAGGGAAGGTGCCAGTAAAGCCCTGAGGGCGACGCAAGTAGACCTGCTCGTGTAGGCTGCCCTGAAGGAAGGCAGTGGAGAAGTCGAGGGAGTGAAGCTCGTAGTCACGCTGAGCAGCTATGTGTAACAGAACCCGAAGAGTAGTCATCTTCGGGGTCGGAGCGAAGGTCTGGAAGAAGTCCACCCCCTCGCGCTGACTGAAGCCTCTAGCCACATAGCGCGCCTTGAACACAGGCGCCTCTCGAGGAGGGCACTTCACCTTGAAGAGCCAGCGGCCATCGACTACGTTCACCCAAGGTGGGGGAACTGCGTCGACAAAGGTGCCGGTGGATCTCCAAGATGCCATCTCCTGTTCCATGGCAGCTATCCACTGTGAGGCCCAGGGTCCCGAAGTCGCCTCAGCGTAAGTGCGAGGGGTCGGGATGTCGAAAGCGTCTGGGTCACCCTCAGGGACTAGCAGCATGGAACAGAGATGGGGAGCAGCCTCGGAGAGGAAAGCAAGCTCGAACTGGCGGTCCTCCAGGACGTCACTGCCAAGAGCAGGAGCACCCCCGACAGACGGAGGACAGGCAGGGTCAGAGACCAGAGCTGTGGCGTAGTCAAGGCGGCGGGTAGAGGCGAAGTCAGCGACAGCAGCGACAAGGGCGTCAAGGCACGAGACCGGAACAGACGGGTCGGTAACAAGAGAGGCAAGGACCCGAGAAAAAAGGGGACGAGCGGCACGAAGGTAGTCAGACAGCGGGGGGGGTGCAACAACAAGGGAGGACGGAGGAGGCGACGGCAGAAGGGGAGGACTAGACGCGTGGGAACGAAGCAACATAGGGTGGGAGCGCAAGATAGGCGAGGCAGGACGAGCACGGGAGGGACGGTGAGACCAGACGTGCAACGGAGGAGTCGGGTCAGGAGACAGGGGAGGTGACACAAGAGGGGAACGAGGGGGGAGACAGGCCGGGGACGAGTCCGGTGGAGGGAAAACAGGGCCGTAGACAGGAAGAGGAGGAGACGGCCGGGGAGGAACAGACGCAGGGTCAGGTGAGGGAAGGCCGAGCAGGCGAAATGCTGACACCGGCGGGGACTGCTGCTGCGGCGGCGCAACGGCGACACCTGGACCGCAAGCTGCTCCTCGGGTACCACAGGCACTCTCCACACTAGCACCCCCAGAGGGGCCACCCCCAGGGCGACTGGGACGAGCACCCCCAGAGTCAGCGAACGGGGGTCGCGACGGCGGCGGCGGCGGCGGCAGCGACAACGACGGCAGCAGCGGCGGCAGAGGCGGTGGAGGAGGGGACTGGGGAGGGGACACCGGGGGAGGGGCAGCCGGCGAGGACTGCACTGGAGGGCCACCAGAGTCAGAAGACTCCTCAACCGGGTCCGCCGACGGAAGGGGGGTGACGTGGGACACACCAGAGGGGGCGGGACGGGGAGGAGGAGGAGAAGGGGCAGGGACTACCGGGGAAGGAGTGACCAGGAACAGGGGGGGGGTAACCGGGGGACCACGGTGGGGGAAGCTACGGTAGTAGGAAACGGACTCGTCAAAGGTGACGTCGCGAGAGTGAAAGAAGCGGTGAGACGGCGGGTGGTAAAAGTGCCAGTCGGACGCGTCAAGGGGAAAACCGAGGAAGACGCAGAGAAGGGTGCGGGCAGTGAGCTTGTCCGTGCCGGAGGCACGAACGTGAGCAAGGCAGCCCCAGACGTGGAACGCAGACGCGTCACCAGGAGACCCAGTCCAAAGACGGGTCGGCGAAACCTGCGGCTGCTGAGGGTGCGGCCACAAGTTAAGCTTGTGAGAAGCGTAGCGCACAGCGAACGACCACAGAAAATGGGGTGCACCGGCATGGATCATGGAGGTGCGAGCGACCTCCATGACCAAACCGATGCGTCGCTCAGCGACCCCATTCTGCTGTGGGGAGTCCGGTAGGGTGAACGTCTGGGTGATGCCCTCCGCACGACAAAAGCGACCAAGGACACCTGAGGCAAACTCGCCACCACGATCTGAGTGAAGACGCAAGACAGGAGACCGCGGTGGACACGCGCAGAGACAAGCCAGGGGATGAGAGCGCCAGGCACGTCGGCCTTGCGCTCCAGGGGAAAGACTGTGGTGTAACGAGTGAAGTCGTCGACGAGCACAAGGAAGTAGCGCTCTCGACGCGGCCCAGGGATGGGGGCGGGGCCCCAGACGTCCAGGTGCAGGGTCTGCAGCGGCGCGGCGGTAGGGGGAAACGAGGAGGAGTGAGGGGCACGGCGAAGCCGACCCTCGACACAGGGCGTGCAAGGGGGGGCGGGGGAGGAGGGAAACGCGGGGAGAGAACCGGGGAGACCAAGGACAAGACCGTGCTGGGACATGTGGCGCAGACGCGGGAGCGCAGGGTGACCTAGGCGGTGGTGCCAAAGGAGAGTCGGGTGAGTGAGAGACCGACAGGAGCAGGCAGCAGCAACCTGGGTAGACGCAGCCACCTGAGGGGGGGCCCCAGCCGGGGGGGTCACGGTGTCCAGAGTGAACAGGCCGGACACCGGGTCCCGGGGGAACGTGGACAGGGGGGCACCAGTGGCGGCCTCGGTACAGACAGCATACCGCTCGTGGCCAGGGAACGTAGTAGTGACGCCAAGGTCCTGGAAGCAGCCGACACCAACTAGGTTCCTGGAGAACGAGGGGATATGCAGACCTGTGAGAGAGCCCGAAGGAACCGCCGGACAGGGAAGGGTGGTGGAACTGCGGGCGACTACCGGACCACCAGAGGGGTCAGCAAGAGAGACGGCAGCAGGAACAGGAAGCGGCGTCAGGGTGGTGGAGTCACGGAAGAAACACCGAGAAGCGCCAGAGTCCAAGGTGAAGGAAAGCGAAGCAGAGGCGTCTGGCGTCGGAACGACGGTGGTAGCACCAAGACTACACAAAGCAGAGGATCCTACGCCTGACGCAGCAGGGGAGGCTACGCTAGACACACCTACGCTAGGCAACAGTGAGTAATAAGCTGGAAGCACACTAGAGTCATCAGCATTCATCACATGCAGAGCAGCAACAATGGCATCCATGTCCATATCAAAAATCGGAATACTACGTCTAAGCATGCTGTGCCAGTCCGGGAGGTCTGGCGACGGGCCGAAGCGCTGACGAAAGAGGTCGTCCAGGCGATGAAAACAGCGGGGAGTGGAGTGACCGATCTTACCACAAATGAAGCCGCGGCGAGGACCGGTCTGGATCTGGTACTGACAACGTCCGCCGCCAGAGCCACCACTCGACACACCACCACGCGCCCGGCCACCGCCAGCGCCGGGCCACCCGGGCGGGAGGACACTCGTCTACCGTGGCTGCGATGGCTGCTGCGGCTGCTGCGAAGGCTGCGACTGCGGCGACTGCTGCGGCTGCTGCAATTGCAGGGGCGGCGGCTCAGCTGGACTGGGCAGGGTCCCCTCGTTCGCTCCAGCACCAGACGACCCGACCCCACCACTACCCCCTCCCGCACCCCCGCCTTCGCCTCCGCCACGCCCAACCTTGGGGCGGCGGCCCTTCCCCGAACGGAACTGCGCGGAAGCAGCAGTCTCAGCCACTGCGGCAGAGCCGTCGGAGAAGGTACACTGAGCAGGGGCACAACCCTGAAAGATAGGGACCGGCACGGCACCGCTCGCCTGGGCGATGGAGCGGTGACGGGTCTCTATCACAGTCAGGGTGTCTACAAAGTCAGTGAGGGTGAGGTCGGCGGGGTGAATGCTAAGGAAGCGGTCGCGGGCGACAGCAAGGCGGTCAGGGAGGCGGGTGGCAAGCAGGTAAAGGGTAGAGGTAATGGGCGGCTGGTGGGCTCTAAGCTGTGCGTCAGTGCAGGCAGCGCGCCAGGTCTCATCTATCGAGCGCAGGTGGGCAGCAACGTCAGAGACAGTAGGGAAGGATGCAAGGTCAGGAAAGAGCATCGGGAGGATCAGGCGACCCACCGAGGCAGCCGGAGGAGTGGAATAGCGCTGGATGACAGCATCTAAGTATGCCTGAGCAGTAGTGAGGGACCTAAAGCGAGGGCGCTCGGACGGGGGAAGGGCGTTGCTAATGGCAAGCTGGGCGACAGCATCGCGAGAAAGCCAGACAGAGCGCGCACGGGCAGTGGCAGCAGTAGACTCGCGCTCGGTGGGGGTGGAGTCAGCAGGCAAAGTAGCAGGGGGGTCTGGGCAGGGGAGCGTACCGTCAAGGTGTGCGGAAAGCGGTTCGCCATCCTGCCGCTGGCCAGTGAGTTGGCAGCGGAGGTCGGCAAGCCACGCCTCGAACTCCAGAGGCTGGCCTTCAGCGTCGAAGCGAAGCTCCGCCGCCATCAGGAACAGCGCAGTGCGGTGCAGGGCAGTGCAGCAAGGTGGAGTGCGGTGCCGTGCAGTACAGTGCGGTGCAGTGCGGTGCAGTGCGGGGCAGTACGGTGCAGGGCAGTGCAGGGCGGGGGGGGGGGGGGGGGGGGGGGGGGAACCGTACCAGTGAGGAGGACCGGGGCCGGGGCAGGGACGAGCGCAGGGGCCGGGCCGGAGCAACGGGGCCGGGCGGGTGCGACGGGGCCGGGCCGGTGCGACGGGGCCGGGCGGGTGCGTCGGGGCCGGGCTGGTGCGACGGGGCCGGGCGGGCGCGACGGGGCCGGGCTGGTGCGACGGGGCCGGGCGGGTGCGACGGGGCCGGGCCGGTGCGACGGGGCCGGGCAGGTGCGTCGGGGCCGGGCCGGTGCGACGGGGCCGGGCAGGTGCGACGGGGCCGGGCGGGTGCGACGGGGCCGGGCGGGTGCGACGGGGCCGGGCCGGTGCGACGGGGCCGGGCAGGGGCGTCGGGGCCGGGCCGGTGCGACGGGGCCGGACGGGTGCGACGGGGCCGGGCGGCTGCGACGGGGCCGGGCAGGGGGGCGACGGGGCCGGGCGGGTGCGACGGGGCCGGGCGGGCGCTACAGGGCCGGGCTGGTGCGACGGGGCCGGGCTGGTGCGACGGGGCCGGAAGGCGTGACGGGGCCCAGGAGGGGGGGGGGGCTCGACGCGGCCCAGGAGGGGCGCTACGGGGCCCAGGATGGGCGTTACGAGGCCCAGGGGGGGCACTACGGGGCCCAGGAGGGGCGCGACGGAACCCCGGAGGAGCGCTACGGGGCCCAGGAGGGGCGCTACGGGGCCTGGGAGGGGCGCGACGAGGCCCAGGGGGGGCACTACGGGGCCCAGGAGGGGCGCTACGGGGCCCAGGAGGGGCGCGACAGGGCCTGGGAGGGGCGCGACTGAGCCCAGGAGGGGCGCTACAGGGCCCAGGAAGGGCGCGACGGGGCTTGGGAGGGGTGCGACGAGGCCCAGGGGGGGCACTACGGGGCCCAGGCGGGGCGCGACGGAACCCAGGAGGGGCGCGACGGGGCCCAGGAGGGGTGCTACGGGGCCCAGGAGGGGCGCTACGGGGCCCAGGAGGGGCGCACCTTTGAAGACCGAACCTTTGAAGGACCTGGCGCACGAAGTGTGACTATGTGAGAGTGATGGTGTGCGCAGCTCTGTCCTTGGAGATCTGCATGCGAAGGTAGCGGCGCAACTCTCCTAGATCAGTGCAGGTGTGTCTCCTCAGCAGCTCAGCCTTCACCGAGGCCAGCGCGTCTCTGTCTGCAGTAGCGAAGACCAGGTCGTCTACGTAGACGAGGATGTAGAACCGAGTCTGGCCAGCTAGAACGAAGAGCGAGGGGTCTGCAGAGGACGGAAAGAAGTGCAGGTCAGCTAGCGTAGCTCAAAGTGTGCCGTGCCACTCACGGGGAGCCTGTCGCAAGCCGTAGACTCGGCGTCGGAGGAGCCACTGGGTCCCAGGAGGGAAGGTACCGGTGAAGCCCTGTGGACGGTGCAGGTAGACCTGCTCGTGTAGGCTGCCCTGAAGAAAAGCAATGGAGAAATCGAGGGAGTGGAGCTCGTAGTCACGCTGTGCTGCTACGTGTAGCAGCACCCGAAGAGTGGTCATCTTCGGGGTCGAGGCGAAGGTCTGAAAGAAGTCCACCCCCTCACACTGACTGAAGCCTCTAGCCACATAGCACGCCTTGAACACAGACGGCTCTCCAGGGGGGGCGCTTCACTTTGAAAAGCCACCGGCCATCGACTACGTTCACCCCAGGTGGGGGAAGTGCATCGACGTAGGTGCCGGTGGATCCCCAAGATGCCATCTACTGCTCCATGGCAGCTATCCACTGAGAGGCCCAGGGTCCTAAGGTCGCCTCAGCGTAAGTGCCAGGGGTCGGGATGTCAAAGGCGTCTGGGTCCCCCTCAGGGTCTAGCAGCATGGAACAGAGATGGGGAACCGCCTCAGACAGGAAAGCAAGCTTGTAAGCCTATCCTCTAGGACGTCATTGCCAAGGGCGGGAGTAACAGAGACCAGAGCGGTGGCGTAGTTTAGGCGGTGGGTAGAGGCAAAGTCAGCAACAGCAACAACAAGAGCGTCACGACTCGAGACAGGAACAGACGGGTCGGTAACGAGGGTGGCAAGGACCCGAGGAACAAGAGGACGAGTAGCACGAAGGTAGTCAGACAGTGGGGGAGGCGCAACAACGAGTGACGACGGAGGAGGACGAGACGCGTGGGAACGATGCAACATGGGGTGAGGGCGCTGAACAGGAGAGACAGGACGAGCACGAGAGGGACGGTGAGACCAGACGTGAGACGGGGGCGTCCTTCCAGGTGACAAAGGAGGAGACACAGGAGGGGAACGAGGGGGAAGACGAGCCGGCGACGAGTCTGGTGGAGGGAACACAGGGCCGTAGACAGGAAGAGGAGGAGGGGGCGGGGGAGGCGTAGGCGAGCGGTCAGGTGAGGGAAGGCCGAGCAGGCGAAGGGCGGACACCAGCGGTGACTGTTGCTGCTGCTGCTGCTCGACGCCGACACCTGGACCGCCAGCTGCACCGAGGCTACCTCCGGAACACTCCACTCCAGCACCCCCGGAACGAGCACCCCCAGAGTGAGAAACCTCTCCAGCACCGGTGCCACCTCCAGGCACGCCGGGACTAGCCATGACATGAACCCCAGGACTAGCACCCTCCTCAACGACAGAACCCCCAAAGTCCACGGACTGCTGCTGCTGCAGTGGCGGCGGCGGCTGCTGCTGCTGCGGCTGCGACGACATCTGCTATGGCGGCGATTATGGCGGCTGCTGCGCCGGCAGAGGAGGACACACCGGAGAAGAGATAGGCAGCGAGAACTGCGCCGCGGGGCCACCAGAGTCAGCCGACTCCTCGATTGGGACTACCAACGGGAGGGGAGTGACCTGAGACACACCAGACGGAGCAAGACGGGGAGGGAGGTGAGCAGGGACTACCAGAGGAGTGGGAACCAGAAACAGGGGAGGGGAAACCGGGAGACCTCGGTGGGGAAAGCGGTGGTAAATGGAGACATACTCGTCGAAGGTGGCGTCACGGGAGTGAAAAAAGTGGTGAGACGACGGGTGGTAAAAGTGCCAGTCAGACGAGTCAAGGGGGAAACCGAGGAAGACACAAGGGACAGTGGGGGCAATGAGCTTGTCTGTGCCAGAGGCAGGAACGTGAGCAATGCAGCCCCTTACGTGGAACGCGGACGCGTCACCAGGGAACCCGGTCCAAAGAAGGGTCGGCAAAACCTGCGGCTGTTGGGAGCGCGGCCAGAGGTTAAGCTGGTGAGCGACGTAGCGAACGACAAACGGCAAAAAAAAAAGGGGTGCACCGGCATGAATCATGGAGGTATGAGCCACCGATGCATCGCTCTGCGACCCCATTCTGCTGCGGGGAGTTCGGTAGGGTGTTTGACTGGGTGATGCCCTCCGCACGACAGAACTGTCAAAGCCGACCAGAGGCGAACTCGCCGCCACGGTCGGAGTGGAGACACAGCACAAGGAGACCGCAGTGGAGGCGCACAGCTACGACCCATGGGATAAGAACGTTAGGCACGTCGGTCTTCCGCTCCAGGGGAAACACCATGGTATAGCGCATGTAGTCGTCGACGAGCACAAGAAAGTAGCGCTCGCAACGAGGTTCGGGGAGGGGGCCTGGGCCCAAGACGTCCAGATGCAGGGTCTGGAGGGTTGCGGTGGCAGGGCAAAGCAAGGAGGAGTGAGGAGCATGGGGCAGACGGCCCTCGACGCATGGCGTGCACGGCGGCACAGGCGAGGGAGGGAGGGCAGGAAGCGACGTCCATCAGGTTGTCGTCTATAGCTCCGTTCAGTTGTGAGGGAGAGATCTACGCTTGGGCCATGGCCACTCAGGAGCTCCGCTGGCTGACTTTCTTGCTCACAGTCTTAGGTGAGCAGCCTAGGTCTGCCCCGGTCCTGTTTGCTGACAACAGGGCCATGATCCTCCTATGACCATCTGCCGTTCTGTACTTTGCTTTGCCTTGTCTCAGTAGCAGCACCACTCCTTGTATCCTGGGTCATAATATACCTGCTTGTACTTGTTGTTCTATACCTGCTTGTCTTGCTACACTTGCTGATTGGCCTTGTGGCCTTTTATCTCAGTGGTTAGACTAGAAGTGATGCCCTGAGTTGCCTTGTTGCCTTTACCAGAGGTCAGACTAAAAGTGCTGCCCTAGTGTACTCTGCCTTATTATGAACTGCCACTATCTAGGCTATTGGGTGTGTCAACAAATATATTTATATAGATTAGCTAGGTCATATTTGTTTATAGCCTAGCTAGTTTAGTTCTTAGCGAGTACAGCCCTAGTTTTGTATCCCTTGATATTTTCCCCTAGTCACCACTTTTCCTGCTACTCTAACATGATTTTTTTTTTCTCTCGTCGCTCCTCACATTTCCGTCGTTACTGTAGCTTCTTTTTTCGTGCATGTGACACTCTTTCTGTTTCGCGCAACCCCCTGCCCTCCAATTTCGCGCTTCGTAGCCTCGAGCCCCCCCCCCCACGGTAGCGTTCGATTTCTTCGTGCGGTAGTCTGCAGGCCAGCACGCCAGCCCGTACGCTAGCGAGCTCGCCAGCCAACGCTCCAGCTAGCTAGCTAGCCCGTTAGCCAGCTCGCTAGCCAGCCCGTTAGCCAGCTCACGCCCGCCAGCGCCTTAGTTCGTAGCCGTCCTGCCTCGCGCCAACCCGCCTGCTCGCCAGCCCACCAGCCTGCACGCTCGCTAGCTTGCACGCTCGCCTTCTTGCCTGCTCACCCGCTCGCCTGCTCAATCCTTTTCAAAAATGGACTATGCTAGAAGATTAGCATATAATATCGTGGGTTTAGGGTGACCCTAGACCCTGACGAACCTCCAAAATTTTGTATCTACCATTAATCCATAACTTTTGACCAAGTAGTTTCTGTATATGAGTAAGGAAATGGTATTTCCTTATTAGGGATTTTTGCTAATAAGGCGTACACTGTTATAACAGGGTTGTCGCGCAGCTCTGCCACGAATTTCAAACCGCGGTACCCAAATGTGGCCTCCTGACGAGCCGCGTGCATTTTACCCCCCTTGCTGTTTTATGCCTAGATCTGGGCGCTTCGCGCCGATTACGAACCACAAGTCGCAGCTTTGCCGAGCCACAACGGTGTGCTCTAGGCTAGCTATATCCATGCTCCCTGCTGTTTTGATGTTGTTTCCCCGTTAATCAATCATTCAATACACGCTCTTTGCGCTTCATACATGCCAGCAGAGCCAACGATCCTAAGCCTTGTGCTCTAGTTCCAATGCAATACAGTTACTTAGGGAGGCTAAAGCCCCGTGCCTACTGCATATCCGCTGTATTGGTTATATTATTTAATAATTGCCTATAGATACGACTATGTTTGCAATGCCAGCTTGCCGAAAGCCGCCCAAAACTTCCGCAAAATATTGGATCCGTCGCCGTCTACCGCCATGACTCCTGAAGAAAGGGCGGCAACACTCAAAGAAGTCCGTCTCACCTACGAGTTGTATCTGCAGGAGTTGGCGCGGCTGCGAGCTGAAACGGCCCAAGCTGAATCCGAGATATCTGCATTGCGGAGCCGAACGCCTCAGACACGACACGACACGATCGCACCAACGACAAGCCAAGGACAGCAGGAGCAAGCAACCCAGCAGCGTTCCGAGATACCTAGCGACAATCAGCGACCACTCGCGGCTTCGCCCGAGGGTTTGACGAACAACCCGCTACCGGCTATTGGATGAGCGGAAGTTGGTGAAGGGGCGAACATAAATCTGCTGCCCCCAATTACCTCTACAACTTGCCTGCAAACTGCAAACATCAACATGGCCCCGTGAATTCTCAAGACGCAGAGGCCGCCCACGTTCGACCCGAGCCATCGTGGCGGTTTGTCCGCCAGCGGGTGGATTTTGCACCTGAGCAGTTTTTAACGACTGCAACCTCGTCAACGACGGCGTGAAAAAAATCCAATATGCCGTGTCGCTCGTACGCGATCCGGCGATGGATTGGTGGCAGAAGGTAATTCAGTCGCAGGAGCCGAATAAGACGCCAAGCGTGATCGGGCGTTTTCGCACGACCAATTACTGGGCAAGAACTTATTGCGAGATGGACGAGTACAGCACGTGGCAATCATGGTGCGCGGGAATTCGTCGCCGCTTCGAGCACGTCAACGCAACCAGTCAAGCGCGTACGTGGTGCCAACTCGGATCGGTCCAGGACTACACCAACAGCTTCACATTTTTATACGACTAGGTCAGCTACATTCACCCAGACGAGAAATTCGACAGATGCATCGGGGGACTTCTACCGGATCTACGCAGAGAAATACAAGTCAGGGAAATTATAGATTTAATGGAGGCACAGAGGATTGCGGAGCGGTTGGATTCGTTCTTCAAGCGAAGGGTGGGTTCCTATGACGGAAGTCGCACTTGGGGACCAATCAAGCGTGCCACTGTACATGCTTTTACAACATCGACCTCAGTTGTTATAGCCTTCAAAGGTCTTTGTTTCGGGTGTAACAGGTCGGGACACCGTAAGTCAGAATGCCCAGAGGAGCGGAAGAAGCAGAATCAAGGGCAGGGGAGTTCCAACAGGCCTACTTCTGATGGAACCTGCTCGCCCGTTACCGACGACCCTCATCGAGTACTGGTACCGATCCACGCAATCGACCAAACTCGGTTGAATAGGGAGGGTGCAGCGGCGGATTACCCCATTTATTTAGAGGATAGGGTTCAAGGGGAAATATATATATATATATATATATATATATATATATTCGTGGATGGGGGCACCAGCCACAGTCTGGCAAAAAAAATGAAGTTACCCCTAGATAGGTGTCTACCAGAGATTGATGCCCGACTAGTCGACGGGAACCCATTAGCAATAAAAGACAGGGCGGACGAGATTAGGGTACGTTGTGGAGCTGAATTCAATTTTTTGATAGGGATGCTGGCAACTATACTCGACGGCTTCGGCATGTTGCTAGGCCAGGATTGCTTGCGATGATTTAATCCAAAAATTGACTGGACGACCGGCAGCTGTTCTATCAAAATCAACAGCCGCAGTGTGACGTTACTAGAATGGACGAAGGGGATCACAAGGGGAGTAACGCAGGTGAACTCCATGGCGATCAAATGAGCGGTCGCACGGGGCGTAGAAGTCTTCACTGTAGTTGTTCGCGCCATCAACACGGCATTGCAACCGTCCGATTTAGAGAAGCTGACAGCAGCAGTGCCGGCCGATTTAGCGCAGTTGATTCGCAGATTTCTGCATATATTTCCAGACGACCTACCCAAGGGATTACCACCGGAACGAACCTTCAACCATCGAATAGAATTAAAACCGGGGACACAACCCACAGTGCAGCGGCAATTTTGACCGACACAGCCGGAGTTAGAGGAATTACGGAAGCAGTTAGATTATTTACTGGAGAAAAGTTCATCCGCTCGAGCTCCTCACCATTTGCTGCCCCCATACTGTTCACGCCCAAGGAAAACGGCGGGTACCGAATGTGCACTGACTACAGAGGACTGAACAGGGTGACTATCAAGTCGCGTTACCCTATCCCGCTTGCCGATGAAGCGATCGACCAACTTCGCAAGACTCGCTCCTTCTCGAAAATAGATTTACGGGGGGGTTACCATCAGATTCGCGTAGTCGCAATTGACTATCACAAGACCGCGTTTTGTACTAGGTATGGGAGCTTTGAGTTTGTAGTTATGCCCTTCGGTCTGACGAACACCCCGACGACATTTCAGATGACCATGAACCAGATCTTCAATTCACTCGTAGATAGGTGTGTTTTAGTTTACCTAGACGACATACTGATCTACAGCGAGACCCGGGAGCAGCACTTAAAGGACCTCGAAGCAGTGTTCACGCAACCGCAGGAGCAATGGCTACTCACGAAGGGGTCTAAGTGCGAGTTTATAAGAGATCGTTTAGAATTTTTGGGACATGTTATTTCCACTAAGAGCGTCGAAGTGGACCCGCGCAAAATTGAGACAGTGCAAGACTGGCTACCGCCTAAGAACCCACAGGAGCTGCAAAGTTTTTTAGGGTTCGTCAATTATGTTTGGCGATTCATCCCGAACATGGCGGGGGTAACTGCACCGTTAACTGACCTGCTGCGGAGAGGTGGGGTGAGAAAGAGCAAGCTGCCTTCTCCGCACTCAAAACGTTTTTGTGCTCAGCCCCTGTCCTTCGCATCGTCGATCTTCACCGTCGATTTGAAGTTATCACAGACGTTAGCGACTTCGCCATCGGAGCAGTACTGTTACAGGACTTCGGCAAAGGCCTACAGCCAATCGCGCACGAGTCACGAAAGCTACACCCGCCCGAGCGAAATTATCCGATACACGATAAGGAAATGCTCACGATCGTGCATGCCTTCAAGGTGTGGCGGTGCTACCTGACGGGCGCGGACGTGGCAGTACGGACAGACCACCAAAGCCTACAGTACATCCGCGCACAGCCACTGCTCAACCCACGATAGATCAGGTGATCGGATTTCATGGAATCCAATTTCCACTACACAGTCACCTACAAAAAGGGGGCATCGAACATTGCAGACCCCCTTTCTCACCCATCCGCCCACCTCAAGTCCATAATCCTCGCCCAAACTTCCCCACGCTTAACAGGCCTATTTACCCACAGGTACTACATAGACAGATTCTTTACATCGGGTGCGTACGAACGGTTCGCAACAGCTAAAGGAGTCCATTACTCAATGACAGGGACTGAGCGCATCTGGATACCGGAGTACAGTTTATTATGGGAGTTACTACTATAGGAAGCCCATAACAGTACAGGTTCAGGGCAATTCGGAGTGGAGAAAACACGGCAGAAGCTGACCAGATACTATTTCTGGACCGACATGCAAGGGGACGTGCAGCGGCATGTGGTTTCGTGCAGAACCTGCCAAACCATGAAATCATCGAAACAGAAGTCAGTTGGACAGTTGCAGCCGATTCCGCCGCCCGAGCGTGCGTGGCACCAGGTGACGATAGACTTCATCACGGACTGCCTGCCAAGGACGGCTATAATGATATGATATTTGTCGTCGTCGATAAGCTGACGAAGAGGGCCCACTTTGCCGCCTGTAAGCAAAGCATCTCAGCCGAAGAAACAGCGTGTATTTTCATCTCGACCGGCATTCGCCTCCACGGAATTCCATCCGCCATCATTTCGGATCGTGACACAAAATTCACCAGCGATTTCTTGCACAACCTCTGGGAACAGTTTGGCACGCGCCTGCAAATCTCATCCGCCTATACACCCCGAGACTGGCGAACAGACCGAACGGGCCAATCAGACGATGGAGCAGCTGATTCGCGCAACATGCGATGATGTGGCCGACTGGGAGCAGCAACTGTCAGTGATTGAGTTCACGTATAACAACGCCCCGTCAGCCACTACCGGATAGTCACCATTCTACCTGAATTATGTGCAGGATCCTACTGTACCAATCACACACAATTTCAAAAATCATATACCTCGAGCCCAACAGCTCGCCAAAGTATTACAAAATGCCCGGGAGCGAGCAGCTGAAGCCATTAAGCGCGCAAATGTTATTTCTAAGCGCAACGCTGATTTACACCGATAAGAAGTAACTTACCAGGCTGGAGATTTGGTACTGCTCGATGTTGTGATATATAGTATGAAGTTTTGCATTCCTGCAAGATCCGTTTTTGGCATAGCAAGCAGTATCAAGTTTTTCGGTAAGGAACCATGTCCGAGTGCTGACGTTAGCAGACCATCGCGCGTCTCTAGGATGACGTTGTAAGGAATTTCCATTCCTTATTGAGTCGTACGCTAGCGCATACACCCAAACTCCTCGACTCGTCACGTTCGGCCTCATTTATCGGCCCAACCCTTTCCCAAGTCGCGTCCGGCACTGTCGCCACATTGCCGAACCTACCCACGTTCCGAGGTTATCGCCCTAGCACGCCAACCCCTATATAGCCTCGTGCCTTCATTGCAATAGCGACCTTGTATTCTCACGTTATAGTACATTGACACTTCCTATATCATAACAGCTGGTATCAGAGCCCGAGCTTTCCAGGAACCTTCCGTTTTTCCATTTAATTAGTTCAGGGTGGTCAGAGGGGATTAGCACGGCTGCACAACAGTTGTCTTCGATCGTAAGTATTTTTACGTCAACAACTACAGCGTGTGCGCTAGCTTCCGCCCCGTCCTAACCGCCATGGCCCCGTTAGATTCGACGGTTGAGGAACAGTCGACCTCGACTGCTGCGAACTCTGCCCGGGAAACTGTGGACCTGCAAGCATTAATGGAGCAGTTGAATAATTTGAAAAGCGTCGTCAACAACCTCCGCGACGAGAACCAACGACTTCGCCATGCGCAGGAGAGGTGTTCAGAGGAGCCGGACGACGATGCAAGAAGCAAGGCAGGTGAGCAGCAACCGTCGCCACTAGAGCTGGCACGACTAGCGGCAACAGCCCCGCGCTCGACAAGTGGCGGCGTGAGATATCAGCAACCCGCTCCTTTCGACCCAGCTAATAAAGGCGTGACGGTGCGACAGTGGATATTCGCCATGAATATCTACTTTAATGCGGCGGGCATCCGAGACAATCAGAAGTAGATCAACCACACGTTAACACTGTTGCAAGGGGCCGCCCTACAGTGGTGGAAGGTCATCGTCGACTCAGCGGCAACTCGCACAAAAGGACAGCACAAGTGGTCCGAAGAATTCGGCAATGAAGACGAGGCAGATTTGTTGTTCGGTGCGACTCACATTTGCACGTGGGCAACGTGGTGCATAGAGCTTCGCAAGCGGTTTGAGCATGCTCCTGACTCAGACAAAGTGCGCGAGACTCTACGCATGTGGAAGCAACTGGGATCTGTGTCCGAGTACACCGCGTCATTCTTGACGTTGGTGGACAGATGTGGTTATATGCACGAGTTGGAGAAGGTCGACAGGTACATGGGCGGGCTGAAGCCTGAAATACAGTACCAGATAAAACTGCAACGCCCTGCGAAGCGGTTACAAGACTTCATCCAGCTTGCCGATGCCGCTGATTCGCTCACAAATCCGAGGACGAACTTCTACGACGGAGGTCGCCCTCGAGAACAGTACCAGCACGCCACGATAAAAGGGGTGGACGCAGTGGATATTTACGCAGTTGCTCCGCGAAATACGGGGCTATGCTACCACTATGGCCGGCCGGGTCACATCCGACGCAACTGCCAAGAATTCATAGCCCTCCAGAATTCTATGGGGAAGAAGCCAGAGGAGCGACCGGGAAATGGGTCGCGTCAGTAAGTACCAGGCCCCTTACTGACGGGCAGGCTTCTTCGCCCGAGCCACACAGTCCCCACCTGGTCGTGATCCTGATTGCTGCAATCGACCAGACCCGGACGAATAAGGGGGACGAAACTGCTGATCACCCTGTGTTGGTGGAGGGCAAAGTCAACGGAGTGTTATTAAAGATTTTCGTGGATGGAGGCGCGAGTCACAGTCTCATACAGCTGGACAGGGCTAAAAAATTGGGTATTCCCTTACTCAAGTATCTACCCAAAATTGACGCCCGACTGGTGGATGGAACTCCGCTGGCTATACGGGAGCGAGTGGAGAACGTCAGTTTTCATGGCGGGGAGCACGTAAAAATTCGGATGGGGCTGCTGGCGATTACACTCGAAGGGTGCGACGTGCTGCTGGGACAGGATTGGCTGTGACAGTACAACCCGAAGATCGACTGGACGACGGGCGGCTGCAGCATAAAGCTCGATGGGATCCCCCGCGAGCTACCGAAATGGACGGGGCCTCGCATGCAAAGCACCCAATTCCATGCGATCACGTTCAAGCGCGTGATAAAAGTGGGAGCTGCAGCGTACGCCGTTGATCTTCGCGAGGTGACATCAACGACAACATCCGAAGATATCGCGAAGCTGTGCGAAGCTGTTCCTCTGGATTTAGCGGACCTGATTCGAAAATACCCCGAGATTTTCCCGGACGACCTGCCAGCTGGACTTCTGTCGAGCCGACCTCGAAAACCATCGCATCGAACTGGAACCAGGCGCTCAACCGACGGTACAGCAACAATTTCGGCTCAGCCAACCAGAACTGGAAGAATTGCAGCAGCAGCTGGATTATCTTCTGACAAAGGGATTTATCCGGCCCAGCACGTCCCCATACGTCGCCCCGATACTGTTCACGCCGAAGAAGGATGGAGGATTCAGGATGTGCATCGACTACCGCGCGTTCAACAGTATCACCATCAAGTCACGTTACCCGATCCCGCAAGCCGACGAACTACTTGACCAACTTCGCGGAGCCAAGTTCTTCTCGAATATCGACTTGCGAGGGGGTTACCATCAAATTCGCGTCGCAGCAGAGGATTGTCACAAGACGACATTTCAAACCCGTTACGGCAGCTACGAGTACCTAGTGATGCCTTTTGGTCTCACGAACGCGCCCTCGACTTTTCAGATGACCATGAACAACATTTTCAGGGAACTCTTGGATAAATGCGTTATTATCTACCTCGACGATATCCTTATCTACAGCCATAGCAGGGAGCAGCACTTACAGGATCTTGGTGCAGTCTTCACGCTGCTGCACAAGAATCGCCTCATCACGAAAGGGTCTAAGTGCGATTTTCTTAAGCAGGAGTTGGAGTTTTTGGGCCACGTCGTTTCTACCGAAGGAGTGAAAATCGACCCCAAGAAAATCAAGACAATACAGGAGTGGAAGCCGCTAAGCAATATAAAGGAGCTGCAGAGTTTTTTGGGTGTCAACTACATCCGCCGATTTATCCCCAATACGACGAGATTATCTGCTCCGCTAACTAACCGACTCAAGGATCACGATTGTTTTTTGTGGGGAGAGAAGCAGCAAGCTGCATTCGACCAACGGAAGATCGCCCTCACGTCGCCGCCCGTCCTTCACATCTCCGATCCTGACCGCCCATACGAAGTCATCACTGACGCCAGCGACATCGCCATCGGTGCAGTTCTCCTACAGGATTTCGGCGACGGATTACAGCCGGTCGCCTACGAATCACGGAAGCGGCAAGGCGCGGAAAAAAACTATACGGTACACGACAAGGAAATGCTGGTGATCGTCCATGCGTTCAAGACTTGGTGGTGCTATCTGACAGGCGCTGACGTCACTGTGCGGACCGACCACAATCCCCTCCAGTACCTGCGAGCCCAACCGAGTCCCAACCCACGACAGATCCGATGGCTCGATTTCCTCGAGTCGAATTTCCACTACACCATCACCTACAAACGGGGCGCCAACAATATTGCCGATGCCCTAACTCGACCCACTGCCCATACCGCCGCCATGCTAGTCGCCCAGACCAGCCCACTACTTACCGGACTATTTACCCACAGCTACAAAACCGACCCTTTCTTCCGCTCTGCTATCCATCAACAGCATACCACCGCCACCACCACAGCTACAAAATCGACACTATTTTAATAAGCGCGATACTTCTCGCATCTGGGTGCCCGGCTACGACTTACTTTGTACCCTTTTAATACAGGAATCCTACGACAACCCTACTTCCGGGCATTTCGGAGTCGACAAAACTATGAAGACGTTGCAGCGCAACTATTATTGGCCGAACATGGACGACGACGTGCGCAAGTACGTATCCTCCTCCACCGTCTGCCATATCATGAAATCCTCCCATCAGCAAGCAGCCGGACTACTACAGCCGTTGGATCCGCCCGAACGACCCTGGCAACACATCACGATGGACTACGTGACAGGACTGCCGGCCGATCCTAGTGGAAACGACGCCATTCTCGTGGTCGTTGACCGACTCACGAAAATGGCGCACTTCATCGCGTGCCAACAGACAATTACAGCTGAGCAGACTGCCCAACTGTTCATCGCCAACGTCATTCGATTGCACGGACTGCCTACCGCAATTATTTCAGACCGAGACCCGAAATTCACATCGAATTTCTGGCGCCACCTGTGGGACCAGTTCGGCATCAAACTACAGTTTTCCTCCGCCTACCACCCACAGACCGACGGGCAGACCGAACGAGTCAACCAAACTACGGAGCACCTCATTCGGACTACCTGTACTGACCCACAAACATGGTAGAAATCCCTTCCGCTACTGGAATTCGTGTATAATAACGCGCCCTCTGCCTCAACCCATCAATCCCCATTTGAACTCAACTACGCACAGGACCCAGTGGTACCCTCTACCCCGAACATCGAGACACCCGTGCCCCGGTCCCATAAATTTGCTTAAGACATTCTCACCGCCTGAGAAAAAGCAGCTGAGGCAATCAGGAAAGCCAACCTGGTCGCAAGCCGACAAGCCGATCGCCATCGCCGTGGCGTCACTTACAAAGTGGGAGATCTCGTCCTACTCGACACTCGCAATTTGCAGCTGCCAATCCCGAGCAAGCTCCGACCCAGATTCTGTGGGCCTTTTCAAGTGACAAATATGGTGACACCTGTCACTGCTCAACCCCGACTCCCGGCTGATTGGTGTCACCACCCGACTTTCCACGTCAGCCTCTTACGGCCCTACGTCCCCAGTTCGTCGGAATTGGCACGCCAACGCAGTGTACCGCAGCTGACGCCCCTGCAGGAACCGACTACCGAGCCCTTGAAAATTCTCGGCCATCGAGTCACGGCGCTACTGAACTGTCGGATGGTTGATTTTCTCGTCTGCTGGTGTGATCGCACGTCAGAAGATGACAGCTGGGTGCCGCTCGCTGAGCTAGAATCACACCCGATTCTAACCGCGTATTATCAGCGTCGGAATGTTTCCGATGCCCGCAGTCTCGTTTAGGAGGGGGGGGGTAGTGTAAGGAATTTCCATTCCTTACTGAGTTGTACGCTAGTGCGTACACCCGAACTCCTCGACTCGTCACGTTCGACCTCGTTTATCGGCCTAACCCTTTCCCGAGTCGCGTCCGGCACTGTCGCCACATTGCCGAACCTACCCACGTTCCGAGGTTATCACCCTAGCACGCCAACCCTTATATAACCTCATGCCTTCATTGCAATAGCGACCTTGTATTCTCACGTTATAGTACATTGACACTTCCTATATCATAACAGACATCAACACCATACCGTTTCAGTTACGCGAATAGACGTAACGAACCGCTTCAGTTATGCGAACAGTCGCGACCCTATACAATGAGGAATAGGTCGCATAGTGCCCAATTAGCCGCACAGGTACTTTCCCCAGAGCTATAAATCCTTGTAATGCCTTTCTATTATTAACCTTGACTTTACACAGAATTATTTGCTCAGGTTATTCAACCTTCGACTACCCACAAGTTCATGTGCTCAGGTTCACTCTTATAAGACTTCCGCTGTCTTACTAGTCTACCATTCTAGCAAAGATCCTTGTTCAAGTCTTCAAGTATCACAAGGCTGTAACACTAACTCTGGTATTACACCTTGTTAAATACTGGCTGTTACTGGAGGTACTTTCAGTATTCTTTTCTACTTCAAGTACTTGTGTTTACAGATTCTATATTTGTCTTCTGCACCATTTTACAAATTATTACACTCGACACCCAGGAACTTCGACTGCCCATCGTCCCAAAACTTCGCCCTCGCTACTGCGGACCGTTTACCATCAGCCACATGATATCTTCTGTTACAGCCCACCTACTGTTACCGGCCACCTGGAACGTCAGCCTATCATTCCACGTGCGGTTACTTCGACCATGCTAGCACTAGTAAATTACCACGTCACCGAGCGAATCCGAACATCCGACCACTCGCCGAGCCTACTGTCGAACCTGCGAAGATTCTTAGCCATCGGATCAAAGGGCACGCCTCATTGAGTTTTGATATCCTGGTAGGGCCGGACGTCCCTGGAAAACAGTTGGGTGCCCCTGATACAGATCGAGAATTACCCATTGTTACGAGTCTACCTCCAGTCACGTAATGTGCGCGACGTCGGCGGTCTTAGCTAAGGCCATACCTTGGAGGGGGGGGGTGTAACGAAATGGTATTTCCTTATCACATATTTTAGTTAATAAGGCATACACTACTATAACGGGGTTGCCGCGCAGATCTGCCACGAAATTCAAAGCGCGGTACCCAATGTGGCCTCCTGACGAGCCACACGCATTTTACCGGCCCTGCTGTTTCATGCCTAGATCTTGGCACTTCGCGCCAAATACGAACCACACGTTGCAGCTCTGCCGAGCCACCCTATATCCATGCTCCCTATTGTTTTGATGTTGCCTCAGTTGTATTGCTTCCTCGTTACTCAATCCTTCGACACACACTCTTTGCGTTTCATTACAATATGTTTCTCATCGTAAGATCCTGGATCGACAGGACAACTTACAGCAAGGATCAGTCTCCCCAAGAAAGACTGCAAGCCTAGAGGATGGACCTTCCCGCATGCGCAGCGGCACTTCCTTGGGACCGTCTGCTGGTTATTTTGACGGGAAGGGGAACGGGTACGAAGAGTGGCACGGGCTACAGTCTCCTGGGCGAACAGAAGTTACGTGGCCGAACGTACTCGATAGTTTTATTTGTGCCTGCGCGGACCGGATGTCAAGACAGTCAAGTTAAATGATGGCAGCGGTCAAGCTCACAGAAATGAGTAAAACAGATTTGCTAACGATATACAGTGACAACTTTCAGAGGTGGGGACCTTCTACGAAAAACAAATCCCGACCATTCAAATTTGATTTGGCCAATCAAACACGAGTGCACTGGCCAGCTCTATGTGCCATGGCGATCCCCCTTGGCTTCATACCACGACCTTGGTGGCAGGGCACTTGTTAACAGGGTAATTACCCTGACTTGATAAAAAAATCAAGATGTTTTCGAGGCAGACCCTGTGTTTTCCAGAGCTTTGTTCAAGCCAGACCTAAGAGAATCATGGGGATTTATCTACTGGCCCGTAGGAGTCCGGGGTGGTTTTGAGGGGGCCCAGACATCTAGTTAGCCTCTAGGGGGTGTAGGAATCTGTCAAACTTCCCGTTCTTCCCTTTCAACCTTAGCCCAAGTCTGCTCTTCCCGTTTTCCCTTAATTTAGCGGTTGGTTTTAAAATGAGCTGCCGGGAACAATTGTTCACGCCATTCAAACTCGCCCCATCCCTCCCACCAAACCCCCTTTCTTCCCAGCCCCCTGGCCTAAATATAACACCTTCACGTGTTTCCCAGCATAGGTGCTGGTGCGGGTTTCCCACCCCGAAGTCGCCCACTTGCACCCTCACTATCTTGTCCAGCAAATATGGGTTATAACCTATCATACCTTTTTTAGCACGCAACCTGAAGAATCATGGTAAATTTCTTACAAAGTCGGATTCTACAGGGCGATTGTCCGAGGGGCCTGGATCGTCCGAGATGGCGAAAAACCTAGCGAGAGCCCTAATTGGTGGTATGAGTTGTGTGGGGGGAATGACACTAAGTTTGCCCCTGAGCTCTGGCTGGCGAATTTTGTACGCTTTTGGGGGGAACAGAAAGAGGCACGCGACTTGGGAGTTTGAGGATTGGAAATCGCCAACTAAACCCAAACCGTCGCATGATGACGTCTTGCGTCGCACCAAACTTTCAGCGACCCAACGAACCCCCGTTTTATGTTCCGTATGCCAACACTGCCTCTCCGTGCCACTGTAAAATTGACCAACGAACAACCTCCTGGGTCCTGGATAGGGCATATGTTATCAGGGCATTTGCCATGACTTGACTGAAATTCTAAGGTAGTTTTCGTACCAGCTCTGATTTTCTCCGGGTTCTTCTCCACACAGCCCTGACAAAATTCGGGAAGGTCTCAAGGCGACCCTGGAAAATCCGAGTAGAGTTTTTTGCGACCCTGATTTTTCCCACTACCCACACCCTCCCCTCCCGGTGCCCCCCCCCCCCCCCCCTTAGAATAGAGTTTCTCCTACTCCCTAACACCCGTCACCCTTCCTAAGACCCGGCTACCAGGCTATTACTTCAGTTGGGAAGGAGTACTTCCAACACACCCCTAGAACACACGTGACTCCGATGAGCCGTGGAGCATGGAACAACCTCAAGAAAGAATCCTTGAAAATGTGCGCCCTCCGAGCATTTTTCCGGCTGGCCCTGAAAAAACAGAGAAGTTCAGATTCAGACCCTGAGTTTTCAGGGTGAAATTCGAAGGGAGCCCTGAGCGCCAGAGCTGTTCAAA
This sequence comes from Closterium sp. NIES-67, assembly GCA_027943415.1. NCBI lineage: Eukaryota > Viridiplantae > Streptophyta > Zygnematophyceae > Desmidiales > Closteriaceae > Closterium > Closterium sp. NIES-67. The sequence goes on along the minus strand of BQMB01002222.1, from coordinate 151,072 downwards.
AACCTGACATAAGCCCTGGTCCTGGGCGAACACATCCCCTCGCAGAACCCTGTTTCCCCGCTCATTCCCCCCCACCCGCCCCTCCCCCAACCTCTTCCCCCACCCATCCAGTCTGATGGGGCATGCATCAACAGCACCATCATCTTCCGCCCGAACCACCCCACCCAGCAAGCTCTCCGACACTGTACTGAACTGCCAAGAAGATGCTGAGGGCGTGTTGTTTTCGCTTGCATTCACGGGCATCACCAGAAAAAACCGATGCTGGCATCGATCAGCATCGGCCTGTGATCGATGCCCAGTTAAAGTTACAAATTTCGTTTATCAAGCGAACTACTGCGAAAAACGTCGTTAAGTTCCCGGAAACAAGTAACTTTTCGTCATTGTTTGAGACGGCGCGGAGTGTGCAGGTGTACATTTGATGATCGATACTGAATCGATGCCCGCGAGCCTTAAAATGACGCGCCCTAAGAGCGTGTAACATTTTTTACGAACACGCCTCAGGGTCGACCGTTCAGAAAGGTTCAACGCGGTCTGAGAGGTTTTATTACGATTTATATTAAAAAACACGTGTTACAATACGGTGAATGTTCGGTTCGGAAGATGTTGGAGAAAATGTTACATGACCTAATCACGACCTTGCCCTGCCTGCAGTCGGTTGAGGGCCCTCTCTGATCTGGCCACCTTGTTGTTGTTGACCCAGCAAACCCTAACCTGCTGCAGAATCTACTCGCCCTGTTGCTCCGAAATTCCTTGATTCATGCTGGCCCTTGCAGTCTCTCTCACCGCCATGAATCGCGCGATCCGCGTGCCAATGCTCACCCGATGCCGACAATGCAGCTAGACTTGTTTATTTATGGAGGAAATCTCTGCTCATGTTGGAATGCGCAGCCATGAGCGGAGCGCACAGTAGCACCACCCCAGCATCGCAAGGCACGTCTGCCCGTTCTCCTCGTCCATGGGGCGTTCAGATGCATATGCTACCGACGCCTCCGCTCCCGCGTCGGGTGTCGCTAGCGTCGCAGGCTCTGCTGCCTTCCGTCCCCCTAAACGTAGCCTATCCAATCGAGGCCCCAAGGAAGCGACGTCCCTCCCAAAGATCCCCTTGCACTCCAAGAAACCTCCTAGCCAAGCGCTCTCCGCGTTGTCGTTGTGCCGGCCTACTCGCAGCGCCAGCAACACCCCGATCAGCAGCCCGGGGCCTTCCAGCCCCACGAGCTTGGCCCTGCCCGCGCGCAGCAGCACCGCGGGCTCGCACGCGCAAATGCCGCTGCAGAGCGGGACGCGGCAAACGCGCGGAAACAGCAACTTGCGGCAGGGCAGTGCGGATCGTTCCGCGGGAAATAGCCGGCTGTGGCGGGAAGTGTCGGATCGTTCCGCGGAGCGTAGAAATGAGCATGTGCGGGACAGCGGTGGGGGGGCGCCTAGGCGGAGGGATTCGGCGTGGGGAGATGCGCGAGGGGGGGTAGATGAGGATGTGAAGGTGAACGAACGGCGGTGGCAGCCGAAGGGGGGTGGTGCTGCTACCGACGAGGAGGAAGAATGGAAAGAGGAGGATGAGGAGGGTGAAGAGGAGCAGGAGGAGGAGGAGGAGGAGGAAGAAGAAGAAGAAGAGGAGGAGGAAGAGGAGGAGGAAGAGGAGGAAGAGGAGGAAAGGGGGATTGGGGCGGATGCAGGGGAGGTGGAAGAGGAGGAGGAGGAGGAAGGGGGGGATGAAGCGGAGCGAGAAGGCGACGACGAGGAAGGCGAGGAGGACGATCGGAGCAGGGGAAGTGCGCAGAGTGCAAGCGACGAGGAGTCGGACGAGGACGACGAGGAGGACGAGGAGGAGCGAGACGGGGATGCGGCGTGGTCGCAGAGCCAGCAGCACCGGCGGAACGTGTCTCAGCCCAACATCCGCGCGTCCCGCGCGTCCTGGGCGCAATCGCAGCGCGCCCGGGCGTCGGCGCGTTATCCCAGTCACGCGTCTGTTGTTGAAGAGGACAAAACTACGCTTGCCCAACCCGCCGCCGCCTCGTCCGCCCGCTCGCCGGGCCCTTCCCCCGCGCGCTCGCCCGCGGGGTCCGCCGCCGCGGCTGCGCGCGCGGGGAGTCCGCGCATGGGAAGCAGCGCGGGGTCGCCGTCGTCCGCGCGGTGGAGCACGCGCAGGAAGCCGTGGACCCCCACCGCGATGGGGGGAGGCACGGGGGGGTTCGATAGTAGCTGCTGCAGCAGTAGCAGCGAGGAGGGGCTGGGACTGCGGGATGGTCGGGTAGAGGAGGAGGGCTGTTTCGTGGGTGATGAGGGGGGAGAGGAGAAGGAGAGGAGGGAGGATGAGGAGGGGCACGAGGAGGAGGGGCACGATGAGCGGAAGCGAGAGGACGGCGCGCGAGGGTCTCATTCGTTCCGCCGGCTTCGCATCGTGCCTCCGCGTCTCGAGACCCAATCGAACAGGCGCAGGGCGCACGTGGGGGAGCCTGTCTCCCCCCCCTCCGCGCGCTCCTCCGCCTCTGTCCTTGCCTCCGCGCGCCCATCCCCCCGTCCGCTGCTCACCGCGGGTCCCTCTTGCATCGATCTAGTAGAACTCCCCACCCAAAAGGCGCCAAGCCCCTCGGATTCCGACGCCTCCGCCTCCCGTCGCGCTGATTTCCCCCCCGCCGTTGGCGGAAAGCCCACAGGGAGAAGCCCCCATCCGGCCGCGCGCTCGCCTTCAATATCCGCCTCGTCGCCCGCAGGCGGGCGCGGTAAAGGGGGCGCGGGGAGTAAAGGGCGCAGGGAAGGCGCGGAAAGCGGGAGGAGGGGGGACGAACGGGGGGGAAAGGAGGGAGCGGGCGCAAGCCGAGGGTGGTCGAGAGACGAAGCGGAAGCAGACTCGCCTGTAGACTTCGCGCGGGGTATGGCTGGAGGCGCAGGGCTGGGGGTCAAGGAGCGAGCGGGCGGACAGCGCACGAGCGTAGAAGGGTCATTTGACTATGTGAGCGGAAGTGGGAGCATAAGTCGGAGTGGCAGTGGTGTGAACGGGCTTGTTCTAGGGATGGTGGGTGCGAGCCCTAGGGGCAGAAGCGGCAGTGGTGCGGCAGTGCCTAGTAATCCGCCTCGAATCACTCGCACTGGCAGCGGTGCGAGCAGCGCTGTTGGCGCAGAGAGGGGGGATAGGGGAGAGCGGAGAGAGAGAGGGGAGAGGGGAGAGCGGAGAGAGTGGGGGGAGAGAGGAGAGAGGGGAGATTGGGGAGACAGGGGAGAGAGGGAAGAGAGAGTAGAAAGAGGAGAGAGAGCACAGAGAGTCGAGAAAGGAGAAAGAGAGAGAAGAGAGATGGGTGAGGGGGGTGAGAGAGGAGAGCGGGGAGAAAGAGGAGAGAGAGTTTTGAGAGGAGAGAGGGGGGGAAGAGACGAGAGAAGAGAGAGAGAAGACAGAGGAGAGAAAGGAGAGAGAGGGAGGAGAGAGAGGGGGGAGGGGGGCGAGAGGGGAGAAAGGGGAGAGGAGGGTGAGAGGAGAGAGAGAGGAGAGAGAGGAGAGAGACGAGAGAGGGGAGAGAGGGGAGAGAGAGGAGAGAGGGGAGAGAGAGGAGAGAGAGGAGAGAGGGGAGAGAGAGGAGAGAGAGGAGAGAGGGGAGAGAGGGAGCGCAGTACCTCTTCTGTGCCGTCGCTTGCCTTTGCAAGCCCTCGCTCAAGAGCCCCTCTGTTTGAAGCACATCTCGCAAAGTCACAGGAAGCGGCAGCGGTTGTGGAGGCCAGGCAAATGCAAGCAGCAGCAGGGGGGCCAGGGGCGGGGGCGTCTGCTGCAGTGGGCGCGTTAGGTAGGAGGAGAAGCGGCGGTGCGTGGATGGATTCCAGGCCGACACAAACAGCAGGTCCGAGAGGGGAGTGGGAAGCGGAAGGGGAGAGAGATGGGAAGAGTGGAAGAGGGGGAGTGGCGGGGACCAGAAGGGACGTGCAAGGCGTGCGCGCGGACAGTGACCTGGACGTTACTCTGGAGTGGACTTTTGGGCACGAGTCGGGTCAGGCCGAGGATGATTCGGGGAGAGTTGAGAGTAGAGAGGAGGATGAGGACGCGGAGGAGGAAGAAGAAGAGGAGGACGAGGAAGAAGAGGAAGAGGAGGAAGAAGAGGAAGAAGAGGAGGAGGAAGAGGAGGAAGAGGAGGAAGAGGAGGAAGAGGAGGAAGAGGAGGAAGAGGAGGAGGGGGAGCGAGGTAGGAACGGGTTGTTGGATGTGAGGCGGCACGGTGATCGTGTGGTGGTGAACGCCGTACACCACGACCCGCCTAAAATGCACCGTGCAGCATCCAAGACTTACGACCCCTCCCCCCATGCCGTGAAGCGCCATGCGAGAGGCGCCACACCATCCCCATCCGCACCAGCATCAGCATCAGCATCAGCAGCAATGTCAAAGTCAGCATCAGCATCCGCACATCGAGCCTCTAGTGGGGCGTTTCCTGCGTCTGGGGGAGTGTCAGGGCAGGCATCAGTTGGGGTGGTGCCGTCGGCAGCAGGAGGGAACGAGCTGGCTCGTAACCCCACCTCACCGTCCGCCTCCAGACTGCCACTCGCGCTCCCTGCTGCTGCAGCAGCAGCGGCGACAGCAGGGGGGGTGGGGCTGGGAGGGGGGATGGGCATGAGCGGCATTCGGCCGACTGCTTTGAGCCTGCGTCTGCCTGTGAGGGTGGCAGCTGAGGTGGCGCGGAGTGACAACGGCAGTGACTGCAGGGAGAGCGAGGGGGAGAGCGAGGGGGGCGGCAGCGACGCCTGCAGCAACAGGCTTGCTGACGTCATGAGCAACAGGTTTAGTGAGGAGTTGAGTGGGCGGTTCAGTGGTAGGGAGGGGGAGTTTGAGAGGGAGAGTGGGGCTGAGAGCAGTGGCAGTTACCGGGAGGAGCCATGGAAGGGTGTGGATCCGTGGAGCGATGAGGAGGGGAGGGGTGATGGGGATGGGTGGAGGGAAGGCGGGAGTTGGAAAGGGGAAGAGGAGGGGAGGAGGAAGAAGACGTTGGATAAACAGAGGTATCTGGATGCTGATAGGGAGGAGGAGGACGAGGGGGAGAAGGTGGGGATAGGTGCAGAGGAGTATGAGAGCACGGGGAGGTGGCGAGGGGAGGAGAGGGGCGGGCGGGAGCAGCAGAAGCAGAAAGGGGATGGGACGCAAAGGGAGGAGAGGTGGGACGACAAAGGCCACGTGTCGGGGCCAGAGGGAGGGAGGGACGAGGAGGGGTGGGGGGGTGATGACGAGCGCAAAGTGCACGGGAAGTATCGGGATCGAGGGCGGCACAGGGATGAAGAGCAATGGCTAATGGGCAGGGAGCAGAGACACCAGAATCGATCGGATGATGAGAGGCAGAGGGGCGGGGAGAGGCAGAGGAGGGAGGAGAGGTGGGTGAAGGAGGAGAGGCGAGGCGAGGCTAGAAGTACTGAGGCACTGATTCCCCTGGCTGCATGCGCGCCCCTCCCCCCTACTGTTGGCCAGGCAGGGAGGTCAGTGTCGCAGACGAGCAGGGGGGCGAGGGAGGCAGAAGGGGGGAGGGCTACCAGCAGGGGGGCTATGAACGGAGTGTTGCTGCAGTCAGGAGCCAAGGGGCGGGAGGAGCCACGAACTGATGCCTCCCCTGCTGCTGCTTCCTCAGCGTCAGGAGCAGGAGGAGCAGGAGGAGCAGGAGCAGGAGCAGGAGGGTCGAGCCTGAGGTCCCCTGGCCGGTGGTTTGGGAGTCAGGAGGCGAAGCCTCGGGCCAGCAGCATGCGGTCAGCAGGCACAGAGCGGGTGATGGAGGAGCCCAGGAAGGGCGGCAAGAGCCTGGACCTGCGCCGCCTCAGACTCTCCCTCTTTGAAGAGGAGGGAGGCAAGGTGGAGAAAAGCGGCAGTGGGGCGGGTAGAGGCGGGGGAAAGGGCGCGGGGAGCGAGGAGGAGGTGGAGGATGGGAGGGATGGGAGAGGGAAGAGAGGAGGGGATGGAGGGCGCGGGAGCGGGGATGAGGAGGGTAGGGGGGATGAGGAGCATGTTGTGAGGAGACAGGGGCGAGGGGGACGAGGGAAGGGGGGCGGTGGAGGGGCGGAAGGGGGAGGAGGGGGAGGAGGAGGAGGTGGAGGAGGGGGAGGGGGGAGGCGCGGGTTGTTGGATGTGTTGAAAGGGCAGCTCAAGTCCCCCCGGCGGCCGTCCCACCAGGCAGAGGAGAAAGGCCCAGGCTCTGGTCCTGCTGCCACTGCCAATGCCACTGCTGCTGCTGCTTCCAGTGCTGCTGCTGCTGCTGCTAGTGGTGGTGGTGGCAGCGGCAGCCACAGTGGTGGGTGGTGGGACTCGTCTCGCCGGCAACCATCATCCACCCCTCGTTCGTCCACCACCACCCCTCGCTCCACCACCACTCCTCACTCCTCGGGCCCCTCTCAGACCACCACGCCACGCGCCCCCTCCGCCACCACCCCCACCTCTTCCTCCTCCGCCTCCCCCACCGCTGATCCTGCTCCCGTGGGGGGAGCGGGTGGGGGACATGGGGGCGGAGGGGGAGCGGGAGGGGGAGGAGGGGGAGGGGGAGGGTCTACAGGAGTAGGAGCGGGGAGAGATGCAGGAGGGGCGTGTTGGAGTCCGCGAGACTCTTCGTCCGCCGTTCCATCCTCCACGTCTGCGTCTACCACGGCCTCCTCTGCCTCTGTGCCCCCCCTCGTCCTGCCCACGCCTGACAAGTCCCGCGGGTGGACCAGAGCCGCCTGGGTGCGCGCTTCCAAGAGCGTGGCAGGCGGTGGGCTGTCCCCCACTGGTCCCTCTGCAGGTGCAGGCTCGGCTGGGGGAGGGTTATCTGGGGGAGGTGCGGGCTCAAGTGTGATTTCTGGTGGTGCTGGTGGTGCAGGGGCGGGTGGTGCAGGGGGGATGGGAGACGGTGGGAATGTCAGCAGAAGCGGTGCTTTCTCGTCTAAGAGCATGCGGGTGGATGGGGCCAGGGAGAGGGAGAGGGAGAGGGAGAGGGGTAAGGAGCAGGAGAGGGGCAGGGAGGAGGAGGGAGAGTCGGTGAGGGAGGAGAGGGAGAAGAGCAAGGAGAAAGAGGAGGCGAGAAGCAGGTCCCCCCTGCGCTCCCCCCGCGCCCCCCGCAGCCCCTCAGTGCGCACAGCCATCAGTTTTTTCAGCGGGCGCTTTGATAAGTGGGGGGGAGGGGCAGGGGGTGGAGGAAGTGGGGGGGGAGGCAGCAAAGGTGGGGAGGGGAGTGAGGTGATCCGGAGGGGGCACACGGCCACAGGCAGCATTATTAGCGCCATGGGGCTTCTGGCGGGTGCAGGAGGCGGGCATGCGGATGGGGGGGAGAGGGGCGGGGAGAGAGGGGCGCGGGGGGGAGAGCGAGCAGGGGAGAGGGGCGGGGAGAGGGGAGGCGAGAAGGGGGGAGAGAGAGGGGGAGGGGGAGCAGGCGGTGGGGGGTCTTCGGAGGGGAAAGAGGGCGGGAACGAGAGCGTCAACAGCAGCAGCAACCAGCAGCAGCAGCAGCAGCAGCAGCAGCAGCAGCAGCAGCAGGGGGGCCCGCCAGCAGGAGCGAGCAGGCTATGGGGTGTAGCAGCGGGGGCAGCATCGTTCCACTCGCGCATGGTGAGCTTCAGCGGGGTTCTCCTGAAGGACGAGGACCGGGGCATGCTGGGGCGCGGAGTGGGCGACTTGCGGAAGAAATACGAGGTGGGGGAGAAGGTGGGGGAGGGGCGCAGCGGTGTGGTGGTGCGCGCGTGCGTGGAGCGCAAGAGCAAGGCGCGGTTCGCGTGCAAGTCCATCGCGAAGACGACGCTGGGCGATGCGAAGAAGGTGGAGGCGCTGCGGGTGGAGGTGGCGGTGATGGAGGCCGTGGGGTCGCATGCTAATATTGTGGCGCTGCATGATACTGTGGAGGACGCTCAGGTGCGTTCGGTGGGGGGAAGGAGGGAGGTGGGCGGCGCGCGTATTTGCGGGTGCATGGGAGTTGGGGGTGCATGAGTGTGGGGGTGCATGTCTGTGTGGGGGTGCGTGGGTGTGTGGGGGTACATGTGCCTCGACCACCTCTCTATCGCCGCTTCTCTATCCCCGCCTCTCTCGCCCCTCCTCTCTCCCACCTACCAGGACCTGATAATGGAGCTGTGCACGGGCGGCGACCTGCTGTCGCACATCAAAGGGTCACTTCTTCACGCTAATCCCCACCCCTCGCCATCCCCTCTTCACCCCCTCCCCTCCCCCGCATCCCAGGACGTGCACTTGATAATGGAGCTGTGCACGGGCGGTGACCTGCTCTCACACGTGAACACGGCGCCGCACATCTCTGAGCGGCACGCGGCGGCCATCTGCCGGCGCATCGCGGACGCGGTGCGCTTCTGCCACCGCCGCGGCATCTGCCATCGCGACCTCAAGCCCGAAAACGTGCTGCTCGCCTCCAAGGGCGCCGCTGGGGCCGACCTGCGCGTGGCTGACTTTGGGATCTCCACCTTCATCGAACCAGGTGGGGGGGTCGCTCTGGCGTCCGTTGTTTGTCCGTCTCCCATGCTGCCGGGGGCTGCTGCTCTGTTTTTTAGGCGCCTTGAAAGCTGAACCGTTATCCATCCTTCTGCATACTGCCCTCTGCTGCTGCTGCCCTCCACCCTGCCACTCCTCCCACCCTCCCTCCATCGTCCCTCTCTCCCCCCTTCCCTCCCTCCCTCTCTCCTTGCCTGAGCTCCATCGCAACCCCGTCCCCTTCCTTGGACCCATATCCTCCTACTCCACCCACCCCGTGGACCCCTCACCGCACGCCAACGCAGGCCAGCGCATTCGCGGGTACGCGGGCAGCCCCTTCTACATTGCTCCAGAGGTGCTCAATGGGCGGTACGGCTTCGAAGTGGACGTGTGGAGCCTGGGGGTCATCCTCTACACGCTGCTGTCGCAGCGCCTGCCCTTCTGGCACAGCACGGATATCGGCGTGTACCGCGCGATTCTCAAGGGCCATGTGGATACACACACGGGCGCGTGGCTGCATGTGAGCAAGGATGCCGTGCATCTGGTGCGCCGCATGTTGTGCCAAGACCCTGCGGAGAGAATCACTCTCGACCAGCTACTAGGTAATCCCATCCCACCACCCCTCTCTCTGTTCTTGTCTCTTCTCTCCCCCCCCCTCCCTTTTTTTTTTCCTTTCTCTCCAGTGTTTCTCTTCCTGGTTCCCAGCATTTCGTTGCCATCGAAACACATCCCTAACCTCGAGCCTGGATTGCTAACACCAATGAGACCCCTCTGCTGCACCCCCGTGCCCCGCCACCAGAGCACCCCTGGATTCTGAAGCACGACCGCGACACGTCCCCTCTACCGCAGCCCATGCCAGACCTGCCCAACTGGAAGCTGAGCAAGCGGCGCCGTGCCATTGCTCGCTCCACCGCCATCGTTGTGCCGTCCTTCCGCCTGCCCTTCTGCATCACCCCTCCTGACGGCGCCGTGTCCAGCGAGACAGAAGGGGACACGGAGACAGAGGGCGAGTCTGAGAGGGTTGCTGGTGGTTACATTCTGGGTTACTCCGGTCCACCTGTGAGTGGTGGTGGTGGCAGCGGCAGTAAGGGTGGTGTTGCTGGAAGCAAGTCGATTACTGGCGCAGCTGTTGCTGCTGGGGTGACACTTGGGCGAAGGGGCGGTGGAAGCGGACCCTTGCTCCCCACCACGTCGTCGTCGTCCTCCTCTCTGTCATCCCGCAACGTCCCGCTCACGTCTCTCATCACACCTCTCTCGCCCTCGCTTGCGTCCCCATCGGCCGTGCTCATCCCGCCGTCCCTCTCAGCGCTCTCTAGCAGCTCCAATCGCCGCACCTTGCCTCGCTACCGCACTGCAACTGACAAGTACTAACTCCCTTCCACCCCCTCCCTCTGACCCCATTCCCCACTCCACACCGCTACACCGGTATCTGCTCCTGGCCTCCCACTCTTTTCCTCTGGCTGCACGATTTTCCATGTGCATGTGCATGTGCATGGATGCTGGTATGCATCCATGGCATGCTGGCATGCCCTGCTTGCATCCACCAATGCGGGTTCACGGCTCAACATCAGCTGCAGCTTGCAGCGCTTTCAACACTAGCTGTCTAGGTAGCACTGACACCGACCATACAGCTCCAAACAGCGCGCCACTCTTACTGCTATCTTCACCTGGAGTCTCCTTGGTGTACGGGCTAAGCTCACACAAAGAAGAGATACCTGGAATCTGTATGAAATGTTCCCCCGTGGAATGCGCTTTGTCCATGCCCATCGTGTTGTACAAAGAACTGTTACCCTTACTATACCACGTATACTAGGCTAGGACTCTAGCAGTCTGTAAAGGCACAATGGAAAACAATTAAAGGGTGCTAATCAGGGCCTCAGATTGCAGGCTTTTTACCCTGATTCAGGGTAAAATCAGGGCTTTTTTGGGGGGTGACCCTGATGAGACAGGATTTTTCTAAGACAGGCCTGAAATTTCAGAGTTTTTTTAAGAGTGAACTCTGATCGATCAGCGTGCCTAGTGTAGTGTGGCCTGTTTTTCCAGCGTCGTATCGAAGCCCGACCCTGATTCTTGTAATAGCGGATTCCCAGTCCCAACTCCCCCACCCCGTGATTTCCGTGAATCCCCCCCCACCGTCCCTGTCAATGACGCCGACTCGAGTGTGACCGACCAGATTCCAGCCCCGCTGGAGAATATTCTGCCAAATTTCCTCCAGCACATAGTGCTCGGCGGGGTCTAATTGGCTATTCGAAAGTTGTCAGCCACTGCTGTCTTCAGCAGAGTGTGGCTGCAGGGGTTGGATTGGCTCATTGCCAAATTTCAGCCACAGCAACCAATAGACCAGGTACAATGTTAGACAGTTGGCCCACCAGCACGGCAGTAGACCGCTACCCACCCGCTTCGTGAACCACAGGCATGCATGCAGAAGGCTGTTGCGAGCCGCGTGCCCTCCAGAAACCTCAAGAGACCCCATCCTCTTCATCGATGTCTTCAATCGATGCTGTGCTGCCACACGTGCTGCCTCGTTCAAGTCGGGTGCTTCCACCCTCGTCATTCCATTTCTCCTCCACGGTTGTGACTGGTTTCTTTTCCGTTGCCATCGCGCGATGGCAGCACCTAGCGACGGTGATCCAGAAGGCGATGACGGTGGTAGCATTCCTCGTGCAGACCTGTGCACGGGGCTCGACTTGCTCCTCTCGACACTGTCTAGCCTTACCCACATCCCGATTAGAGCCGATGCTGCGCCTAGAGAACAGGAACCTGCAAGAAAGGAAATAGCCGACTCAGTTTCCGATGTAGTCGTTCTTCCTGGGCAGAGTCTTGGACCCGGTCCGTCGGCACTAGCCGCCGTCGATCGCCCTGCTACTGCGACGACAACTCCCAAGCGCCAAGGTCGCTATCGCCAGGCCAAGTTACCGTTCGCGAAGCCGAATCCGGGAACTGCCGACCCGCCGGAGTCGATACCTGCTGATGACGATGAAGAGCCGTCTGAAGACGATACACCTTCAACCTCCAGGAAGTCTCTAAGTCCTTCCGAGCTTTACGCTGAGGCTCTTTCCCGTTACAAGTCGAGGTGGCAGGAGCAGTTTCCCTGGCTCCTTTTGTGTAAAGCTAACGATGGGCGCCCTGCCTTTAAGTGTACCATCTGTCTGGAGCATGCAGGGCTCTCTGGAAGGACTGGTCGTCGTGGGCCAGGAATCACAGACGCACAAACACAGGCGTTCAACAGGCACGCTGGTACCGGAAAGCACCGCCTCGCGTTCGGGAAGCAAAACGTTCTGCTGCAGGAAGCTACTACCCAGACGCGAATCGATCAGAACCCGCACGCCGCGGATTTGGAGAGGGAGCGAGTGACTGCGCTTCTCGACCTGTTGTACACATGTTGCAAGAACAACGAACCCATGGACACATGGGTCAAGTTCAAGAACTTCCCCGAGGGCGGATACGGGACGTACATGAACTCGTAAGGCCTAAATTCCTTTAGACTTTTAAGCTTCGGATTCTTACTTTCCATCCTTATAAACCATTACTGACGAGATTTTTTATGTTATTAAACGCAGGTACGGTTTCGGGGAGTTCACGCAATCCACCGCGACCTGGCTGCACACCACCCAGCTGGAGCACCTCCTGTGGAGCCCGTTCATCGGACTTAGCCTCGACGAGAGCACGGACCGTTGCAGAGGAAAGCACATGATAGTCTTCTGCACTTTCATCCGGGACCTCCGCGTTGTCACCGAGTACCTGGCGCTGCTCAGTATTGACAAGGCGGATGCCTCTTCTCTACTCGCTCTGCTGCTCTCCCACCTGCAAGCAATTGGTGTCGATCTCCGCCGCATCTCGGGCATCAGTACAGATGGGGCGGCGGTGATGATGGGCTCGAAATCCGGCCTGGTGACTCGACTCCGGATGCGTATCCCTCACCTGGTCTCCTGTCACTGCATCGCTCACCGGTAATTTTTTTTTTCCTTTTTTTTTTTTCCGCATTTGCACATATGGTGACTCGGGACAATACTAGCTATCACTCATGGTGGTTTGTTTGATTTCTCCCTGTGCTCTTTTCCATGTGCAGAGAGGCGCTGGCAGCTAAGGCGGCGGCGGAGGACATGCCATTCTTCAACATCATCGATGATGTCATCAAGGAACTGGCCGAGTTCCTTGGTCGCTCAGGACCGTGGCACCAGCGCTTCCTCGACCTCCAAGACGTCTTCCTCTCGACGTGCTTGGAGCTGCAGGGTATTCACCAAGTCAGATGGCTCTCACGCGGCGATGCCATCGGACGGCTGGTGAAGGTCTTGCCAGCCATCGTCGTCATGCTGTCCGAGTTTGCCGACGACCGTCTTTACAAGATTGTCACGAGCTACAGGTTTTGGTTTGTGCTCATGTTTCTTGCTGATGTTCTTGAGCAGATGAACATTCTCAACAAGACTTTCCAGAGCCGCGAGGTAAGTTTCGTCACATGGTGTTCCTAAACCGCTACTGACGAACCATTGTTGTCTTACTTGTGTTCTCAAACCCCTTCCCGCAGCTGGACATGTCAACGATTCACGCGTCGGTCTCCCGCGTGACGTCCCTCCTCGAAAGCCACTACGTCGACTGCGGCGATGACTTCAACGGGGGCCCGAAAGACCTGCTCACGGCCTTCCTTGCCCGTCACGGTCCTGGTGGTACGCGCAGCGTTACTGTCGAGGGCGTCGACTCCGATGGGCGCCCGAGTCGATTCACCTTCGACCTGCACGAGGAGCCATTGGATGGCTACCCGGGTGAGGGCAAGCACGACGACTGTGTCGTGGCGTGCATGGCGCTGGCAAAAGGCATGGTGCAGAACCTGGACGAGCGGCTGGGGGACTTGAAGCAGCTGGGTGGTTCAATGCTGTTCTGTGCGGACCAGTGGCCGAAGGGGTGGGAACGTGCTCCACGGAAGGCCCAATGTCTGGAGTGGTTCGGGATGATGGTCGACCTCTACCATGCAGGGGAAGCCGAAGAAATTCTTCCAGGTATCTCACCTGTCTTTAACCCCGAGGCTTGCACGATTTGTTAATGTGGTCCGCTCTACCCTACTGTACTAATACTCTCCTCGTTCTCCCTCCTACCCTTCCCCTACTGGCATGCATCAACAAGCGAGCGGCTGTGCTGGAGATCCCCCATTTCTGCCCCGTCCTTGCCGCCCTGCCAAAGGGTGACAAGGGTTTCTACACCGGCTTGATGACCATGCTGAAGTCTCCAGACTGGGAGGATAGCTTCCCCAATCTCGTCAAGCTGTGGTGCGCTACGGCAGTTCTTCCCCTGAGCACAGTGGAATGTGAACGAGGGTTCTCCCGCCAGAATGTGATCAAGAGCTGGCTGCGGGGCAGCATGAAGGACTCACGCCTTGGAGACTTGATGTGTATGAGCCTGCTAGACTATGACCCAGACTGGGATGCCATCATTGACATCTGGAGAGCCTACAAGAAGCGGAAGCCCTACAGCACTGCCCCACAGAGCAGAGCCCAGAAGAGTAGGAAGGGGAAAGAGGAGGAGGACGATTCCCCTGTAGTCCACGACAGCGTGCAGGCACAGGAGGATGCTTAAGTAGGTCCTAGTATGCCCATGTTAAATTGTAAACCCTTGTCTTTAAAAAGATAGTAATAATGGGCATTTAGTTGAACAGTGTGTTTTTTTTAGGTTACTCTGTTTTTTCAGCGCAAAATTTTTACAACACCCTGATTGATCAGCGTAAGTTTCTTTGCGTGGCCTGAAAAAACAGTGAGGCAAGGGGGGGGGGACCCTGAGCGATCAGCGTGCCCCAAAACGAATCTGAGGCCCTGGTGCTAATGAACAAAGTTCCTTGGTAATCATGCTCAATCATAACCAACAAGCCATCTCTTTTGTATCTGTACTATACAGTGTGTAAAGTGTTCATAGTTATATGTGTTAGCATATACTATAAACTGCAGCCTTGCTAGGGTACATATTGTATAGAGTACAACACTCTAGATATACTGTGTACTGCCCTCCTCTAGTCCAACCTCTCTCTCTACATGAATTATTATGTTTCGCGTTATTTTCTAAATACCTAACAAAAGTGCCATGCGCTTGTAATCGAATAAAATTTATAAGCCCAAGGCTTATGAAAGGAATTTTATGGAAAGAAGGATTTGAGCACGTGAAAATGTAGTTCTTGAAATTTGCATTCTAGCGCGTGAGCACGTCAAAACACGAGAAGTTGGCTGACAAAGCTTCCACCACCAGATCCACTCGGGAATGACTGATGTCGCGAGCCAATCGGAGCCAACACAGTGAGCGAGATTCGTTCTTCTGGTTCGGAATGTTAAATTATATATACGTTATATATAATTGTAGGCTTGGTAGCTGCTACTGAAACTTACTGTAGAGGGTACAACACCCCTCCTTGTATCCCTCTCTCTTCTATTCTCTCTCTTTTCTCTCATCAACTCTCCTTCTACCTAAAACCTCACGCCATTCCATGGCCGCCCACACTTCCTAGCTACCTAGCCTTTGTGATATGGTAACAAAGCAGGTTGCCCTTCCCGGGCCTGCTCCCTACGCTTCCGTCGCGCACTCCTCCTCTCCCTCTTGCGCTGCCATGGCGGCCGCCTCGTGCTGCTGTGGCGGTGTCATCGTGCCGCCGGCCGCATCATGCTACCGCGACCATTTCATCGTGCTTCCGTGGCGTCGCGCTGTCGTGGCGTCGAAGTCACGCCATGGCGGCGTCGTCGACGTTGAGCCGTGGCGGCGTGACGGCGCCGTCGTGCTGCCATGGCGACGTGCTTCCAGCGCGCGTACGGCACGGTCGGCAGCGGCCAGCGCCCCGTTTTAGGCGCCGCCGGTCGTGACGCCCGCACACCAGCCACGGGCGTGATGCTGGACCACGCCTTCCCCCCTCCCCCCCCTCCCCCTTTTCCGTACTTGGTAGGTGCTACTAAAACTTACTGTAGAGGGTACAACACCCCTCCTTGTATCCCTCTCTCTTCTATTCTCTCTCTTTTCTCTCGTCAACTTTCCTTCTACCTAAAACCTCACGCCATTCCATGGCCGCCTACCCTTCCTAGCTACCTAGCCTTTGTGATACGGGAGGCGCTCGAGAGGGGCACGGTAGAAACTCCGATATGTAAATCCCCCGTTTAACATAAGTTTTTACAAAAAATGTGATGCTCCTCGCCTATAGGAAATACATTTTCAAAAATATGGGTGCACTTATGATGAAATAACGGATATAAGCGCACTTGCACTCCATAAGCGCAATGGGCAAAATAAAGGGATGCGCCTATATCCAGGGGATTACGGTACAAATATACCCCCCTGACCCCATAGTCGTGGCCTGTTCCTCCCGCAAATAATAACTCGTCGAGAGGTCCGGGATGGACCTTCCTTTACCACCACCAGACCAGACTGTACCACAACGTTTTCTTAATACAATACGCTAAACCGCTTCGAACCTCTTCTATTATCCACGCCAAACCGTGTCAAGATACACGCTGGGGTTGCCCTTGAGATCCCCGGAGAAGGGTTACATGTGCAGATCTTGGGGGGTTATGGGTGCACTTACCCACTACTTAACAATCCTTTTAACTCTATGGTTAGTGACTGAGTACTAACATGGTACAGAGCCAAAAATCTCGGGTTCAAATCATAGTGGGCACTACTGGAAGTGCAAGCGCTGCAGAGGCAGTTGCGTCTTCCGCTTATCCCAACGAGGGGGGGTGTCAAGAGACATGCTGGGGTTGCCCTTGAGATCCTCGGGGAAGGGTCAGAGGTGCAGAGCTTAGGGGGTTATGGGCGGACTTACCCGCTACTTAACAAACCCTTGAACTCAGTGGTTAGTGACTGGGTTCTGACAAACCGAGCCTGCTGATCAGAACACCAAGGCTGGATGGTAGAGATGTTTGATTTCCATCATGTGCAATCAACCATTATTTGCAGCTAACAAGGCTGAGCCCACAAGGATTCCACATTACCCGCTTTTCCTAGCATCATGGGACTCGGCGTTGCTTTCTTTCGACCCATAATAACCGCCGAGTCGCCAGCAGAGCAGCACACACAGCTGCTAATATGATCACCCGTGACTCACGGCGGCCTTGCAACGCGAAAGGCGCAACGCGGCCTCGTCCTTGTCTGGCTGTCCTGTCTAGCTCCCTTACTGGCTTGCATATCCCCATGTTTTCCAGGAACTTGGTTGGTGTCGTCCATATCCAGGACCTCAGTGTCACCACCACGTTCCCTGGTCGTGATAGCATGCACGTACGCCGCCATGGGCGCTTGCCTTGCCACCTTTGACTGCGACCGTGCGTCCGGTCCTCACACTGCACACAGAGTCCCCCATGGTAGCCGCGCCCACCTAGGTTGCCCTGTCCTGCTCCAGTCTCTCCCTCACTCACCCAGCATGCCTGTGGCACCACCACTTAGGTCACCCTGCGCTCCTGCATCTATCACACGACACACCATGCTCTTGTCACTGGTCTCCCCGCGTCACTCCCGGCTCTCCCCGCCTCACTCGCGCCCGCATGCGCCTCCTGCTTCGAGGGTCAGCAACGCGCCGCCCCTCACTCCTCCTCATTTTCTCCCACTACTTCTCCACTATACATGCTGCACATGGGCATCTGAGGCCCAGCCCCCATCTAGGGACCCCACTGGGAACACTACTTTCTGGTTGTCGTTGACGACTACACCCCGGTTTACCACGGTTTTCCCATTGGAGCGGAAGGCCAAAGTGCTTGACGTCCTCCTTCCATGGCTCCGTGTCGTCCACTCTCAGCGCTCCCTACCTGTGCTCCGACTTCACTCCAGCAGTGGTGGCGAGTTCGCCTTCGGTTGCCTTGGTATGTTCTATCGTGCGGAGGGCATCACCTAGACGTTCACACTTCCGGACTCACCGCAGCAGAATGGGGTAGCTGAGTAGAGCATCGGCCCGGTCATGAAGGTGGCTCGCACCTCCATGGTCCATGCCGGCGCACCCCATTTTCTGTGGCCGTTAGCGGTGCGCTACATGGCTCACAAGCTCAACAAGTGGTCTCGCTCCTCGCAGCCACAGGTTTCGCTGACCCTCCTCTAGATCTGGTCTCTCGGTGACACATTGGCGTTCCACGTCTGAGGTTGCTTGGCTCACATCTGCATCCCCGCCGCGGACAAGCTCCCAGCCCGCGCTGTCCCCTGTGTCTTCCTCGAGTTCCTGCTCGACGCTCCTATCTGGCTGTTCTACCACCGTCTACACCACCGCTTCTTTCAGTCTTGTAATATTACGTTCGATGAGTCCGTCTCCTTTTTCGCACGCTTTCCTCACTGTGGCACTCTTTTTTCTTCTCCCCCTCTCATCCTTGCCCCTCCTCCACCTTCTGCTCCCCTCCCACCCCGTCCGGCCCTATCGCCGACGGCACTCCCCTCCCCTCGGTTGGGCCTCAAGGGACTCTACTGACTCTCAAGGCCCCGTGGCTCGGGGTGCGACTGCCGCAGCTGCGGCGCCCCCTCCCCCTAGTCCCGGTGTCCCAGGCACCTAAGCAGTCTCCCCCGCTACCGTCGCAGCAGCAGCAGCAGCAGCAACGTCGGGTAGCTGTGGAATCTGGGGGTGTTGGTTCTGAGCGTGTTGGTTCTGGGGGTGCTACTCCTGGGGGTGCTTGCTTAGAGAGTACTGACAGTGGTGGGGCTGGGGTCCTGGCATGGGTCGGGAGTGGCCACAGCAGCAGCAGTAGCCGTAGCCGCGGTCTGCCCTTCGTCTCCTTGGAATTTCCTCCGGTTCCCCTGACCGCCCGCCCCTCCCTCCTACTGTGACTCTGTGAGAGTAGAAGCCTGTTATACTTCTTTCTCACTCGGCCGTGCTCAGCTAAGCAGCACCAGTGGGAAAAACTGCCTCGAAAAACCGCCGGGGGCAACTAATTCTGCGCCGATTCTGGTAAGCACCAGCTCCGTTTTTTTTAATTATTAACCCCTCAGTGTGTGTTTTGAACAGGATGGTGAACTTCAGCAATGCTGAGGTTACCTAGCAGCTCTTCACCCACATTGCCGTCCTACTAGAGGAGATGCGAGCCGATTGTGAGGCTTGGCAAAACGAGTTCGAGCAAATAACTCGACTCGCCATGCACAGCACAATACGACAACTACGACGACGCAGCAGTCGCAGCAGTTTCTCGAGGCTCCGAAGCTGCATCCACCTGAATCGTTCGATCCAAGCAATCAAAACTTTGAAGTCCGCAGATGGGTTGCCAGCATGGAGATTTATTTCGCAGTCGTCGGATGGAGCTCTCCGGTTTGGGATGGACAACGCATGCAAATCGCAGAGAAAAAAAAAATCTTTGCTTGTGAAAAAAATATTTGCCATCGACAGTCTGGGAGTGTAGCACAGTACACGCAGCATATGGAGGGATTTTATAACCAGATTCCTGATATGATTAAAGGGGAAAAAGTGCAATCGTGCCTCGCCGTGCTGAAGACCAAAGTCAAGCGACAGGTGGCAGCGATGAACTACGCGAGCTTCAGTACCTTGACGTCGTATCGACAGCTGAGCGGTTTGAAATGTTCAGCACCGGAACGTGATTGGCGCATGTTGGCAGTACGCGACAGGATGACCGCTCGGCACACCCCATGTTCGCCGACCCGATGGAGATCGACAGATTCGACGGGTGGCCACGTCCGAAAAACACCAATTTCACACACGATTTTTGCGGAGTGTCGGGCCATCGAATCTTTGACTGCGACAAAATGAAGGTCTCACATGCACAGTGTCAGACGCGCAATAGTGGCAGGAATTCTTCAGCCAATAAGAAGTAAAAAAAAAGGGAATTGCCAGTGATTGCACATCTAGCTGGCGAAAAAAGAAAAGATCCGAAAGGGGCTGCAGGATCCCGGAAAAATCAACTTTAACGAAGCTGATTGGACGCGAGCAGGAGGAAATGATGGGGAAAAATATCCATCCTATGACCAGTCTTCTCCAGGGTAAATCGCCAAGATTAAATCTCACTCCGCGAAAAAAATACTCTGCCGAGACGGCTCTTGGAAGACCCAAGAAATTATAAGGATTCGTCAAAGTTATCTCATATGAGCCGACCTTTCCACGGATTCAAAATCTTCTTATGACACCAGCACACAGCGACTACCCGCTCCCCAAGGAAGATATTAGTGGAGCAGAAGCAACTCAAGAGGAAGCTGGAGGTCTACAAGGAGGTGCAAAGGTCCTGAACTCCTCCTTCGGATGCATCCAGCCTAGCAACTTTGGCATCAATGACACGCATAGTCGTCAAGGAAAATCTGGGCCCTGGAGAAGAGCCTTTCTCCAAGCAACCTCGGCCAGCTGCCAGCTCAGGAGTAGATAGCAATGAAAAGGTATGTACGGAATATTGGGATGTACCCTATGACCATATTTATGAAGATATCTTTGGGTACTCCGAGCAACGCTTGCCCCTCGTGCTCGAGGTCATCAGCGAAGGGCGATGCCTCCTAGCACTTGTGGACAGCGGAGCATCACACGCCGTATGGGACAAGGCAGTAATCGACCGACTTCGGGAGGAGTACAAGCCTTCAGCATTCTATGCAACGATGGTGGACGGCAACAAGTTACCAGTCTACGGCGAAGTAGTGTTACATCTACAAATCAGACCACTTCGCTAAAGACCTGCCCTCCCCATCACCAATATAAAAGGGCTTGACTTGATCTTTGGGCGAGACTTCCTTAAAAAATTCAGCCGCGAGATCAACTTGGTCAATCGCACTGCCAGCATCTACACCAAATTGGGACGATGCAAGAGTTGTCCCAGTGGAGACACTCACCAGATTCGAGAAGGACGTAAAACGGACCGACACCGCGTTCATGGTGATAGCAACAGATATAGAAGACGATGAAAAAATAACCTTGGAACCTCCAGAAAATATCAAGGAATTACCGAACGAGTTCCAAGACATTCTTTCCGACGACCTTCCAAAGAAGCAACCGCAATACCGAACGCACCAACCAACACGAGATCGTGGAGGAACCAGGTTCAAAGCGAGCACCATACCAGCTCAGCCCGACAGAACTAGCCGATATGAAGAAACGGTTCGAGTATCTCCTTGAGAAAGGACTCATCCGACCATCCACTTCACCATACGGTGCCCCAGTAGTCTTCACACCAAAACCGGATGGAAGCCTGCACATGTGGATCGACTACCGAGCTCTCAACAAGCAGACCATCAAGAATAAATACCCAATTCCATGAATCGATGACCTGCTTGACCAGCTTCGGGTAGCCACGGTATTTTCCAAACTGGATTTGCGGTCCGGACACTGGCAGATAAGAGTGGCGGACAATCCCATCCACAAAACCGCATGACGAACTCGTTACGGTTCGTACGAGAATCTGGTAATGTCGTTCGGACTCACCAACGCACCGGCAATATTTCAAGTCGGAATGAATCATATTCTATGACCATCACTGGACGAGTGCGTGGTGGAATACCTGGACGACATCCTCCTTTAGTCGTGCAACATGAAGCAGCACGTCGAACACTTGCGACGCGTCTTCGATATTCTTCGAGAGGGACGTCTCTATGGCAAATTATCCAAGAGCGAATTCGCCCTTAAAGCCCCCAACTCATAATTACAATGGTTTAACACTAGAAAGCGAATTGGTGTATCGGGATTGGAGGGCGAGGTACGAACAGGGAGTGGTTCGCCAAATCAACCCCAACATGGTTGCCGAACCAGGGGAGCACCTTGAACGTGCCCACCAAATCCCAAACTTACCATGCGACAAATAAAACACAGGCCTACTCCAAAAGCATGACAATAATAGCCTGCTCTCACCATACCATATGCCCATCCCCTGCTCTCACCATACCATAATAGCCCACTTACCAGTAGGAGAAACACCCTGCCCCACGGACCGTCAATAGTCCCACACCAGATGGCGCTGTGACCTGAAAAGGTGTGGGGCGGTCAGACAGGCTAAATATAGTCGCCTGGCACACCACCCCCACCTTGCCCAACGGGAACTGACCAACCGCCATAGACGGTTGTGCTCAAGGCGGACCGCGTACTGAATATAAGTTTATGCTCTTAAAGTTCTCTCTCAAAGTTCCTAGTTTAGCAAAGTAATCAACAATAGTATGTCTTATACCCAACTTGAGTATAAGGTGCATTACCAAGCCACAAGCTTGTAGGAAGACTCTCCTCTTCAACACTCAACCTTGTGGCACCTTCACTCTTCAAGTAAAAGGCCCTCTCCTTCAACCACATCCAAGATTGTGGTCCCCTCTATTTCTTTACTAGAACATTATAATCCCATTTATATGTGCTACAGTTCTACTGTTGCACGCTTGTCCTATTCAACCGTACAATCATACTCGTTTGTCTTTATCTCAATTCTTATCTGGTATCAGTGCATATTTTAACCTCATTTCTTGCTTACGCAAAGCTCATTATATATATATATATATATTGAAAAACGGGGGGGGGGGGGGGTTGGGGGTATAAAAGGCTCTACACTCACCCCCCTCCTTCTCCATGCCTCCCAGAGTCAAGTACGACAATCAGAGGCGCACCACTTTACCAGAGTAATCTAGCTCTTTCAAAGTGAGCGATGCCAAGACAAGAGGAGGTGATACCACATCAACTCCGTCTCATCCTAATCCCCCCTATATTCAAATGTCTATTCCTTCCCGTCTTATTCCAAAGCTAGAAGTGCCACGGTTCAATGGAAAGGACTTCCAAGCATGGAGTATCCGTTTCCAATTGGCCGCCACTCTCCTAGAGTGGTGGCCCATTTATTATAGTTCTCTTTCTCCTCCTTCCACTGAAGCCCCTCAAACGGATCAGTCTGCATGGGTAAAGAAGAATGCCGAAGCCTGCCTCTACCTTCTCAACTCAGTTCGAGACCAGTATGCCAAGTCGCTACTGACATGCGCCAATCATCGGGACAGTGCGAAGCGTGCATGGGAGAGGCTAAAAAGGCTCCATCAACCACGCACCGAGAGCACCAAGGCGGAAATGTGGGGGAAAATCTCCTATTTGCGGATGGAGCAAAAGGAGAATATCCCCGAGTACTTGGAGCACGCGGAGATCCTCCTCAGCGACGCCAAAGTCATCGGAGTTGTCGTCCCAGAGGAGCTCTTCCTCACCATCTTGCTCGCTGGACTTGCACCCGAGTGGACCGAGATGAGGAGCACAATTCAACCCTTTCATGAGGAGCAAAAGTCCCGTGACTTCATCTTCAACACCCTCATTGGAGAGTACCAGACTCGCACGCTAGCCAAGACAAAGGAAGAAAACAACAAGCCAGCGTGGACCGCTGCTGTGTCTACTCAAGGTCATGGCAACTACAACAACAACAAAGGCAAGAATCCGCAATCACAACCTAGTAAGTCCTTCAACCATTCCATTCTTGGTCGTCTTCCCTCGTTCAATACATCTCCCAACCAATCTTTCTCTTCAAGTTCATCACAATTCGCCAAGCCTCAGTCTGGCAAGTTCAATTATGCATGTCATTTCTATCATGAATGGGGGCACCCTTGGTTCAAATGCCCTTGTAAGCCGCCTAATTGGACCCCTCCATCTCACATGCTTACAGCCAAGGGTAGAGCTGCTCTATCTCATGCTGTTAGCTCTCAATCCGAGCCTGCCCAATTTCCCTCGTCTCAACCCTCTAACCCACATTATTTTCCCCAACAGCCCTTTCCCTATCCCTATTACCCCATGCAGCCATACCCAATGTTTTATCCTCCACCAGTGCAAGGCTACTCATTTACGCCTCAACAGGTCATACAATTCACGACCCCCAACTCTGCTGCCTTTTCTTCCTCCCAAGGTACTACACACGGCATTAATTTTTCTATGACTACCTCTGCTCCTACGTCTTCATTCGATCCCAACTACTAGTAGTTAGACAGTGGGTGTGACCAACACATGACACCAAATTCCTCTCTTCTCCATTCTCTTATCCCCACATCCATCCCCTCAGTCATAGTTGCCAACATGGAGTCCACTCCCACTGCAGGCGAAGGAACACTCACCTTTCTCAATCCCGTTGGCAAGCCCGTCTCCATCGCAGGCATCCTTTTGGTCCC
Source organism: Closterium sp. NIES-67 (assembly GCA_027943415.1). Lineage (NCBI taxonomy): Eukaryota > Viridiplantae > Streptophyta > Zygnematophyceae > Desmidiales > Closteriaceae > Closterium > Closterium sp. NIES-67. Next base: position 127,653 of record BQMB01002222.1, on the reverse strand, counting down.
CAACCTTGGAGCCAACTTGCTGTCAGTGGGGGACAAGGAGTCGAGGATGAGGATGACTGTGAAATTGAGGTGATGCCGAGGCCTTCCAGGCTTGCATGAGCCGTGATTGACTTCATGGCTGACTCTCCTGGGTGACCTAGACGATGATGCCACATTTGGGGAGTAGTGGACGTACCTGGATGTGGCCTCATAGTAGTGTCTGCAGCGGCGGTGTAGCCGTGGAGGTGGCGGTACTCCGGGTTCACATCAATTTGGAGGCGGTAAAGACGTCCTGCTTGCTCACCACGTGCAATGACGAATCCCGACTCTGCTCGAATCCACACGGAACCACTAGTGAAGGAAACAGTGCAACCTTTCTCCTTGCACACTCAGTCGCACAGGCAAGCGCTTCATTATGGCACTCATTGATCATAAGACACGCTTTGCATGGGTCTTTGTTCTTGTCCCAAAAGACCAAGTCCCTGATGCATTTAATGTCTGGCATGTTTACATTGAGAGGCAAACCGGCTTTAAAGTGAAGGCCCTATATCAGACCGAGGGGGGGAGTACATGGGTAAGTCATTCCAGTCCTATCTTTCATCCCTCGGCATTGGTCATAACCTTTCATGTCCATACACCCCTCAGGTAAATGGCATTGCTGAGAGGTTTAACCACACCTTGCAAGAAATTGCAAGATCACTTCTCCTCCATATGAAGCTAGGTGATGCATGGTGGGGAGACGCAGTGAACCATGCAGTTCACCTCAAGAACCGACGGCCAACTGTTGCCCTTCCAATAGGTATAACCACGTATGAAGCATGGCATAGGGCAAAGCCCGACATTACCATGTTAAGGGTGTTTGGGTGGATGGGGCAGAATCGCATTCCTAATGAGAAGAGAGGAAAGTTTGAGAGCAAGTCACGATGGGGGATGCACCTTGGAGTGAGCATGGAAAGCACGGGCTGGGTTCTTTGGGATCCTCTCCTCTCCAAGGAGATTGTAAGCAGGGACGTGATCTTTCATGAAGACATGTCCCCTGCTCTATGGAAAGCAAAATTTCTACCTCCTTCTATCTCTCCCGAAGATGTCTCCCCCACTCCAACAGAGCTTGTCCCAACAGCAGCGGTGAATCATGCATCTCGTGCACCAGACCCAATCATCACTCCAGCTGAACCTGAGGCATCTCATTCCGCTCCTGAGCCGCAGCTGAATCCGCCAACCTCATCACCAGAGCAGCAAGAACGTGAGCAGTCCCTATTTCCGATCGATAACACGTCTCTCACTCCAATCTTCATCGCCGCAGCCATCACCCCCAAAGTCAACACATGAGCAGTTACGAGCTCCAGTCAATTCATCTCCAAAACCAGCGTCTTCATCACCTACTGAAAGTCTCCAGACAGTCCCAGTTGCAGCAGATCTGCTTCCTCCCTCCGATCGTGTGGCGGGACCTGTTCTAGTGACAACGCCAACTCCTGCCCCACCAAGCGTCCTGAGTGGTAACACGAGTCAGCAAGGTGTCAGTGAGAATGCAGAGGGGCCCTAAGAGAGTGCGCAAGCCAGTACAGCGCATGAACCTCGTAGTTGGTGCAATCTTCCCTGTCACACCCAGGTGCACAAAGTCTCACAGCATGGAGTGCAAGGTAGCTGCCATATGTCATGCCATCAGCTGTCTCCCACCTGAGCCATCCAGGCATAAGCAAGCAATGGCTGGTGCTCAAAGAAAGGAGTGGGTAAAGGCAGAGAGAGAGGAGATAGACAGTCTCCTTGCGTAAGGCACATGGGTGGAGGTACTACTCCCCCCTGGTAAGAAAGCACTGAAGGTCAAGTGGACATATAGAGTGAAAGAGAAGGGAGATGGTACCCTTGATAGGTACAAGGCATGCCTGGTAGCAAAAGGTTTCTCACAGATTCCAGGTTCGGACTACAATGAGACATTCTCAGCTGTAGCCAAGTAAACCACATTCAGGTGCCTCTTGGTGATGGCCATAGTGAAGGATCTCCATATCCATCAAACCATCAAAATGGATGTGAAGAATGCCTTCTTGTATGGTAAGCTCGATGAGGAGATTTACATGGAGCAGCCCGAGAGTTACTCCGATGGTATCAACAAGGTTTGTGAACTACTCAAGTCTCTCTATGGGCTTAAGCAAGCACCACGAGTCTGGTTTCACACACTTGAGGTCGCACTCCTGTCCCAAGGTTTCACCAAGGCACTGTTCGACCCTGCACTGTACCTGCTATACATAAGTGAGGGGGAGTCCTTGTGGCTCCTAGTCTATGTGGATGACATCCTCCTTGTGTCAGCATCACTGAGGCTCCTCATACGCATCAAAAGTATGCCACCCAAGACTTCATCATGAAGGACATGGGTGAGCCCTCCCACTACCTTGGTATGAACATCGTGAGAAATCGCCCATACTATTGCCATGCTCTCTCAATGCATGGCATCTCTTATATGCATGCATTAGTGTAGGGCACATCATGCCCTGCGCTATCTCAAAGCAACCTCTTCCTTTGGTCTCCTCTTTCAAGGGTCTGAGGATGCATGCATGTTGTATGGCTTCACGGATGCAAATTGGGTTGGGGATGTCACCACCCACAGGTCCACTTGAGGATACATCTTCATGCTTGGAGGAGCGACCATCTCTGGCAGTCCAAGAAGCAAGGCTGTGTGGCACTATCATATACAGAGGCAGAGTACATGGCTGTGACACAAGGAGCCCGAGAAGCAGCGTGGATAAGAGGTCTCTTGAAGGAGCTTGACCTCCCACAGGAAAATCCTACTCCCCTCTTTATCGACAACACATCCGCAATCACCCTCACCAAGAATCCAGTTTTCCATAGGAGAACCAAGCACATCGGCACGCAGTACCACTACGTTCGGGAGCTAGTGGAGCAGAAAGTCGTTGAGCCTCACTTCTGCCGCACAAGTGAGCAAGCGGCAGACTTCCTCACCAAGGTGGTTGCTCGTGACACCTTCAGCAACAACCGAGTTCAGGCAAGACTCATTGCAGCAGCAGACGTGATGCAGATTTGACACACCACCTCATGATGCAGTTGAAGCACTTGCAGCAGTACCGGTTGGAGGGTATGGGCTTGCAGTGAGGGAGGGTGTTGTGATTGGCACGTGACGCGCGTGCCACATTTTTTCTCGCCACTCCAACCACTTCCCCTCCAAAACCACTCGTTACAATTCTTCACCTACCCCAACCCATTTTCCACCAACCAAACCTACTCCTAACAAATTTCCTACCCAACTTTTCCAGCTCATCTCCTCCAACCTAAGGCCTCCCAAATACTCCTTAAATTTCCCCAACTCTCATAATCATTCCTAGTCCACCTCAACCAAGCTTCCACCTCAAGGCACATGACTCTTCATCATTTTCCATGTGCTCTCTCTTCCTACTCATAAAAAACACTCTAAGTCATCTACTCCAACCAATAATCCTCCTCACATGTGCCTCAAGCACATTCCTCCTTTTCCTGCTCATCAACCTCCACATGCCCCTAATTTATTCCCCCCTTCCTTCCTATGCCAAGTCATCCAAGTTGCCACATCATCACACAAGACTCTCATGATTCCTTATATTCCTCACCTTCCAACTCAACAAAACTTTCATTCCTCCTCCTTTCCTTCTTTTCCAACTCATCCAAGTTTTCTCCAATACTACATGGTCTACAACTCCAAGCCACCAAAGGCTCAAAAACCATCATATGCTCTGCCACTATTCATCTTCACCAAGAATCATCTCCAACTTCTCAAGAAGTTTCCCAAAGTCCAACAAGGCATCTCCAAACTCCTCTCCTTCAAGCTCCCCTTCAAGTCTTCTTCAAGCTCCTCAAGTTCACACCACTTCAAAGGCTCCTTGCTAGCATTCATGTTCTATGTCTCTAGAGATGGTATTATCATGCTACCTATTTTCCTAGATTACTATGAGTGGTCTCTCTCTGTCATGCATATCCTTGGATTATAAGGCTTGTACTATACCATCTTTCATATAAGTTTATGCTCTTAAAATTCCTAGTCTACCAAAGTAATAATTATGAACTAGTACATCTTATACCCAACTTGAGTATAAGGTGCATCACCAAGCCACAAGCTTGTACCAACAGAGTATGCTTGAATGGTTGAATAGCACAAGAGTGCAGCAGTAGAACTGTAGCACATATAAATGCGACTATGATGTGCTCTTAACGAAATATAGGAAAGGTACTCAAGTGAGTAAAAGGGGAATTGTCAAGGGAGGGATGCTTGTGAAGAAGAGTGCGATAATTATTTATAAGTGTCTTATAAATTAGAGGAGATGTGGAATCTTGGAAGTGGTTCTTGATAGAGGAAGACTTGCACTTGGGAAAGGGTCTTGAGCTTGGGAGAAGACCACAGTTTTGGCCAGATTTAAAAAAAGCAATTAACAATCCAAAATCAGTACCTTGTCCATCTACCCTTAGCCCTAACCGCTGCCTTCACCCTCCTCGGCATACTGTTAATGAGCCCCCTGCACACATCCACCCCAATCCCATCCCATGTCTCTTGCACCCACTACCAAGTCTAGAGCATCCCTGTGGGGGGAAGCTCATACTTGGCAAGCTCTCTTTTGAGGTGTACCCACAAGTGTGCTATGGGGTTGAGATCAAGGGAGGAGGAAGGCCACTTTAGGACTGAATACTGCTGCTCAGACAGCCAAGCTTGCACAAGGCGGCTCTTCTGCTAGGGGTCGTTGTCATGCTGGAAGATGACATCCGAGGGGGTTAGATTATAGAAATCGATGGTTTGTGCAAGCTCATCAGGCAATATGCTTATGTCTACAGTAGCTCCCCATCCATGCGGCCGTCAATCTTACACATATATCCTGGGCCATCATATGTCATGCACCCCCATACCATTTATGACCCGCCCACATGCTTGATGGTTTGCTGCACTTGGTGACCTTGCAGGGCCGCCCTGTCGCGTATCCACGCGTACTTGCAGCCATTACTGGAAAAGCGATTGATCTTGGTCTCGTCGGACCAGATCACCCGCTTCCATTCTTCCATAGTCGAGTCAAGGTGTGCCTTGACGAAATCGAGGCGGTCTCTGATGTTACAAGCAGAAAGATGCGGCTTCTTCGGTTTCTGCACGGCTACTAAACAAGAATGCTTCAGGGCATTGCGCATGGTGCTAGGGCATGTCTTGATGCCGCGCTCTGATTCTAGTAGTTTCACGGCTTCTATGCTAGTCTTCGCATGGCCAGAAGTGACTGCTCGAACCAGTAAGCACCTATCACGTACCGAGAGCATGCACGGTCGGCCATTCCTAGGAACAATCGGCCTGACCGCTAGGCTGCTTGTGCGCTGGGCGGCTTCGTGTGCGTATTTCTGTACCGTGCTCTTCCCTATTCCTAATGCCCTAGTGATTTCTTGAAAACTCTGACCCTGTCAAAGCAGTGTCGCGATCCTATCTTTCTGGCTCGAAAGAAGCGGTCGCATCGTCGCTAGGAGCTTGGCGTAGTTGGCGCTGTACTATTGAGAAAAAAAGGGAAGCTTAGGTTGCGAGATCGCGAAATGCAGGCACGAAATAGATCTGGACTCGATGTTGGCCTAAAGTGTCCGCATCGAGTGACGTCCGCATATTATTGCACTCTTTACAAGAAACTCGATTAAAGTTACAACACCCAATTGCATTAAGCAGATGAGGTCAAGAGGCACACTATGCAATGTGGTGTGGTCGAGTTATGACAACATATCATGCCTAAATCACAATGTCTAACTACTGCAATGGATTATTAAGCACATTTATTTCTGTCACTGTACCACTCATAGTAGTCTAAGAAGAAATGTAGCATGATAATATCATCTCTAGAGACACAGGACATGAATGCTCGCAAGAAGCCTTTGTAGTGGTGTGAACTTGAGGAGCTTGAAGGATACTTGAAGGGGAGCTTGAAGGAGAGTAGCTTGGAGATGCCTTGTTACCATCCTTGCAGTTGTAACGGTCACTCGCAACCTCCGGTTGCGACCCTTCGAGTCCTTTCGTGTTCTTTGTCCATCCCCTCGTGTAACCTCCGTTGACTCGCGTACCCGTTACGACTTTCCTCGAGTGTAGTGTTGCACTTCAGAAACGCTTAAGTCCTTGAGGTATTTCCAACACTCCCCTTCGTTTCTGGAGTGCTGACGTGTCCAGATTCGGCGACGCTTATCTGCCCGGTCAGTAGCATGCAGTAGTCAAACTTTGCTTTCGCCAGTTTCTTCGTCAGGTAGTCTGCAGCCATTTCTGTCGTGGGGCAGTAACTGAGTTGAAGTCTCCCCTTCGCGATTCCATCCTTGACGAAGAAATACCGCAGGGCGATGTGTTTTGTTCGGTTGGCGAAACCGTCTTTGTTTGCGATTTTGATCGCGGATTGGTTGTCGCAGAAGAGTGAGAAGAAGGGCAGGGTTGTGATCTTTGCTTCCTCGAGCAACTCTCGCAGGTAGAGTCCTTCCTTGATCGCAGTGCAGAGGGCGATATATTCTGTTTCGGCCGAAGATAGTGCGATTAGTTCCTGTTTGCTCGACTGCCAGGAGATAGTCCCGATAGGCTCTAGTCGGTAGATGTAGCCCGTCCTTGAGCGTCGATTTTCCTTGTCTCCTGCTTGGTCGGCGTCGACGTATCCAAGTAGTTGTACAGACGATGTCGTTGCTTTACTGTAGGTAAGTCCAGTGGTCGGCGTAGAGACGAAGTAGAGTAGTGCCCGATTTAGTTCCTCGAGATCTTCTTGTTCCGGCTGCTTTAGATGCGTCGCTAGTTGGCTTGCGCTGTAAGATAGGTCCGGTCGTCAAGTTACTGCGGCGAATAGTAGGCAGCCGAGCTTCTGCTGATACTCCTGGATTTGCTTCGCGGGGAGTTTTGCGGAGGTGTCGTTGTTGTTCCCGTAGCGGTAGGGAGTTGTGACCGTAGTCGGCGTTAGTCCGAATTTCTTCGCGACAGCGCCTGCGTACTTCCCAGCGTGTAGGTAGAATGCCGAGTTGTCTTTGACGATGTTCAGACCCAGGTACTGGGTCACATTGTTAGACACCGTGAGTGTCAAGTCACTTCTCAGCTCCCCTTTGATCCAGGTGGCGATGTCGGTAGTGGAGCTGATGTAGAGTAGGTCGTCGACGTAGACGATGAGTAGGATAAACCCCTTTTCCTTCTGTAGTTGGTACATGCCTTGGTCGTGTGGCAGCTGTAGGAAACCAATCCTGACGAGGCGGTCGTGAAGGTGCTGCTGCCAAAGCCGTGGGGCTTGTTTGATCCCGTAGAGGGATTTTATCAGCTGGCACACTTTTGTGGGGTCGTCGATGAATCCGTGGGGCTGCTTGATGAAGATCTCGGCGTCCACCGGTGCGTACAGGAAGGCGTTTGCAACGTCGATTTGGTGTAGTGGTAGCTTCTTCGTGGCCGCGACGGCGAGTAGAATGCGCAAGGAGGTGTGACGGGAGACTGGGGCGAATGTCTCTGTGTAGTCACTTCCGTATCGCTGATCGAATCCCCGTACGACCCAGCGAGCCTTGAATCGTTCGATGGAGCCGTCCGCATTAGTCTTGATGCGGTACACCCATTTTCCCGAGAGCACGTTTTTTCCGTTGGTTTTTGTTGCAGGTACCAGCTTCCACGTGTTTCGGTCTTGGAGGGCTTTTACTTCTTTTTCCATTGCTTCCTTCCATTTTGCCTTGTGTTCCCCCCCCAGAGCCTACGACAGAGTCGTTGGCTGGCGCGGAGACGGCGGCGGCAGGTGCTGGACGGAGACCCAGAAGCCGAGTATCTGCAGTCCCGTGGGTGTGTGTCGAAGGGAATTTTCATTCCCGGAATAGGCTGCTTCGTCACCATCTTCTGGATCAGGTAAGAAGTTTGGGCCGATGCGTTCTGAGACATTCGTGTCTACCGGGTGAGGTGTAATGAAACCTTGGTCTGCGAAGTGGTAATGGGTGTCGAGGTTGTTGCTGTCGAGAGGTTGTTGTTGTCACGGAACAGTAAGGGAGTGGTCCGGCAGCTTCCGAAGCTCCAGGTACGTCTTCTTCTGCTACGCCAGCCTCGGCGGCATGGTCGGCGAAGGACCGAAGGCCCGCGAAGCCGTCGGTGGGGTCGTCTGTGTTGGCGACGTTGTCCAGGTAATGCTGCAGTGTCAGTCGCTCGTAGAAAATCACATCACGTGATGCCACGGTATTTTTATCTTGTATGTCGAGGAGTTTCCATGCTTGGAAATGTTTGGCGATGCCGAGGTGTAGTCCCCACCGTGCTCGTTGAGTGAAGCGTCCTGCTCAGGCTGTGTGGGAACTGTACTGTACCATGCAGCCGAAGACCCGAAGTAATTTTGTGCTGCCCCTTTTTCGTGTCCACAGCAGGTGCGGTGATGCGTTGTTGGGAAGCGAGGACGAGGATAACAAATTGTGTAGGTGGACTGCATGTGTCATCGCATCTGGCCATAGTGTGTTGGGCAGTCTCATGCCCAGGAGTAGCTTCCGCATCGTCGACTGCAAGGTCCGGTTCATTCTTTCTGCGACTCCCTGCTGCTGGTGAGCGTAGGGCAGAGACACCAGGCGTCTGATTCCTCTTTCCGCCAAGTAGTTCCTGAATCGTTGTGACTGGTATTCCAGTGCGCCGTCTGACTGGAAGCTCTTGAGTTTAGTTCCTGATTCTCGTTCAGCGATGGGGAGCCACGTCGTGAAGGCTTCAAAAGCTTGATCGTGTGTCTTGAGGTTATAGTGCCAGACATATCTTGTTGCTGCATCGATGAATGTGATGACATAGTTGAAGTCGGCTTCACTGTCGTCTCGAGGCATGTTTAAGATCTCGCAGTAAACTTTTCCATCAGTGCGTATGCAGGTGCACTTGGGTTGTGATGTGAAGGAAAAGGTTGGTGGGGAAGATCGGCTTCGGGGCACGTGAAGCATCGTGCGCGTGGTCGTCGAAGTTCTTGGCCGCTCGTTGTAAGAAGAGCGTTTCGTTCTAACACTTTGGCTTGGATGGTTTGTAGTACTGTGCTGTTTGCAGGGTGCCCGAGGCGTTGGTGCCAGATGTCGTCGGGAGCGCGATGGCCGGGCGAGCGTTGGTACATGTCGGCGTTGGAGAAGAGCGCGACGACCGTGGCGGGACTTCGGCAGACTTCTCGTGTGATGGGCATAAGTTGATCTGCTTCGGTTGGTGGTCCTCGGATTGCTGGTGATGGTACTCGGCTGGGTCTTGCTGGTGCTACTTCAGGTGATGTCGAGGAAGGGACGCTTGCTGGTACTTGTCTTTCTTGTCGAATGACTGCTAACGCTCGTGTTCTCTCTGCTGCAGGTATGGTGTTGGAGTACCAGAATCCATCTGGGGTGAATTCGGGGTCAAGATCCGGCGGGTGCGTCCAGGCGGCGAACGACACGATGCCATCGCTATCGGCAGTACCACGGTCGGGGACGAAATCCAACACGAAGACGCCCGACTTCAGGAGAGTGCGACCGATGAAAAGACCGCCCTCCCCGTGGTAAAGGCGAAATTCGTTGGAGTCCGAGTCGCATTCCAGGTGAATCCCTTTTGCCATTATCTGGCTAACACTGAGTAAGTTGTATCCCAAGTTGTCGACGATTAGAACTTTGTTGAGTTGTAGTATGACGTTCGTCTCCATTGACTGAAGCTGAACGATGCCTTGTCTCTTTGTTTTCATATTCTCGTTGTTGGCGACGGTGATGATGACATCACGGTTGAGACGTCGCTCTCGTTGCACGTAGCGCTCGGAAGAACACATATGTTGGCTGCAACAGCTGTCCAAGAACCCAGTGTTTCGCCCGGTGGGATCGGCGTTGGCGACTGCAGCGTACGTTGGGTTGACCTGAAGTCCTTGTGAGCGCGGCGGCGACAGCTCTTCTTCGTCTGGAGCGTAAGTGGGTGGTGATCCGGGTGCGCAGTTGTCGATGTGTACCATGCAATTGATGATGTTAGGTGTGCCTTGTACAGATGTGGAGGAATGCCTCGGCGGGCTTTCTTGAGTGGAAGCGACTTGTGGGTCTACTGGACGATAAGCTCGGGGACGTGTGCAGTTGACTTTGGAGTGTCCGGATGTTTGACAGTTGTGGCAGAACGGCGGCACAATGGTGAGTCCTCTTTTGTCACGTTGATCTTGCTTGTCGCGTCGGTTGTAGTTGTTGTCGTTCCTTCGTTGAGTGTAGAAAACTAACGGTTGCTGTTTCCTTGGTTGTCTTTCTTCAAACAGGTCCGTCTCCTGTTGTTCAGCATGAAGCTCGGCGCAGAGGTGCATCTCCGAGATTTGTCCGTGGGCGCGAAGAAGCGAGCGGGTGGTTCTCCATTCTGGCCCGAGCCCAGCGAGGACAAGTGTCACGAAGCTTTCTTCAGTGATTGTTCCTCCGCACCGAAGCAGGCAGTCGTGGAGTGTCTGGCAGCGACTCATTTACTGCATCGCCTTTTCTCCGGTCTTCATCTGTATTGTTGTCAGCTACTGCATGAGTCTGCTTTGTGTCACGCTGTCGTTTGCTTGATAGAGACACTTGAGGTGATGCCATGCGAGTTCCGCGGAGTTTCCATAGCTTCGATACGTTCAGATGCTTTGCTGCTCTTGTGGTGGCAGGTTTCACAGGAGGACTGTGTACGCCAGCAGCGACTGATACGTAAAGATTTCTTGGTTTTTCGCAGTGCCGTTGCTTGGGAATGGCAGGGACCCGTTGAAGTATCCCAAGAGATGCGCAGCCTCCATCAGCAGCTCGAACTCAAAGCTCCAGGTAAAGAAGTCGTGTCCGTTAAACGGTGAGGATGTCTGCAGTTTGATCACGTGCGAAAACTGCGCCTGGAGACTTAAAATCTCGTTTGGTGTCTGTTGTGATGCAGCTGCTGTTGGTTGGGCACGGGGCGGCATGAACTCGAACGTCCCCGGTGAAGAGTGATAAGGCGCAAAGGTAGGCGCTTGATTGTGTCGCCCGAATGATGAGTTGTCGAGACTCATCGACGCTAATCCCATATTTCCTCCGTTGCTCTGTATTGAATGCGCAGGTGTCCTTGTCTGCTGCTGCTGGTCGAAGTGTGACATGGAGCTGAAGAACCTTTCCATGAGGTTTGGGTCCACGCTGGAAGAGGGTAATGGGGTCACCATTTCTGGTGCTCTTCCTGTTGTTTCTTGAGCAGCGCCGATCTCGGTTTGCAGTCCTGAAGTGTGCAGTCCAGAGTTGCCGGGTTGAGTGTCTTGGGCACTGGGTGAGCCCGTAGAGGTTTTCTTGCCCTTGTTGTCCATGACTTGTAATCAATGAAGTCGTTGGTATGCTGATTGTAAATAGAGCGTAGTTGCTGGGAGTTTGGTCTCTGACCAGCTCTCATACGATGTTGGGCTGAGAAATGCACTTAGGATCTTTCCAGAGACTAAGTCCCAGTTGTAAAAGATGCTTGAGTAGTGCAGCGGAAGTTGGAGTAGTTGAACCCTTGCACTAGTATGTGAGAGCAAGTGATTGATTAAAGAAAACAAGCATACAGCAATATATAGAAATTAGGAAAGTAAAGCAATTGTAGAACACAGTTGAAAGAGCGGTTTATCGAGTCGCACAGCGGCTCGATTGTCGGTTCTGTTACCGTCCTTGCAGTTGTAACGGTCAGTCGCAACCTCCGGTTGCGACCCTTCGAGTCCTTTCGTGTTGTTTGTCCACCCCCTCGTGTAACCTCCGTTGACTCGCGTACCCGTTACGACTTTCCTCGAGTGTAGTGTTGCACTTCAGAAACGCTTAAGTCCTTGAGGTATTTCCAACAGATGATGTGGCAATTTGGATGACCTGGAATGGAAGGAAGGAAGGAACAAATGAAAACCATATAGGGGCAAGGACAAGAGAAGAGTATTAAAGAATAATTGAACAAGGCAAACTTCAAATTGTTTGAACAAGGCAAACTTCAAACTGCCTTGAACAAGGACATAGTTCGGTACGAAGCGGAAAGAGAAGCTTGGCAGATCTTAGACCAGAAGCAGAAGAATGGGGGTGGAGAGGCTCAGCAGATGCCACATTTGGGTCACGCATCTCGAATGAATGTGATAACATACCTAGCGTGAGACTCTTGTTTTATTGCTGTACAATTTTTTATCATGTTCTCTGTTTTTGTAGCGTTTAGTAATGCATTGAGTTTCAGCTGGTGAAAAATTATCGCAGAATCCGTGAAGACTGGGTCTGTTCACCTACTGAAAAGCGGGGTTATCATTGCACTCCTCCAGCCATGCAATAGTGAGATCTACGGGGACCACTGATGTTCTTATCAAATGATTCGTCATGATTACAGCACCATCGGGATATCCAGCCTGAAAAATCTCTGCACCTGGTCTTGCATTGGGCTTTCTGCCCTGCGAAGCTGCCAGCCGTGCCGTGAAATGATGGCGAGACAAGAAGGGATGGAGGTTGGGGAGGGGAGTTTCCAAACTGTACTCCGCCCGCTGATTTTTGTGCTCTTCAAAATAATAGCTGTATCTGAAATGTTCTTTAATCGCACAGAACCACGCTGAAACTACGACAGAAGTTTGTGTGTTTGGTCCACATCCGTGGACATCCGTCAACATCCCACTTTGGACACGCTTTGAGAGTGGTACAGTAACAAGTGGTCTGTGTGATGCACTGTACACATTGCGCACCGCGTAATTGTGGAAAACGTTCTTCACTTCCCAAAATGTTTGCACCGTGTTTCTCGCATGAATTTTGGTTCTTCATTACCATCTCAACTCAGCTCGACTTGATCGGTTGTTTTTTGTCGCACTTAGGCAGCGTTTTACCTCTGTTAGTGTCACGTACTCGACTGCAGAGAGCCCTGAGGGTAACAAATAGAAAAAAGCTGATGTGTCCAGATCAATGCCGCCTATGGTGTGACACGAATGGCTGACACGAAGCTGCAGACGCACCTCAGTCAGAGGTTTATTTGCGTCATGTCATCCGCAATGCCATCCAAGGGTCCCTCCCTGACTCGCATTCCATTGTCGGTAGAGTTGACACGGTGCAGGATTTTAGTACGCTGATTCATTCTTGCCAAGTTCCAATTTGAATCAGATCCTATGTCACAGCCTGGAGATTTCTGGAGAATCTGCATCAGGCCTGAGTATGCCAGGTCCTTTCACAAGGTTTTGCATCAAAAGCTCCCCGGTTTTTAAACATTGATTTGGCAGTACTGTATGACTATCAAAACACGACAAGGCGCAAATATGCTACGAATGACTGCTGAAAAACGTCAGTGTACTTTAGATTTACTGTACCATCTGTGACACTCAGAGATGGCACTTGACCCGAGTGGCTTGCTCCTGCTACAAGAAAATCGGTTGCTTAATTCTACCGCTCGCTGTTGTTGATGTCGTCCCGTGCGTGCAATCCCAGCAGAGCTCTGCGGTGTGATATCTGCGGTGGGGACTGGCCAACCGATTGGCGGGGGATGGGCAGTAATCATTCATCTTTGTGAAGGGGTTTACCCTACCATGTGGATTTATTTGAGCATGTGCAGGAAACTTCTTGCGCACAATAAATCTTCCCCATTGTGCCGCAGGTTCTTTGGCAGCGGATGCTTGGGCAACACTTCTTGAGGTCGAGCTCTTCATTTCGCATGCTTCGCCACGGGCAAATGGGACAGAAACGTGGAATTTGTAACAAGATATTTGTGTCTGGTCAATAAACAGGTTCCAACGGGCAATTGTGTGGTCGTTTCGTTCCACACTCCATCAACATGTGGTGGATTCGGTAGCTGTGCGGTGTAGATGTGGTTGTATGCATTATCACATTGACCCTAAATCCGAGGTTTTGAAAAGTGATTCTGATTGGGATAGGCGCTGCGTACGGGATTGGGTGAGCATCGATTGTACCCTTGGAATGCTCATAATGATTGCCGGACGTGCTCGCGATTATCATTGGTTCACCCAGTGTGGCTACTGCCTGTAACAAAAACTGTTTTTTTTTTTTTGAATTTCTTCGGCCCGCAATCTCTGTCTTATCGGGTGGCCCAGTGTGCCAACCTGGAGTAACAGCAGATCTGTCGGATGAGACTGGAAGAGCAGCCCCATGGCCCTCCTTCCGAACCCCCTTCCTCTCGCGCTTTACTCAATATTCCCACCCGCAAAGAAGCACTTTGCTCAAGGAGATGTGCATCCTTTAGCAGCAACAAGGGAACGCCTATAAAAGCCGGATTCATATCTCAACCGCGAAAATTACGAGTGTGTCCATGACAATTCTGGTAATTAGTCCCGACTCCTCCCTACCCCAAACCCAACGCCACCCCTTGCTCGCTCTTTCGAGTGATTCACGAGCTGGCGATGTCGGACGCCCAGCTTATTGATGCCTGCCAGCCAGCTCCAGCGCCCAGGCCAACCCAAACCACTGGCAAGGAGCTGGCTTGTCGCGATAAGCCAGGAAAGCGCGTGCACTGATTCCAGCTCGGACAGGGGAGCCTTCACTTCACTACACGCTGCACTGTACACGCTGGCGGCAGCGCTTCGAGCTGGCTGCCTTCGGGAAGGTCCCTAAACAGAATCAATTTCTCTCTCGTCCTGCTCTTACGGAGCATGCCCGAGAGAGACACTCTTACCCATACAGTGCGGGCCCTCAGTGAATCTCCAGTTGGCGGTGCTACGTGTCAATCACTGCACAGACTAGTGCAGACTGAGTAAGGCTGTAGGATTGTGAGGTTTAGTCCATTCCATCTAATGCCAGGCTATTAGAGTGACGACGCCCTCACCCACCGCTTCACTAGCCCCGTTAGTATCTCTGTCTCATCGTTTCGCTAGCAATCGCCCAGAGCACAAACCATCAACCGCCATCGTGAAGTGCAGTACAGCAGCAAGGCTTTCATGGTGACTTATTCCCCCGTACAGTCGCCGTCGTTCCTCCGCACTTGCGCGATAGCTCTTCCCTCACTTCTTCTACCCGCTGTCGAGTCAGTTTTCCATGCGACGCCGGCAATTCTCGCGCACGTACCTTCCTCCTTTCACTCTCGCTTCAAGTTGGTTTCAGTGTCCTACGCGCTCGGCGGCGTCGGTCCTTCACTCTGCGCTGCTAATTCTCCTCGCTCCTTCTCCTCAGAACCGAAACCATCAGCGCGTCAAGTCACACGGCCCCACTGTTTTCGCTCGTCTTGCCGCCGCTCCGCGCTCTCCGTTTCAGCCCGCGCCGTGCTGTGCGCTCTGTTAGCCACCAGCACCAGTACTACTACTGGCAAGGAAGCTCAGGTTTTCTCGCCCACTTCGCCGGCAGTCACCCTGGATCAATCAACGCGTACTCGCAAAAGCACCAAAGTGTCGCCGAAGAATCCGATTCCGCTGCCGCCGCTGCCGCTGCTACTGCCTCTGGCTGCGCGCTTCTATGGCAGACAATAGTAATCCGCCTAACTTAAGCAATCCTCTCGCTACTCCGCGCGCGGCGCCGCTATCGGCGCGTGCGAGCAAGCATCGGCAAATCCCTCCAGCCTGCTCTCTCTCCGCGGCCTCCGCGGGCTCCTTTTCCCCCGAATCCTCCGCCTCGGCCCTCGTTCCCGCCCAGCCATCGCGCACGTTCCTTACGTGCAATCATCGCAGCGCCGTCGGCACCGTTCCCGACCTATTAGTGCTGGATCGTCCGCATTGCCCGCCGCGCCCGCCGCCGTTGACGTCGCGGAACGTGACCAGCCAGCGGCAGCGCATCAGCCGCTTCCTCTGCGAAATTTCCGCCGAGACGGCGACCCACTCCGCTGCCGCCAGCGCCGCGCGCTGCGGCTCGTCCCGCCGCAAGCGCGAGGACTCCGACTCGGTCGCGACTCCAGCTCCCGAGGGGCCCGGCGCGGTTTTATTCGGTCACCGCATCCTCCCGCACGTGAAGTTCCCCCCCGTGCCGCCCGCAGGCATGTGGCGTGGGGAAGACGGGGTGCCCGCTAAAAAGCGACCGCGCGCCGTCCCCGGAGCCGTCGCTTTCCCCTCCGCCGCGGAGGCAGTGAAGGACGAGCCGCGCGACAGCCGGAGCGCAGACTTCCGCCACCCCGCGCAGCTGCCGTCGCCCCAGCATCTCTCGCTGACCGCGTCCACCCCTCTCGCGGACCCTCTTAGTCTGTCCCCGTACCCTTACGCGCCTGGCGGCGGCGTTGCCTCTGCGGGAGAGACCCACGCGCTGGAGCTAGGAACGCCCACGCGCACGCGCACTCGCGGGTTGTCCCCCCCCGCGGGTTTAGATCATGCCCGCCGGTTCCGCGGCTCCTCTTCCATCTGGGCCTCTGCCGGCGATACCGTCGAAGGCGCGCTCGCCGCCGTCGGCGGTGGCGGCGGCGGCGTCGGTGGAGCCTCGGCGACCGCGGATCACCCCGAGTCGACGGGCGCGCGCACTTTCGCCTTCCTGATGCCCGCGGAGAAGGGCGCTTCCGCCGTGCTTTCCTCGCCGCACGCTCCGCGGAAGGGCGCTGGAGCGAAGGAAGGGAGGGAGGAGGAGGTGCAGGGAAGGGAGAGGCAGCTGCTGCCGTTCGCGCCGCTCGATCGCGCGTTCCGCGGCCGCGGGGAAGGGGGAGTGCCGAAGGCGGAGGAAGGGGGAGGCGACAACAGCGCGGTTAATCGGCGCAGCGGCGATGACGGCCCAGGGTCGTTGACCGACCCGGGGAGGTCAGAGGGAAGCATGATGGGGGAGGGTGCGTTCCGCCGCGCCGACACGATCAGCAACAAGACGCGCCGTAGCCGCCCCGCTGCGTCTGCGCGAGGTCTGCAAGGCGCTGCTGACGCCGCCGCCGTACAGCACGCGTTGCGGCTACAGATGATGCTGCCACTGGCCTCGCCGCCTCAGCTACAGCCGGAGCACGCCGGATCCGCCTCTGCCTCCGCCTCTGTTACAGTCGCTGCTGTCACCGCGCCTGGAGCGACCGCCGCCTCCGCAGCCGGAAGCGCCGCTTCCCTCGCTGCTGCTGCTGCCACTTCAGCAGCCGCGGCTGGGCGGACCTCGCCCGGTGCGCTGATGCTCATTCCGCGCGCGCCCGCGGGGCATCTCACGCAGAGGGACCGCGTGCACATGAGCTTTAACAGCGCTTCCCCGCACCACGCGGCTGCAGCGGCGACTGCAGCGGCGGCGGCCGGCGCGGTTGCTGGGACGGCGGGCTCTGCGGCGGGCGCGCCTTTCCTGGTTCCGGGATCAGGATGGACCGCGGCGGCTTCCGCCACTGCCCCGACCGCCGCAAGCGTCGCGCCGGCCGCCGTCGCCGCAACCGCGTCCTCTGCGGCGTACTCGGCTGCGCAAAGCCTTGCGCACGCGCTTGGCGCGGGCGCGGGCGCGAGCTGGATGGGCCCGCGGAGGCTTCCTGCCGGGCGGAGCGAGGGGATAGCGTTGGTGGCGGACAACGGGGGCGCGCACGCGGGCGCGGAGAAAGATGCGGGTAACCGGGAAGCTCTGGCGGCTACTCTCGCTGCTGCTGCAGCGATGGCGGCTGCCGCGGTTGCAGCAGCAGGCGCGGGGGGCGGCAAGTGGCAGCAAGGGAGCCAGGAGGCGCAAGCGTGGGCGGCGCAAGGGGTGGGGGAGCGGGAGATGTGGGCGAGAGGCAGGGAGGAGTCGTCGCATAACAGCAACACGGGACAGCAGCACCTGCAACAGCAACAGTACCTGCAGCAGCCGCAGCAGCCGCCGCAGCAGAGGCAACAGAAAGTGACTTTCCCTGGAGGCGGCGGGGGCGGGGGAGCGGTGTTACCAGCGTGGTGGAACGACCACATGGCTTCTCTCATCGCCGCCTCTCATGCTGCTGCCATAGCTGCCGCCCCTCCTGCCAACGCCCCAGCTACTTTCCTCCCATCTATACATTTCCCTGGCGCTCCAACCCCCCCACTTCCCCCTTCCCTCCCTCAGCCTCTCCTGCCACCACTGCCACCACCGCCGCCACCACCGCCATCGCCAGCACCACCAGCGGTAGCGTCTGGGGGCATGGGGCCAGCAGGAGGTGCGGGGCTGTCTGGGCTGACATGGCCTGGAACGCCCTCCTCCGTGCCTCAACCAGCACCCCATACCACGCACCCACAGCAGCAGCAGCAGCAGCAGCAGCAGCAGGCGAGGAGGCCGCAGGCAGGATATCCTTCCTCGGCTACAGCTGCAGCGCTCGCGAGGGCTAGAACCCCCCCTGTTCCAGGTCCTGCCTCGACTGCTGCTACTGATGCAAGTGCAGGGCTAGCGCCTAGGAGGACCCTCTCCCTGGCCGCTGCTGGTGCTGCAGCGGCAGCAGCAGCAGCAGCGGCGGCGGCACCAGCTGGGACAGCAGGGGGGAGTGGGGGCAGCGGCAGTGGGAGTGGTGTGCGGTGCAAGCAGACAGCGTCAGCAGGAACAGCCACCCAGCAAACCTCAGCAGGCAATGCTGCTGCTGCTGCTGGTACTGCTACTGGTGGGGAAGTGGGATCTGGGGCTGCTGCGACTGGTGCAGGTAGCACAGGAGCAGGAGCAGGGGGGAGTGCAGGGAGCCGGCCAAAGCTGTGGTGCAGCGAGGACGGGTACAAGTGCAAGGACTGCGGAATGCGGTTCAACAACGCCCAGGCGCTGGGCGGACACATGACTGCGCACACCAAGAGGCGCCGGTCCAACTTCTCAGGGTATACCTTCAGTGATGCTGCCTCCGCCCCCGCCTCCTCTTCTCTCATGGCCGCCCCGACCTCCCTCACTCCGCCTCTCCTGCCCCTTCCTGGCGACTCAGCACGAGGAGCGGTGGCGGCTGGGGGAGCAGGAAGGGTGGGAGGTGGCAAAGGGTGTGGCGGGGCAGTGGCAGGATTGACTCCACTTGTTGTTGCTGGTGCTGCTGGTGCTGCTGGTGCTGCTGGTGCTGCTGGTGGGGCGGGAGGGAGAGGCCAGGACGTGGGAGCGGCAGCAGTGATGGCGGCTGCTATGGCTGCGGCTGCAGCGTCAGGCGGGGGTGCAGCAGCCGCAGCAGCAGAGCCTGTGCTAAGCAGACTGCTGGGCCTAGGGTCACCTGGAGGGCTTCCAAGAATGGCAGGGAGCGCGGCGATGGTGGGAGGGGCTGGGGCAGCAGCAGCAGCAGCAGCAGGTGATGGCCGCTCGCAAGCGCTGAACCAGCACAGCATTGGGAGCAATCGGGGAGATGGAGCAAGGGAGAGTGCGTTAAGGATGCAGGCCCAGGAGCAGCAGCAGCAGCAACAGCAGGTGCGGCAGGAGCAGTTAGGGGAGAAGAAAGGAGAAACCGGTGAGGAAGTGGAGTGGAACCCCATGGCTGTCTACCACTCCCAACCCCATCAGCCCCATCGCAGTGTGAGCATGGAAGCGCCCCTCCATCGCTCCCTCTCCATGCTAAACCCCTCTCTACGTGCCATGGCAGTGCACACACCCGCTCCTCTCCCCCCACTGCCCTATGCGCCTACTGCCCCTGCGCCCTCCCTGCACATCCCTTCTCTCCCCACCACTGCCCTTATGCAGGCTCTGCAGCAGCAGCACGGTCCACGGGACACTTTCCCTGCTGCTGCTGATGCAACTGCAGCCATTGCTGCTGCTGCGGCAGCTGCTGCTTCTGCTGCTGCTGCTGGTAACTGGTCTTCCCCTTCGTTAGAAGCACTACAGCTTCAGCATGGTCACATGGCTCAGCAGCAGCAGCAGCAGCAGCAGCAGCAGCACCAGCAACTGTTACTCCAGCACCAGCAATTGTTAATCCAGCACCAGCGGCTGCTGCTCCAGCAGCAGCACCAGCACTCCACCCTCCCTGTGTTTGACCTCCAGGATTCCCAGCCTGTAGGCTCGTCTAGTGTTCCCATTTCGAAGGACTCTGTAGAGACAATAGCTGTCCGCAGTGTAGCAGCAGCAGCAGCTGGCCCCTTGCCTGCGCCAGCTACTGGTGCAGCGCCACCTGCCGGCCAGCAGGAGCAGGGGCGAGATGACATGGATCTAGGCTTCGGCCTGAACCTTAACCTTTCACTGTGACACCTAGTCCTTGGTATACTTGTAGCCTGCCTAGGTATGTTAAATTATATATATGTTATATAATTGGTAGGCTTGGTAGGTGTTACTGAAACCTACTGTAGAGGGTACAACCCCCCTCCTTGTATCCCTCTCTTCTATTCTCGACCCCTTTCTCTCGTCAACATTCTCCTAGCTAAACCCTCTAGCCATATTCATGGCTTCCTAGCTACATAGCTCTTGTGACATGGTATCTGAGCAGGTTGCCCTTCCCGGGCCTGCTCCCCACGCTTCCGCCGCGCACTCCTTCTCTCACACGTTGTGCTGCTGTGGCGGCGTCGTCGTGCCGCTGTGGCGGCCGCGTCGTGCTGCTGTGGCGGCGTCGTCGTGCTGCGGCCGTCTCGACGCGCTGCCGTGGCGTCGCGCTGTCGTGGCGTCGACGTCCAACCGCGGCGGCGTGACGGCGCTGTCGTGCTGCCGTCGCAGCATCGACGTCCCGCCGTGGCATCGACACCGCACTATGGCGGCGCCGTAATGCTGCGGTGGCTGCGTCGTAATGCTGCGGTGGCAGCGTCGTCGGGTGGCAGCCGGCCGCGCAACGCATGTGGCACCGCTAGACCTGCCGCCCGCTCGCCTACCAGGGGCGTGATTCTGCCCCCCTCCCTTTTCCCCTGCGTCCCCTCTTCCTCGCCACAGCCGACGCCTAACTCGTGAGGGTCTTCCCCATCGTCGCGGAGCTTGGCCACACCGCCGAGAGGGCGGGGGCCGCTGCAGTCGCCTCTGACGTCGAAGCCGCTGCCGTCGCTGCTGTTGCTACTGGCCTGTTGCCGCCGCACGCCGCCGCCGCCGCCACTGTCGTCACTGCCGCCGCTGCCGCTGTTGCCATCTCACGGGCCCCGGGGATTGGCCATGCCGGAGTAGTCGTGGCTGCTGTTGGGAATGGGGGTGCTAGGTTAGGGGGTGTGGGTGTGTGTGGGTTCTTCTACTACCAAGCCTAGGGGTTGTGTTAAATTATATATATCTTATATAATTGGTAGGCTTGGTAGGTGTTACTGAAACCTACTGTAGAGGGTACAACCCCCCTCCTTGTATCCCTCTCTCTTCTATTCTCGACCCCTTTTCTCTCGTCAACATTCTCCTAGCTAAACCCTCTCGCCATTTTCATGGCTTCCTAGCTACCTAGCTCTTGCGACACCGTATTCCCCCGTATATAACACCCTATGGTATTGTCAAAATTTCATTAAAAGTAAACGTATGGGTGTTAACAGTAGGCTGGAAAAATATAAAGCCCATGTCTTATGTAAAATGCAAAATGAATTTGGATTGTAATGGGCACTTTTGAGGCCAGAACTTCACCAAGCAACTGCTAATGAGGAATCTGTCAAACATGTGTACTTGTCATGTTTGTATAGACTGTATAGGGTAGTCTCTTAGAGGGTACAACCCTGAGGTATATACTTGTGTACTCTCTTTCTATCTATCATTCAACTCTCAATTTCTGATATGGTATCACGCGTAGGTAGGATCCCTCCCCACCTACCGCTTCCGCTCACCCCTCTAGCCCCTAGCCCAGTCGCGACCCCCCCTAGCCCCGTCGCGCCCCTCACTGGGCCCTGTCGCGCCCCTCCCAGGCCCCCCCTAGCGCCCCTCCTGGGCCCCGTCGCGTTCCTCCTTGGGCCCCGTCGCGCCCCTCCTGGGCTTCGTAGCGCCCCTCCTGGGCTTTGTAGCGCCCCTCCCAGGCCCCCTAGCGCCCCTCCTGGGCCCCGTCGCGCCCCCTCCTGGGTTTCGTAGCGCCCCTCCTGGGCTTCGTAGCGCCCCTTCAGGCCCCGTCGCGCCCCTCCCAGGCCCCGTCGCGCCCCTCCCAGGCCCCGTCGCGCTCCTCCCAGGCCCCCTAGCGCCCCTTCTGGGCCCCGTCGCGCTCCTCCCAGGCCCCGTAGCGCCCCTCCTGGGCCCCGTAGCGCCCCTCCTGGGCCCCGTCGCGCCCCTCCCAGGCCCCGTCGCGCCCCTCCTGGGCTCCGTAGCGCCCCTACTGGGCCCCGTCGCGCCCCTCCTGGGCCCTGTAGCGCCCCTCCTGGGCTCCGTCGCGCCCTCCCTGGGCCCTGTAGCGCCCCTCCCAAGCCTCGTCGCGCCCCTCCCAGGCCCCGTCGCGCCCCTCCTGGGCCCTGTCGCGCCCCTCCTGGGCCGTGTCGAACCCACCTACCGCCGTCGCACCCGCCCGGCCCCGTCGCGCCCGCCCGGCCCCGTCGCAGCCGCCTGGCCCTGTCGCACCCGCCCGGCTGCTGTCTCGCTCGCCCGGCCCCGTCGCACCGGCCCGGCCCTGCCGCACTCGCCCGGCCCCGTCGCCCCAGCCCGGCCCCGTCGCGCCCGCTCGGCCCCGTCGCCCCGTCCCGGCCCTGCCGCACCAGCCCGGCTCCGTCGCGCCAGCCCGGCCCCGTCGCACCCTGCCCGGCCCCGTCGCAGCCGCCCGGCCCCGTCGCACCCGCCCGGCCGCCGTCCCGCTCGCCCGGCCCCGTCGCACCGGCCCGGCCCTGCCGCCCTCGCCCGGCCCCGTCGCGCCTGGCCTCGTCGCGCCCAGCCCGGCCCCGTCGCGCCCCGCCCGGCCCCGTCGCGCCCGTCCGGCCCCGTCGCGCCAGCCCCGGCCCTGTCCTCCTCCCTGGTACGGTTCCCCCCACCCCGCACCACACTGTACTGCCTTGCACCGCACTACACCGCACTGCACCGCACTGCACCACCCTGTACCGCACTGCACCGCACTGTACCGCCCTGCACCGCGCCCCACCTAGCTGCACTGGACTGTTCCTGATGGCGGCGGAGCTTCGCTTCGACGCTGAAGGTCAGCCCCTAGAGTTCGAGGCGTGGCTTGCCGACCTCCGCCGCCAACTCACTGGCCAGCGGCAGGATGGTGAACCGCTTTCCGCACATCTTGACGGTACGCTCCCCTGCCCAGACCCTCCTGCTATTCTGCCCGCTGACCCCACACCCACTGAGCGTGAGTCTACTGCTGCCACTGCCCGTGCGCGCTCTGTCTGGCTTTCTCGCGATGCTGTCGCCCAGCTTGCCATTAGCAACGCCCTCCCCCCGTCCGAGCGTCCTCGCTTTAGGTCCCTCACTACTGCTCAGGCTTACTTAGATGCTGTGATCAAGCGCTATTCCACCCCTCCGGCTGCCTCGGTGGGTCGCCTGATCCTCCCGATGCTCTTTCCTGACCTTGCATCTTTCCCCACTGTCTCTGACCTCGCTGCCCACCTGCGCTCGATAGAGGAGACCTGGCGCGCCGCGTGCACTGACGCACAGCTTAGAGCCCACCAGCCGCCCATTACCTCTACCCTCTACCTCCTTGCCACCCGCCTCCCTGACCGCCTTGCTGTCGCCCGCGACCGCTTCCTTAGCCTTCACCCCGCCGACCTCACCCTCACTGACTTTGTAGACACCCTGACTGTGATAGAGACCCGTCACCGCTCCATCGCCCAGGCGAGCGGTGTCGTGCCTGTCCCTATCTTTCAGGGTTGTGCCCCCGCCCAGTGTACCTTCTCCGACAACTCTGTCGCAGTGGCTGAGACTGCTGCTGCAGCGCAGTTTCGTTCGGGGAAGGGGCGCCGCCCCAAGGTTGGGCGCGGCGGAGGCGGAGGCGGGGGTGCGGGTGGGGGCAGTGGTGGGGTCGGGTCGTCTGGTGCTGGAGCGGACGAGGGGACCTTGCCCAGTCCAGCTGAGTCGCCGCCCCTGCAGTTGCAGCAGCCGCAGCAGCCGCCGCAGTCGCAGCCTTCGCAGCAGCCGTCGCAGACGCGGCAGACGAGTGTCCTCCTGCCCGGGTTGCCCGGCGCTGGCGGTGGCCGGGCGCGTGGTGGTGTGTCGAGTGGCGGCGGGCGCTGTCAGTACCAGATCCAGACCGGTCCTCGCCGCGGCTTCGTTTGCGGTAAGATCGGTCACTCCACTCCCCGCTGTTTTCGTCGTCTGGACGACCTCTTTCGTCAGCGCTTCGGCCCGTCGCCAGACCTCCCGGACTGGCACATTTTGCTTAGTCGTCAGATTCAGATCTTTGATATGGACATGGATGCCATTGTTTCTGCTCTGCATGTGATGTATGCTGCTGACTCTAGTGTGCTTCCAGCTTATTCCTCACTGTTGCCTAGTGTAGGTGTGCCTAGTGTACCCTCCCCTGCTGCGTCAGGCATAGGATCCTCTGCTTTGTGTAGTCTTGGTGCTTCCGCCGTCGTTCCGTCGCCCGACGCCTCTGCTTCGCTTTCCTTCACCTTGGACTCTGGCGCTTCTCGGTGTTTCTTCCGCGACTCCACCACCCTGACGCCGCTTCCTGTCCCCGCTGCCGTTTCTCTTGCTGACCCCTCCGGCGGTCCGGTATTCGCCCGCAGTCCCACCACCCTTCCCTGTCCGGCGGTTCCTTCGGGCACTCTTACAGGTCTGCATATCCCCTCGTTCTCCAGGAACCTAGTTGGTGTCGGCTGCCTCCAGGACCTTCGCGTCACCACTACGTTCCCTGGTCACGAGCGGTATGCTGTCTGTACCGAGGCCGCCACCGGTGCCCCCCTGTCCACGTTCCCCCGGGACCCGGTGTCCGGCCTGTTCACTCTGGACATCGTGACCCCCCCGGCTAGAGCGCCCCCTCAGGTGGCTGCGTCTACCCAGGTTGCTGCTGCCTGCTCCTGTCGGTCCCTCACTCACCCGACCCTCCTTTGGCACCACCGCCTAGGTCACCCTGCGCTCCCGCGTCTGCGTCACATGTCCCAGCACGGTCTTGTCCTTGGTCTCCCAGGTTCTCTCCCCAGCCCCACCTTGCACGCCTTGCGTCGAGGGTCGGCTTCGCCGTGCCCCTCACTCCTCCTCGTTTCCCCCTACCGCCGCGCCGCTCCAGACCCTGCACCTGGACGTCTGGGGCCCCGCCCCCGTCCCTGGGCCGCGTCGGGAGCGCTACTTCCTTGTGCTTGTCGACGACTTCACTCGTTACACCACAGTCTTCCCCCTGGAGCGCAAGGCCGACGTGCCTGGCGCTCTCATCCCCTGGCTCGTCTCTGCGCGTGTCCACCGCGGTCTCCCTGTCTTGCGACTGCACTCAGACCGTAGTGGCGAGTTTGCCTCAGGCGTCCTTGGTCGCTTTTGTCGTGCGGAGGGCATCACCCAGACGTTCACCCTACCGGACTCCCCACAGCAGAATGGGGTCGCTGAGCGACGCATCGGTTTGGTCATGGAGGTGGCCCGCACCTCCATGGTCCATGCCGGTGCACCCCATTTTCTGTGGCCGTTCGCTGTGCGCTACGCTTCTCACCAGCTTAACTTGTGGCCGCACCCTCAGCAGCCGCAGGTTTCGCCGACCCGTCTTTGGACTGGGTCTCCTGGTGACGCGTCTGCGTTCCACGTCTGGGGCTGCCTTGCTCACGTCCGTGCCTCCGGCACGGACAAGCTCACTGCCCGCACCCTTCCCTGCGTCTTCCTTGGTTTTCCCCTTGACGCGTCCGACTGGCACTTTTACCACCCGCCGTCTCACCGCTTCTTTCACTCTCGTGACGTCACCTTTGACGAGTCCGTCTCCTACTACCGTCGCTTCCCCCACCGTGGTCCCTCGGTTACCCCCCCCCTGTTCCTGGTCCCTCCTTCCCAGGTAGTCCCTGCCCCTCCTCCTCCTCCTCCCCATCCCGCCCCCTCTGGTGTGTCCCACGTCACCCCCCTTCCGTCGGTGGACCCGGTTGAGGAGTCTTCTGACTCTGGTGGCCCTCCTGTGCAGTCCTCGTCAGCCGCCCCTCCCCTGGCGTCCTCTCCCCAGTCCCCTCCTCCACCGCCTATGCCGCCGCTGCAGCCGTCGTTGCCGCTGCCGCCGCCGCCGCCGCCGCCGTCGCAGCACCCGTTCGCTGACTCTGGGGGTGCTCGTCCCTGTAGCACTGGGGGTGGTCCCTCTGGGGGTGCTGGTTTGGAGAGTGCCGGTGGTAGCCGAGGCGCAGCTTGCGGTCCAGGTGTCGCCGTTGTGCCGCCCCAGCAGCAGTCCCCGCCGGTGTCAGCCCTTCGTCTGCTCGGCCTTCCGTCCCCCGACCCTGCGTCTGTTCCTCTCCTGCCGTCTC
The DNA here is from genome assembly GCA_027943415.1 of Closterium sp. NIES-67. Lineage (NCBI taxonomy): Eukaryota > Viridiplantae > Streptophyta > Zygnematophyceae > Desmidiales > Closteriaceae > Closterium > Closterium sp. NIES-67. Next base: position 101,797 of record BQMB01002222.1, on the reverse strand, counting down.
CTCCTCTTCCTATCTACGGCCCTGTTTTCCCTCCGCCGGACTCGTCCCCGGCACGTCTCTCCCCTCCTTCCCCTCCTGTGTCCCCTCCTCTGTCTCCTGACCCGACTCCTCCGTCGCACGTCTGGTCTCACCGTCCCCCCCGTGCTCGTCCTGCCTCGCCTGTCTTGCGCTCCCACCCTATGTTGCTTCGTTCCTACGCGTCTCGTCCTCCCCTTCTGCCGTCGCCTCCTCCGTCCTCCCTTGTTGTTGCACCCCCCCCGCTGTCTGACTACCTTCGTGCCGCTCGTCCCCTTGTTCCTCGGGTCCTTGCCTCTCTCGTTACCGACCCGTATGTTCCGACCTCGTGCCTTAACGCTCTTGTCGCTGCTGTCGCTGACTTCGCCTCTACCCGCCGCCTTGACTACGCCACAGCTCTGGTCTCTGACCCTGCCTGTCCTCCGTCTGTCGGGGGTGCTCCTGCCCTTGGCAGTGACGTCCTGGAGGACCGCCAGTTCGAGCTTGCTTTCCTCTCCGAGGCTGCTCCCCATCTCTGTTCCATGCTGCTAGTCCCTGAGGGTGACCCAGACGCTTTCGACATCCCGACCCCTCGCACTTACGCTGAGGCGACCTCGGGACCCTGGGCCTCGCAGTGGATAGCTGCCATGGAGCAGGAGATGGCATCTTGGAGATCCACCGGCACCTTTGTCGACGCAGTTCCCCCGCCTGGGGTGAACGTAGTCGATGGCCGCTGGCTCTTCAAGGTGAAGCGCCCTCCTGGAGAGCCGCCTGTCTTCAAGGCGCGCTATGTGGCTAGAGGCTTCAGTCAGCGCGAGGGGGTGGACTTCTTCCAGACCTTCGCTCCGACCCCGAAGATGACTACTCTTCGGGTTCTGTTACACCTAGCTGCTCAGCGTGACTACGAGCTTCACTCCCTCGACTTCTCCACTGCCTTCCTTCAGAGCAGCCTACACGAGCAGGTCTACCTACGTCGCCCTCCGGGCTTTACGGGCACCTTCCCTCCTGGGACCCAGTGGCTCCTGCGACGCCCCGTCTACGGCCTGCGCCAGGCTCCCCGTGAGTGGCACGACACTCTCCGTGCTACGCTTGCTGATCTGCAGTTCTTTCCGTCTTCCGCAGACCCTTCACTCTTCGTTCGTGCTGGTCAGACCCCGTTCTACATCCTTGTTTACGTCGACGACCTGGTCTTTGCCACAGCAGACAGGGACGCACTGGCCACCGTGAAGGCAGAGCTGCTGAAGAGACACACCTGCACTGACCTTGGAGAACTGCGCCGTTACCTTGGCCTGCAGATCTCCAGGGACAGAGCTGCGCGCACCATCACCCTGACTCAGTCACACTTGGTGCGCCAGGTCCTTCAGAGGTTCAGCCTTCAGTTCTCCTCTGCACAGCCCACCCCTCTGCCTGTAGACCACAGGCTCTCCGCTCCAGTGTCTGAGGAGTTGGTAATGCCCAGCGGCCCCTACGCAGAGCTGGTGGGTTGCCTCATGTACCTGATGACTTGCACTCGCCCAGATCTCGCATACCCTCTCAGCATCCTGGCTCGTTTTGTGGCCACAGGCAGACACCGACCGCAGCACTGGTCTGCCGCTAAGAGGGTTCTGCGTTATCTTGCTAGTACATCGGGCATGGGGTTAGTGCTAGGAGGACGCAGGCCAGTGGTCCTTACTGGACACACCGACGCTTCGTGGGCAGACGACGCCGAGACACTCAGGTCTACCCAGGGCTACTGCTTCAGCCTTGGCTCAGGTGCCGTCTCGTGGAGAGCTACCCGCTCCTCGTCTGTGGCGCAGTCCAGCTGTGAGGCTGAGATCTACGCTGGTGCCATGGCGGCACAGGAGCTCCGCTGGCTGACCTTCTTGCTCACTGACTTAGGTGAGTGGCCTAGCTCTGCCCCGGTCCTGTTCGCTGACAACAGGGCCATGATCCTCCTGTGTCAGGAGCCTCGACTCGAGGGCAGAGCGAAGCACATTCAGCTGCGGTACTTCCTCCTGCGTGAGCTACAGCAGCGACGTCAGGCTCGCGTAGTACACTTGGCCTCAGGTGCCAACACAGCTGATATCTTTACGAAGGCGCTTGCGCCTAAAGATCATCAGCGGCACTGTGTACAGCTTGGTCTAGTTCCTGTAGCCTCTCACTTGCTAGGACCTTGACTTTGTATTGTCCTTTATATGTATACTCAGACTGGACTTGTGTCCTCTCCCAGTGGCTGGACTAGTAGTGCCGCCCTGCTCTTTCTCTTGCCTTGTCTGTACTCCTTCTGACTGGTCTCTCAGACCCTTGTCTCAGAGGTTGGACTAGTAGTGCCACCCTGAGCTGCTTGTTTAGGACATTCCCCTATGCAGTCTAGGGGGTGTGTCAAACATGTGTACTTGTCATGTTTGTATAGACTGTATAGGGTAGTCTCTTAGAGGGTACAACCCTGAGGTATATACTTGTGTACTCTCTTTCTATCTATCATTCAACTCTCAATTTCTGATAGAATCTACTACAGAGATCGCACACTCTGGCAGGGTCATTTCGTTGCCTCTGAAAATCGTGGGAGATTGATCCAGCAGCAGTGCCAGGTGTCGTTGACCAATCTCGTCTGAGTACTGTGGACAGAGCCAGTTCCGTGCTTCGGAAAGCAATATTTTCGACCATTGCTGCTGACGTGATCGAGGTGGTTCAACTGCAAGTTGGACAGTCAAGATCCTCTCGACACTTGTTGCTTTCGATTTCGTTTTGCCACTTGTATTGATTCGTTTGCTCGTCTTTGCGCTGCGAATGGCACCTGACGCGATTTTCATCATGCTCGCTTTTTTCAGCTGAACGGACCTTGGTAATGAAGGACGAAATACTGTTTGAAGGCAAGAAAAATGAGCAGGGTGTTATGTAAAATGCAAACCCAGAAAAGCGGGTACTCTAAAAAATGTGCCATATCATAAGGACACTAGGAAGCCATGGAATGACGCGAGGGTTTAGCTAGGAGAGGAAGTTACGAGAGAAAAGAGAGCTCGAGATTAGAAGAGTGAGGGATACAAGGAGGGGGTTGTACCCTTTACAGTAGGTTTCAGTAATACCTACCAAGCCTACCAATTATATATGAAAGATATAATTTAACACACCCCCTAGGCTTGGTAGCCGAAAGCACACCACACACGGGACACTAAGCCACACACACCCCCTGAATCTAGCACCCCCATACTCAGTAGCAGCAACGACTACCCCAGCCTGGGAAGAGGCGTGTAGGAACATGCTCTTAGGCAGCTAGTTGGGAGAATTTCGATGGCTGTTGTACTTGTTTGCACCCTGTGCTCGTTTCCGCTCGCTGAAATGTTTTTCTGTGCTTGACTGGCACGGTTGCCACGCTTTGTGTGTATGCGACGCGGTCAGAATTCGATCACTGCGGAATTCCGCGTCAGGCATTTGTTGATATACAATTGGCGATTCCTGTACGCGCCAAACCTGGCTTCTTTGATCCTACCCTCCACCCTTGCATGTGTCCCATCCTATGCTCCAAAAGCAAACAACCTGTGGTCGTCAAAGCCTTGCGTCGTCGCAAGGCTTGGTAGATCTGCAGGTTGTAAAGCAGCTGGCTCTAGAGGGGATCCAAATTGGGTAGAGCCAGCTTTGGTGTAGATCCGACTTCGTAGGAATCACTCCTAACACACCCCCTAGACTGGGTAGGGGCAGAGCCTAGCAAAACACAAGGAAGAGAGGGAAAAAAAAGAAAACAAGTACCACGGTAAGGGAAGCTAGCGTAGAAGGAGACAAACTCATCAAACGTAACGTTACGGGAGCGAAAGAAGCGGTGCTGGACCGTGTGGTAGAAAATTCACTCAGAAGCGTCGAGCGGGAACCTGAGGAAGACACAGGGGAGGGTGCAAGCCAAGAGTTCCTCCACACGGGTGTCGCGGACGTGAGCCATGCAGCCCCAAACGTGGAACGCAGATGCGTCACCAGGGGACGTAGTCCAGAGGAGGGTCGGAGAAACGTGTTGCCATGAGGTGCTAGACCACAGGTTAAGCTGGTGAGTCACGTATGGTATTGCAAACGACCACAACAAATGGGGGGCATCGGCATGGCCCATGGAGGTGCGGGCCACCTTCATGACCAGGACGATGCGTTGCTCAGCTACCCCATTATGCTGTAGCGAGCCCGGTAGGGCAAACGTCCGAAGGCAATAAGACGATCGGAGGCGAGCTCGCTATCACGGTTGGAGTGAAGACGGAGCACGAACAAGGAGTGCTGGGTGCAGAAGACGCGGAGACACGGGAGGAGGGCGTCAGGCACGTCGGCCTTCCGCTCCAATGGGAACACCGTGATAAACCGCGAGAAGTCGTTGACGACAACCAAGAAGAGGCACTCTTTGTGAGGTCCCTGGACCAGGGCAGGGCCCTAGACGCCCATGTGCAGAGTTTGTAGTGGAGTACTGGTTCGAGGAAAAGAGGAGGAGTGAGGGGCGGCACGCTGCCGGCCCTCAACGCAGGAGGTGCATGCAGGGGCTACCGAGGTAAGGAGGGCGGGGAGCGACGGGAGACAAATGACTAGATAGTGCTTTACCATATGACGCAGGTGCATGAGAGTAGGGTGACCTAAGCGGTGGTGCCACAGGAGTGCCGGATGGGTGAGGGAGTGATAGGAGCAGAACGCTGCAACCTACGAGGACTTTGTGTGCACTCTGAAGAGACTGGACGCAGGGTTGTAGTCAAAGGTGGCGAGAAGGGCGCCCGTGGTTGCGTCTCTACAAGCTGCATACCTCGCGTGGCCAGGGAACGTGGTGGTGAGACCGAGGACCTGAATAAGACAAACACCAAACAGGTTCCTGGCAGACGCGTGGATATGCAAGTCGGTAAGGGAGCTGGAGGGGACAGCCGGACAGGGGAGAGTCGTACTGCTGCCGCCGACGACTACGGCAGGCGAGTATAGGAGGGAGACCGGTACTGGTGCAGGACGCGGTGTGAGTGCGGTGCAGTCTCAGAAGAAACAGTGAGACGCGCCAGAGTCCAGTGTGAAGGAGAGGGCCGCCGCAGCAGGAGCCGGCGAGGAGCCTAGACTACAGACTGCGGAGGATCCTAGACGACGCACGACAGAGGATCCTCGGCTATACATGGCAGGATACTATGAGCCAGGCACACTATAATTCTCAGAGTACAAAGAAACCATGTCAGAGCCTATCTGAGCCATCTCCAAGTCAACACCGGGACGCCATAAGTGGATAAAGACAGACCAATTCAGTAGGGCCACCAGGGGCACAATGTGACCACGAAAAAAATCGTCAATGCGGCAAAAGCTGCGAGCGGTGGTGTGACCCGTGCGCCTGCAAACCAGGCCACGCATGGGGCTGATCTGGGTCTGGTACACACAACGCATAGGACCCTCAGGCCCCACGCCACTCTGGACACCAGAGAAGCCACGCGAGTCCCAGGGCAGTGACTGCCTCGGGGCCCAAACACCAGGGCCCGCACTGATAAATGATATATGTTATATAATTGTAGGCTTAGTAGGCGTTACTGAAACTTACTGTAGAGGGCACAACTGTCAAATATATATATAGGTTATGTTTGTATAGACTGTATAGGTTCGTATCTTAGAGGGTACAACACTTAGGCTTATACCCTTGTATGTTTTTCTCTCGACATTCAATTCTACGATAAGATGGTACCACGCTTGGTAGGTAGGTCCCGCCGCCCACACTTCCGCCCTAGGCCCTCGTCGCGCCGCCCCTAGCTAGTCGCGCCCGTCCTAGCCGGCCCCCTGCGCCGTCGCGCCCGTTCCTGGCCGGCCCCCTGAGCCGTCGCGCCCGTCCTAGCCGGCCCCCAGAGCCGTCGCGCCCGTCCTAGCCGGCCCCCCCCTGAGCCATCACGCCCGTCCTAGCCGCCCCCCTGAGCCGTCGCGCCCGTCCTAGCCGGCCCCCTTTGCTGTCGCGCCCGTTCCTAGCCAACCCCCTGAGCCGTCGCGCCCGTCCTAGCCGGCCCCCCCTGAGCCGTCGCGCCTGTTCCTAGCCGCCCCCCCCCGAGCCGTCGCGCCTGTTCCTAGCCGGCCCCCTAAGCCGTCGCGCCTGTTCCTAGCCGCCCCCCTGAGCCGTCGCGCCCGTCCTAGCCGGCCCCCTAAGCCATCGCGCCCGCTCCTAGCCGGACCCCTGAGCTGTAGCGTCCGTCCTAGCCGGCCCCCAATGCTGTCTCGCCCGCTCCTAGCCGCCCCCCCCCCCTGCGCCCGTCGCGCCCGTCCCTTGCCAGCCCCTCGCGCCCGTCCCTAGCCGGCATATCATGCCCGTCCCTAGCCGGCCCGTCGTGCCCGTCCCTAGCCGGCCCGTCGCGCCCGTCCCTCGCCGGCCCGTCGCGCCCGTCCCTAGCCGGCCCGTCGTGCCCGTCCCCAGCCCGCCAGTCGCGCCCGTCCCTAGCTGGCCCCTCGCACCCCCCGTCGCGCACGCTCCGTAGCCGGCCCCTTCACGCCCGATCCGCGCCGGCCCCGCGTCCGTCTCGCCGCCGGCCCACCCCCGACTCGTGCCCGGCCCGTTCTTCCCGACCAGCACCGCACTGCACTGCCTTGTACCGCTCTACACCGCACTGTACCGCACTGCACCGTGCTGTACCGCTCTACAATGCACTGCACCGCACTGTACCGCACTCCACCGCGCTGTACCGCTCTGCACCGCACAGCACCGTACTGCACCGCTCTGCACCGTACAGCACTACACTGCCCCGCGCTGCACCGCTCTGCACCGCACAGCACCGCGCTGCTGCGACATCGCTCCTGATGGCAGACTCCGTGCTCCGCTTCGACGCAGAGGGACAGCCGATCGAGTTTGACACGTGGCTGCTCGACCTCCGGCGTCCCCTCACTAGTCGGCGGCAGGACGGCCACTCCCTGGCGGTCCATCTTGACGATACGCTCCCCTGCCCTGACCCGCCTGCTCCTCTGCCCGCTGACCCCTCGTCTGCTGACTGTGATTCTGCCGCAACTGCTGCCCTTGCCCGCTCAGTTTGGCTGTCACGTGACGATGTCGCGCAGCTTGCGATCAGCCATGCCCTCCCCCTCTCTGAGCGCCCACACTTTAGGTCAGTCACGACTGCGCAGGAGTTTCTAGAGGCCATCGTCAAGCGCTATTCCACTCCGCCTGCTGCCTCTGTAGGTCGCCTAATCCTCCCGATGCTCTTCCCTGACCTTGCGTCCTTCCCTACTGTCGCCGACCTAGCTGCTCACCTGCGCACGATAGACGCGACCTGGCGTGCTGCCTACACTGAGACCCAGCTTAGAGCCTTTCAGCCGCCCCTCTGCTCTGCCCTCTACCTGCTTGCCACCCGCCTCCCTGATCGGCTTACTACTGCCCGCGACCACTTCCTTAGCACCCACCCTGGTGACCTCACCCTCACTGACTTTGTCGACACCCTGACTGCCATAGAGACCCGCCAGCGCTCTATCGCCCAGACCAGCGGTACTGTGCCGGTCCCTATCTTTCAGGGTTGTGCCCCCGCTCAGTGTACCTTCTCCGACGGTTCTGCTGCTGTGGCTGAGTCCGCAGCTGCAGAGCAGATCCGTTCCAGGAAGGGCCGCCACCCCAAGGCTGGGCGCGGCGGTGGGGGTGGCGGTGCACGTGGACGTGGTGGTGGATTTGGGTCGCCTAGTGGTAGCACTGACGAGGGGACCCTGACAGGTGCAGCCGAGCAGCCGCCTTAGCAACCGCAGGTAGCACAGCCCGACACACACCAGCCGCAGCAGCAGCCCTCACATCAGCCACAGCAGCCGCAGCAGCAAAGGCGAGTAAGTGGACTCCCGCCCGGGTGGCCTGGTGCTGGTGGTGGCGGTGGACGTGGTGGTCGTGCGCGTGGTGGACTGCCGGGTGGCGGGTCGGGTGACACGCGCTGTCAGTACCAGCTCCAGACCGGTCCTCGCCGTGGCTTTGTTTGCGGTAAGATCGGTCAGACCTCCGTCCGCTGTTTTCGTCGCCTGGACGATCTGTTTCATCAGCGCTTCGGCCCGACGCTCGACCTTCCCGACTGGCATAGCTTGCTTCGCAGTAGCGTTCAGATCTTTGATATGGACATGGATGAGATTGTTGTTGTCTTGCATGTGATGTATGCTGATGACTCTAGTGTGACTGCTTCTTACTACCCCTTGTTGCCTAGTATAGGCATGTCTAGTCTTGCCTCCCCTGCAGCGTCAGGCGTAGGATCCCCTACTTTATTTAGCCTAGGTTCTACTGTCACTACTCTGTCTTCAGACGCCACCTCTGCGCTCTCCTTCACCCTCGACTCTGGCGCTTCTCCGTGTTACTTCCGTGACTCCACTACGCTGACGCCGCTTGCTACTACTGCTGCAATTTCCCTTGCCGACCCTTCCTCCGGCCCGGTAGTCGCTCGCAGTTCCACCATCCTTCCCTGTCCGGTGGTTCCTTCGGGCTCTCTTACAAGCCTGCACATCCCCTCATTCTCCATGAACCTAGTTGGTGTCGGCTGCCTCCAGGACCTTGGCGTCACCACTACGTTCACTGGTCACGAGCGGTATGCTGCCTGTACCGAGGCCGCCACTGGTGCCCCCCTCACCACGTTCCCCCGGGACCCGGTGTCCGGCCTGTTCACACTGGACACTGCGACCCCCCTAGTAGGGACATCTTTTCAGGTGGCTGCGTCTACCCAGGTTGCTGCGGCCTGCTCTTGTCGGTCGCTCACACATCCGACAATCTCGTGGCACCACTATCTAGGTCACCCTGCCCTCCAGCGCCTGCGAAACATGTCACAGCACGGTCTTGTCCTAGGTCTCCCAGGGTCGTTCCCCGAGTTGCCCTCCTCCCCAGCACCACCATGCACGCCCTGTATCGAGGGACGGCTCCGCCGTGCCCCTCACTCCTCCTCTTTCCCCCCTACTGCCACACCGCTATAGACCCTGCACATGGACGTCTGGGGCCCCGCCCCTTTCCATGGGCCACGTCGAGACCGCTACTTCCTAGTGCTTGTCGACGACTACACGCGCTACACCACCGTGTTTCCCCTGGAGCGGAAGGCCGACGTGCCTGACGTTCTCATCCCGTGGCTTGTCTCTGCGCGTGTCCACCGCGATCTCCCTGTCTTGCGTCTCCACTCCAACCCTGGTGGCGAGTTTGCCTCTGGTGTCCTTGGTCGTTATTGTCGTGCGGAGGGCATCACCCAGACGTTCACCCTGCCGGACTCCCCGCAGCAGAATGGGGTCGCTGAGCGACACATCGGCTTGGTCATGGAGGTGGCCCCTACCTCCATGATCCATGCCGGTGCACCCCATTTTCTGTGGCCGTTCGCTGTGGGATGTACTGGGGCACTATATCTAGCGTAATCTTGCCGCAATCCCTTAAAGCCAATAGCCTCGCATGGCTATATGCAGGGTGATTCTATCTTCTAGAAGGGTCTATTCCCTTGGGATAAGATAAACCTGGTTACCTGATGTACTATGGAAGTATAAAAGTGCCTTGTACTGATCGATGGTGCAATCTTTCCTCGAGTCATTCAATCCTGTAACACTTGGTAATCAGAGCTTTTCTCACTCGGCCGCGCTCAATAAAGCAGCAGCATCGGGAAATCCTGCCTCGAAAAACCGCCGGGGGCGACCAATTCGACGCCCATTCTGGTAAGCACCAGCTCCGCGATTTTGCGAATTACCCCCCCCCCCCCCCCTGCGCATGTTTTGAACAGGATGGCAACCTTCGACAACGCCGAGGTTACCCAACAGCTCTTCGCGCGCATCGCAACCCTTCAGGAGGAGATGCGAGCGGTTCGCGAAGCGTGGCGAAACGAGTTCGAGCGAGTAACTCGACTCGCCAGAGCGCAGCACGACTCGACAACGGCGACGACGCAGCAGTCGCAGCAGTTTCTCGAGGCTCCGAAACTGCGCCCACCTGAGCCGTTCCATCCGAGCGATCGAAACTCCGACGCCCTCAGATGGATCGCCGGGATGGAGATCTACTTCGCAGCCGTTGGATGGAGCTCGCCAGTCTGGGACGATCAACGCGTACGACTCGCGGCGACACTAATGCGAGGGCTGGCACTCGAGTGGATTGGCGGCAACAACACTTTTATCCACGGTGAAGCCACGTGGCAGCAGTTCCGCGCCGACCTGCTGAAACGTTTCGAGCCGATAAATTCCAGTTTCCTTTCCTGGGAAAAAATTCATTTACACTGACAGTTCGGGAGTGTAGCGCAGTACACGCAACCGATGGAGGAATTTCATCACCGAATTCCCGACCTGACCGAAGGGGAAAAAGTACAGTCGTACATCGCCAGGCTGAAGACCGAAGTCAAACGACAAGTGGCAGCATCAAACTACGCGAGCTACAGTGACGTCGTTTTGGCAGCGGAGTGCTTCGACATGGTCAACGCCGGGACACGACGGACGCACGTTGGCAGTACACGACAGGGTGACCGCTCGGCTCACCCCACGTTCGCCGACCCGATGGAAGTCGACAGGTTTGAGGGGCGGCCACGTCCAAAAAACACCAACTACACGTGTGATTTTTGCGGGGTGCCGGGTCATCGAATCTTCGACTTCACCAAAATGAAGGCCGCACATGCAGAGTATCGGGCACGCAACAGTGGCAGAAATCCTTTGGCCAATCAGAAGACAAAAAACGGGAGTCGCCAGTAATTGCGGATCTAGCTGGCGAAAAATAAAAAGATCCGGAAGCGCCCGCGGGATTCCCGGAAAATCAACTTCGACGAAGCTGATTCGACGCGAGAAGGAGAAAATGATGGGGGAAAATCTCCACCCCACAACCAGTCTTTGCCAGGGAAAATCGCCGAGAAAAAATACGACTTCGCGAAAAAAGACTCTGTCGAGACGGGGAAACTCTTTGAAGACCGAAGAAAGTATAAGGATTCGTTAAAGCTATCCTATAAAGATGCTTTAATGAAAACTTATGATTTTCGAGGGGCTAGAGCCTTGGAGAAAATTCGGGAAGGACTCCAAAAGAAGCAGACAGCTGTGGAGATTATACCGGTACCGGACAACTTGGGGAAAAAATTAAGGAGTGTGGAAAGAAGCCGACCTTTCCACGGAGTCAACGTCCTCTCCCGACGCCAGCCCACAACGACTACCCGTTCCCCAGGGAAGACGTCGGTGGAGCTGAAGCAGCTCAAGAGGAAGCTGGGGGTCTACAAGAAGCTGCGGAAACCTCAAACTCCCACTCCGGATGCATCTAGTTCAGCAACTTCGGCATCAACGACGCGCACAGTCGTCAAGGAAACTCCGGGCCCTGGAGAAGAGCCGTTCTCCAAGCAGCCTCGGCCAGCTTCCATCTCAGGAGTAGATAGCAACACAAAGGTGTGTACGGAATATTGGGATGTACCATATGGCCCAATCAATGAGACTATCTTTGGGTACTTCGAGCAACGCCTGCACCTCGTGCTCGAGGTCATCTGCAAAGGACGACGCCTCCAAGCACTCGTGGACAGCGGAGCATCACACACCGTCTGCGACAAGGCAGTAATCGACCGACTTCGGGAAGAGTTCAAGCCTTCAGGATTCTCTGCAATGATGATGGATGGAAGCAAGTTACCAGTACACGGCGAAGCAGTGCTACACCTACAAATTGGACCACTACGCTGGAGACCTACACTCCCCATCACCAACATCAAAGGGCTTGACTTGATCTTCGGGCGAGACTTCCTAGAAAGATTCAACCCCGAGATCAACTGGGTGAATCGCACCGCAAGTACCTACAACAATGGACGGAGAGTACAGCTACCCAACTGGGACGATACAGGAGATATTCCAGTGGAGACACTCGCACGATTCGAGAAGGACGTGAAGCGAATAGACACCGGGTTCCTGGCAATAGCAACAGAGGTGGAGAACAACGGGGAGAAGACCTCGGAACCTCCGGGAAAGATCAAGGAATTATTGACGGAGTTCCAAGACATTCTTCCTGACGATCTTCCGAACGAGCTACCGCCATACCGAACACATCAACACGAGATCGTGGAGGAACTGGCTTCGAAGCTGACCTTCCGAGCACCCTTCCGGCTCAGCCCTACGGAGCTGACCGATATAAAAAACAGATCGAGTATCTCCTAGCCAAAGGACTCATCCGACCATCTACTTCGCCATACGGTGCCCCAGTGCTCTTCACACCGAAACCAAACGGAAGCCTGCGCATGTGCATCGACTACCGAGCTCTTAACAAGCAGACCATCAAGAATAAATATCCGATACCACGAATCGATGACCTGCTTGACCAGCTTCGGGGAGCTACGGTATTTTCCAAATTGGATCTGCAGTCCGAATACTGGCAGATACGGATGGCGGACAACTCTATCCACAAAACTGCTTTCTGAACTCGGTATGGATTGTACGAGTATTTGGTAATGCCATTCGGACTCACCAATGCACCAGCAACATTCCAAGCAGAAATGAACCACATTCTTCGACGAGAACGGTTCTACGTCAAACTGTCCAAGAGCAAATTCGCCCTTGAGAAGGTCCAGTTCCTAGGACACATGGTGAGCGCTCAAGGAGTTCAAGTCGACCCCAAGAAAATCGAAGCCGTACGTACGTGGAAGACACCCGAGAACGTGAAGGAGTTGCAGCAGTTCCTAGGCTTCGCTAATTACTACAACAGGTTCGTGCCACAGTATGCGAAACTCGCAGCACCACTGACGAATCTGCTGAAGAAGAACATGCCATACAAATGGGAACCAAAGCACCAGGAAGCCGTGGAGCTGCTGAAGCAAGCACTTACATCCGCACCAGTACTCATCTTGCCAGATCCCGAACGCGACTACGTAATCGAAGCTGACCTCAGTGACCAGGCAGTGGGAGCAGTCTTGATGCAAGATCAAGGAAATGGACTGCAACCAATCGCGTACCTCAGGAAGAAACTGCACGGGGCAGAACTAAACTACCCGATACATGACAAGGAGGCCCTTGCTATCATCATCGACATGAAAATGTGGAAATGTTATCTCGAAGGACGAAGAACAACCATCTACACCGACCACTGCAGCCTGAAATACTCGAAGACACAGCCCAACCTTTCCAGGAGGCAGGTCCGGTGGATCGACTTCCTCGAGACACACTTCCACTACGACATCGTGTACAAGCCCGGCCACAAAAACAAAGCAGACACTCTCAGCCGGCCTACACACGTTGCCGCTATTCAGATCGAAGGGATAAATCCACTAATCAAGGGACTCTTCACACACGGGTACGCCATCGACCCCGAAATTCCCTTGGCAGAAAAGCGACATCTGCTACAGTGGGACAGCGACATCGCGTATCGGAAAGGATCAACGAAAATCAGGGTACCCAATTACCCTCCTTTGCGCCAGTTACTACTCGAAGAATACCACGACGTCCTCTACGCCGGACACTTCGGTAGCAACAAAACAGAGGAAAGTGGGACTGCTATAGCCTCTACCTTTCCCAGAACAGCCATGTCAAGTGGTTAGCCTGGACTTCATCACCGGGTTACCACCTACCACCAGCGGTCATGATGCAATCCTTGTCATCATCGACAAGTTCTCCAAAATGGGACACTTCATCCCGACACACACGACAGCATGCAGCGAGGAGACAGCACAACTCTTCGTTCGATACATCATCTCATACCATGGCATTCCAACCACACTCATCTTCGACCGAGACCCCAAGTTCACCAGCAAGTTCTGGAAGGAACTCATGTCTCTGCTCGCGACCAAACTCGCCATGTCATCCGCTTACCATCCGCAGACAAATGGACAGACTGAGCGCCTCAACCAAAATGTTGAGCAACTCCTTCGAGCAGCCTGCAAGGACGAGATTTCCAAATGGGACTTGCACCTGCCCGTTCTAGAGTTTGCTTACAACAATGCTACACATGCCGCTACTGGACTGACACCGTTCTTCCTCTGCTACGGACGCCACCCACTCACACCACAAAAACCGACAGCATCAGCTACAGTCCAACCTTCACATGATTTCATCACAACAATGCATCAGCTTTGGGATCGGACCCACAAGCGCCTCCTCGACATTCAGCAGCAACAAAAGCGCCAAGCCGATCGCCATCGCAACGACCACACTATCACGGTGGGAGACCAGGTGCTTCTTGACACCCGCAACCTGGACATCAGCCACCTCCCATCTAAACTTCGACCTCGCTTCTGCGGGCCTTTTCTCGTTGAAGCACAGCTCACTCCTGTTACCTTCCGCTTACGCCTGCCAACTACCTGGAAGATTCACAACGCCTTCCTTGTCCAACTTCTGAAGCCCTATCGGGATCCAAACACGATCTTCGTCGGACGCCAACCGCCGCCGCCACCACCCGTCCTCGTCCAGAATGAACCCGAGTATGAGGTCGAGTCTGTGCTTGCACACCGCCGTCGTCGGAATGGCACCGTGAAGCTTCTCATCCGTTGGAAGGGTTATGATCCTTCTGAGGATAGCTGGGTACCTGAGACCGACATGGGTAACGCCCGTCGTCCTCTGCATGACTACCTTGTCAAGCAGGGTGTTACTTCTACCACCCAGCTTTGAGGGGGGGAAGTGTGAGAGTACGACCCCGTTACACTACTTGACTTCTCCTTATTTCCTTCCTCTTTCATTTCTCTTTTTATCCCATCTCATTTGGTTTCCTATTCTCCATTCTCCATTATCCTTTGGTTTATCCTGATATTCTAATTTTATCACCGACCAGGCTTGGGATGTACTGGGGCGCTATATCTAGCGTAATCCTGCCGTAATCCCTTAAAGCCAATAGCCTTGCGTGGCTATACGCAGGGTGATTCTATCTTCTAGAAGGGTCTATTCCCTTGGGATAAGATAAACCTGGTTACCTGATGTACTCTGGAAGTATAAAAGCGCCTTGTATTGATCCATAGTGCAATCTTTCCTCGAGTCATTCGATCCTGTGATAGTGAGGAAAGCGTGCGAAAAGGGAAACGGACTCGTCGAACGTAATGTTACAAGACTGAAAGAAGCGGTGGTGTACATGGTGGTAGAACAGCCAGATAGGAGCATCGAGCGGGAACCCGAAGAAGACACAGGGGACAGCGCGGGCTGGGAGCTTGTCCGCGGCGGGGATGCGGATGTGAGCCAAGCAACCTCAGACGTGGAACGCCAATGTGTCACCGAGAGACCAAATGCAGAGGAGGGTCAGCGAAACATGTGGCTGCGAGGAGCGAGACCACTTGTTGAGCTGGTGAGCCAGGTAGCGCACCGCTAACGGCTACAGAAAATGGGGTGCGCCGGCATGGACCATGGATGTCACAGTATCGAATAACTCGAGGAAAGATTGCACTATCGATCAGTACAAGGCGCTTTTATACTTCCAGAGTACATTAGGTAACCAGGTTTATCTAATCCTAAGGGAATAAACCCTTCTAGAAGATAGAATCACCCTGCGTATAGCCACGCGAGGCTATTAGCTTTAAGGGATTACGGCAGGATTACGCTAGATATAGCGCACCAGTACATCGCAAGCCTGGTCGGTGATGTAATGATAATAGCAGGATAAACCAAAGGTTAATGGAACATGGTGAGTAGGAAACCAAATGAGATGGGATAAAAAGAGAAATGAAAGAGGAAGGAAATAAGGAGAAGTCAAGTAGTGTAACGGGGTCGTACTCTCACACTTCCCCCCCTCAAAGCTGGGTGGTAGAAGTAACACCCTGCTTGACAAGGTAGTCGTGCAGAGGACGACGGGCGTTACCCATGTCGGTCTCAGGTACCCAGCTGTCCTCAGAAGGATCATAACCCTTCCAACGGATGAGAAGCTCCACGGTGCCATTCCGACGACGGCGGTGTGCAAGCACGGACTCGACCTCATACTCGGGTTCATTCTGGACGAGGACGGACGGCGGCGGCGGCGGTTGGCGTCCGATGAAGATCGTGTTTGAATCCCAATAGGGCTTCAGAAGTTGGACATGGAAGGCGTTGTGAATCTTCCAGGTAGCTGGCAGGCGTAAGCGGAAGGTAACAGGAGTGAGCTGTGCTTCAACGAGAAAAGTCCCGCAGAAGCGAGGTCGAAGTTTAGATGGGAGGTGGCTGATGTCCAGGTTGCGGGTGTCAAGAAGCACCTGGTCTCCCACCGTGATAGTGTGGTCGTTGCGATGGCGATCGGCTTGGCGCTTTTGTTGCTGCTGAATGTCGAGGAGGCGCTTGTGGGTCCGATCCCAAAGCTGATGCATTGTTGTGATGAAATCATGTGAAGGTTGGACTGTAGCTGATGCTGTCGGTTTTTGTGGTGTGAGTGGGTGGCGTCCGTAGCAGAGGAAGAACGGTGTCAGTCCAGTAGCGGCATGTGTAGCATTGTTGTAAGCAAACTCTAGAACGGGCAGGTGCAAGTCCCATTTGGAAATCTCGTCCTTGCAGGCTGCTCGAAGGAGTTGCTCAACAATTTGGTTGAGGCGCTCGGTCTGTCCATCTGTCTGCGGATGGTAAGCGGATGACATGGCGAGTTTGGTCGCGAGCAGAGACATGAGTTCCTTCCAGAACTTGCTGGTGAACTTGGGGTCTCGGTCGAAGATGAGTGTGGTTGGAATGCCATGCTGTGAGATGATGTAACGAACGAAGAGTTGTGTTGTTTCTTCGGTGCGTCCTGTCGTGTGTGTTGGGATGAAGTGTCCCATTTTGGAGAATTTGTCGATGACGACAAGGATGGCATCATGACCGCTCGTGGTAGGTGGTAACCCGATGATGAAGTCCAGGCTAACCACTTGCCATGGTTGTTCTGGGACAGGAAGAGGCTGCAGTAGTCCCCCCTTTCTTCTGCTTGCTGCTCTTCATCCTCTGGCATGTATCACACGAGGTGACAAATTTTTTAACATCCTCTGCCAAGTGGGGCCAGTAGTAGTGTTTTGCAATACCGGTCAGCGTTTTGTTGTTACCGAAGTGTCCGGCGTAGAGGACGTCGTGGTATTCTTCGAGTAGTAACTGGCGCAAAGGAGGGTAATTGGGTACCCTGATTTTTGTTGATCCTTTCTGTTACGCGATGTCGCTGTCCCACTGTAGCTAAGTCGCTTTTCTGCCAAGGGAATTTCGGGGTCGATGGCGTACCCGTGTGTGAAGAGTCCCTTGAGTAGTGGATTCATCCCTTCCATCTGAATAGCGGCAACGTGTGCAGGCCGGCTGAGGGTGTCTGCTTTGTTTTTGTGGCCGGGCTTGTACACGATGTCGTAGTGGAAGTGTGTCTCGAGGAAGTTGATCCACCGGACTTGCCGCCTGGAGAGGTTGGGTTGTGTCTTCAAGTATTTCAGGCTGCAGTGGTCGGTGTAGACGGTTGTTCTTCATCCTTCAAGATAACATCTCCACGCTTTGAAGGCGATGACGATGGCAAGGGCCTCTTTGTCGTGTATCGGGTAGTTTAGTTCTGCCCCGTGCAGTTTCTTGCTGAGGTAGGCAATTGGTTGCAGTCCATTTCCTTGATCTTGCATTAAGACTGCTCCCACTGCCTAGTCGCTGGCGTCAGCTTCTATTATGTAGTCACGTCTGGGATCTGGCAAGATGAGCACTGGTGCGGATGTAAGTGCTTGCTTCAGCTGCTCCACGGCTTCCTGGTGTTTCGGCTCCCATTTGTAGGGTGTGTTCTTCTTCAGCAGATTCGTCAGTGGTGCTGCGAGTTTCGCATACTGTGGCACGAACCTGTTGTAGTGGTTAGCGAAGCCTAGGAACTGCTGCAACTCCTTCACGTTCTCGGGTGTCTTCCACGTACGTACGGCTTCGATTTTCTTGGGGTCGACGTGAACTCCTTGAGCGCTCACCATGTGTCCTAGGAACAGGACCTTCTTAAGGGCGAATTCGCTCTTGGACAGTTTGACGTAGAACCGTTCTCGTCGAAGAATGTGGTTCATTTCTGCTTGGAATGTTGCCGGTGCATTGGTGAGTCCGAATGGCATTACCAAATACTCGTACAATCCATACCGAGTTCAGAAAGCAGTTTTGTGGATAGAGTTGTCCGCCATCCGTATCTGCCAGTATCCGAACCGCATATCCAGTTTGGAAAATACCGTAGCTCCCCGAAGATTGTCAAGCAGGTCATCGATTCGCGGTATGGAGTATTTATTCTTGATTGTTTGCTTGTTAAGAGCTCGGTAGTCGATGCACATGCGCAGGCTTCCGTCCGGTTTCGGTGTGAAGAGTACTGGAGCACCGTACGACAAAGCGGATGGTCGGATGAGTCCTTTGCCTAGGAGATACTCGATCTGTTTTTTCATGTCGGTCAGCTCCGTAGGGCTGAGCCGATATGGTGCTCGGAAGGTCGGCTTCAAACCCGGTTCCTCCACGATCTCGTGTTGATGTGTTCGGTATGGCGGTAGCTCGTTCGGAAGATCGTCAGGAAGAATGTCTTGGAACTCCTTCAATAATTCCTTGATCTTTCCCGGAGGTTCCGAGGTCTTCTCCCCGTTGTTCTCCACCTCTGTTGCTCTTGCCAGGAATCCGGTGTCGGTTCGCTTCACGTCCTTCTCGAATCGTGCGAGTGTCTCCACTGGAATATCTCCTGTATCGTCCCAGTTGGGTAGCTGTACTCTCCGTCCATTGTTGTAGGTACTTGCGGTGCAATTCACCCAGTTGATCTCGGGGTTGAATCTTTCTAGGAAGTCTCGCCTGAGGATCAAGTCAAGCCCTTCGATGTTGGTGATGGGGAGTGCAGGTCTCCAGCACAGTGGTCCGATTTGTAGGTGTGGCACTGCTTCGCCGTGTACTGGTAACTTGCTTCCATCCACCATCGTTGCAGAGAATCCTGAAGGCTTGTACTCTTCCCGAAGTCGGTCGATTACTGCCTTGTCGCAGACGGTGTGCGATGCTCTGCTGTCCACAAGTGCTTGGAGGCGACGTCCTTTGCAGATGACCTCGAGCACGAGGTGCAGGCGTTGCTCGGAGTACCAAAAAATGGTTTCATTGATTGGGTCATAGGGTACATCCCAATATTCCGTACACACCTTTTCATTGCTATCTACTCGTGGGTTGGCAGCTGGTCGAGGCTGCTTGGAGAATGGCTCTTCTCCTGGGCCCGGAGTTTCCTTGACGACTGTGCGCGTCGTTGATGCCGAAGTTGCTGAACTGGATGCATCCGGAGGAGGAGTTCGGGGTTTGTGCAGCTTTTTGTAGACCCCCAGCTTCCTCTTGAGCTACTTCAGCTCCACTGACGTCTTCCTTGGGGAACGGGTAGTCGTTGTGGGCTGGCGTCGGGAGAGGACGTTGACTCCGTGGAAAGGTCGGCTTCTTTCCACACTCCTTAATTTTTTCCCCAAGTTGTCCGGTACCGGTATAATCTCCACAGCTGTCTACTTCTTTTGGAGTCCCTCCTGAAATTTCTCCAAGGCTCTAGCCCCTCGAAAATCATAAGTTTTCATTAAAGCATCTTTATAAGATAACTTTAACGAATCCTTATAATTTCTTGGGTCTTCAAGGAGTTTCCCCGTCTCGGCAGAGTCTTTTTTCGCGGAGTCGTATTTTTCCTCGGCGATTTTCCCTGGCGAAGACTGGTCGTAGGGTGGAGATTTTCCCCCATCATTTCCTCCTTCTCGCGTCGAATCAGCTTCGTTGAAGTTGATTTTCCCATAATCCCGAGGCCGCTTCCGGATATTTTTATTTTTGCCAGATAGATCCGCAATCACTGGCGACTCCCATTTTTTGTCTTCTGATTGGCTGAAGGTATTTCGCCACAGTTGTGTGCCCGATACTCAGCGCGTGCGGTTTTCATTTTGTTGCAGTCGAAGATTCGATGACCCGGCACCCTGCAAAAATCACACGTGTAGTTGGTGTTTTTTGGACGTGGCCGCCCCTCGAACCTGTCGACTTCCATCGGGTCGGCGAACGTGGGGTGAGCCGAGCAGTCGCCCTGTTGCGTACTGCCGACGTGCGTCCGTCGTGTCCCGGTGCTGACCATGTCGAAGCGCTCCGCTGCCGAAACGACGTCACTGTAGCTCGCGTAGTTTGACGCTGCCACTTGTCGTTTGACTTCGGTCTTCATCCCGGCGAGGTACGATTGTACTTTTTCCCCTTCGGTCAGGTCGGGAATGCGGTTGGAAAATTCCTCCATCTGCTGCGTGTACTGTGCTACACTCCCGAACTGTCGGTGTCGATGAATTTTTTCCCGGGCAAGGAAACTGGAATTTATCGGCTCGAAACGTTTCAGCAGGTCGGCGCGGAACTGCTGCCACGTGGCTTCACCGTGGATGAAGGTGCTGTTGCCGCCAATCCACTCGAGTGCCGGCCCTCGCATTAGTGTTGCCGCAAGTCGTACGCGTTGACCGTCCCAGACTGGCGAGCTCCATCCGACGGCTGCGAAGTAGATCTCCATCTCGGCGATCCATCTGAGGGCGTCGGAGTTTCGATCGCTCGGATGGAACGGCTCAGGTGGGCGCAGTTTCGGAGCCTCGAGAAACTGCTGCGACTGCTGCGTCGTCGCCGTTGTCGAGTCGTGCTGCGCTCTGGCGAGTCGAGTTACTCGCTCGAACTCGTTTCGCCTCGCTTCGTTATCCGCTCGCATCTCCTCCTGAAGGGCTGCGATGCGCGCGAAGAGCTGTTGGGTAACCTCGGCGTTGTCGAAGGTTGCCATCCTGTTCAAAACACGCGCGGGGGGGGTGATTCGAAAAAGCGCGGAGCTGGTGCTTACCAGAATCGGCGTCGAATTGGTCGCCCCCGGCGGCTTTTCGAGGTAGGTTTTCCCGCTGCTGCTACTTTGTTGAGCGCGACCGAGTGAGAAAAGCTCAGATACCAAGTGTCACAAGATCGAATGACTCGAGGAAAGATTGCACTATCGATCAGTACAAGGCGCTTTTATACTTCCATAGTACATCAGGTATCCAGGTTTATCTTATCCTAATGGAATAGACCCTTCTAGAAGATAGAATCACCCTACGTATAGCCACGCGAGGCTATTGGCTTTAAGGGATTACAGCAGGATTACGCTAGATATAGCGCACCAGTACATCCCAAGCCTGGTCGGTGATATGATGATAATAGCAGGATAAACCAACGGTTAATTGAAAATGGAGAGGAGGAAACCAAATGAGATGGGATAAAAAGAGAAATGAAAAGAGGAAGGAAATAAGTAAAGGGACAAGTGGTGTAACAGGGTCGGACTCTCACAATGGAGGTGCGAGCCACCTTCATGACTAGGCTGATACGTTACTCAGCTACCCCATTCTGCTGCGGTGAGTCCGGAAGGGTGAACGTCTAGGTGATGCCCTCGGCACGACAGAATATACCAAGGAAACCGAAGGCGAACTCGCCACCACTGTTGGAGTCAAGTCGGAGCACAGGCAGGGAGAGCTGAGTGTGGACGACACGGAGCCATGGAAGGAGGACGTCAAGCACTTTGGCCTTCCGCTCCAATGGGAAAACCGTGGTAAACCGGGGTGTAGTCGTCAACGACAACCAGAAAGTAGTGTTCCCTGTGGGGTCCCTAAATGGGGGCTGGGCCTCAGATGCCCATGTGCAGCATCTGTAGTGGAGAAGTAGTGGGAGAAAACGAGGAGGAGTGAGGGGCGGCGCGTTGCTGACCCTCGAAGCAGGAGGCGCATGCGGGCGCGAGTGAGGCGGGGAGAGCCGGGAGTGACGCGGGGAGACCAGTGACAAGAGCATGGTGTGTCGTGTGATGCAGATGCAGGAGCGCAGGGTGACCTAAGTGGTGGTGCCACAGGCATGCTGGGTGAGTGAGGGAGCGAATGGAGCAGGACGGGGCAACCTGGGTGGACGCGGCTACCACGGGGGACTCTGTGTGCAGTGTGAGGATACCGGATGCATGGTCGCAGTCAAAGGTGGCAAGGCGAGCGCCCGTGGCGGCGTACGTGCATGC
The DNA here is from genome assembly GCA_027943415.1 of Closterium sp. NIES-67. Classification (NCBI taxonomy): domain Eukaryota; kingdom Viridiplantae; phylum Streptophyta; class Zygnematophyceae; order Desmidiales; family Closteriaceae; genus Closterium; species Closterium sp. NIES-67. Next base: position 80,070 of record BQMB01002222.1, on the reverse strand, counting down.
TATCACGACGAGGGAACGTGGTGGTGACACTGAGGTCCTGGATATGGCCGACACCAACCAAGTTCCTGGAAAACATGGGGATATGCAAGCCAGTAAGGGAGCTAGATAGGACAGCCAGACAAGGACGAGCGGTGGTACTGCGAGCGACGACTACGGCAGGCGAGTCAGCTAGGGAGACCAGTACCACTGCAGGAAGCGGTGTGAGTACAGTGCGGTCTCTGAAGAAGTAGTGGGATGCGTCAGAGTCCAGAGTGAAGGAGAGGGCTGCCTCAGCAGGGACCGATGAGGAGTTTAGTTAACACAAAGTAGGGGATCCAAGGCTACACACAACAGAGGATTCTAGACTACCTACAGTAGGATAATAAGAGTCAGCAACACTATAATAGTCAAGAAATAGGGCAAACATTGCAGAAGGTATCTGAGTCATCTGTAACTCAACCACTAGGACGCCACAACGTATAAGAGCATGCCACTCCAGAAGGTTGCCTGAGGCCCAAATAGACAACGGTACAGATCGTCCAGGCGGTGAAAGCAGCAAGCAGTAGTGTGATCCGTGCGCCCGCAAACCTGGCTGTGCAGTAGGCCGGACTGGATCTGGTACATACAGTGCACAGGACCCCCAGGCCCGACGCCACCCTGTCCCTCGGAGGAGCCAAGCGAGCCCCATGGTTGCGACTGCCCGGGGCCCAACCACTAGGATCAACACCATGGCCAAAACCTCTAGTACCGCACTACGGCAGCTGCTGCTGGGGACGAGTACCGTATCCACCTGGATAGGTGCCCCTAGGGGCGTGTAGGGAATATAGGGCTGGGAAAGGGTGGGGCTAATGATAAAGATTTAAAAAATTAGCCCCATGGCTAATCCTACGTAATTATAAGAACCTTTTCTTTAAAAGTAGGACTGTACGTACATGTTGCTGCTACCGAATTGTGGTCGAATAGGCGAGGGCCATGTGGAAGATTCCTGAGAAAATGCTCTTCGAAGGTTCTGCCATGCATGGTGACTCAATGAGCCAATGGGAATCCTACTATGTGTGTGCTGGAAGTCAACAGTTCGGGCGATTTTCTGGAAGTCATTTTTTCGGGCCCCTTTCTATAGCTCGCGTCAGATTCAACCTCGAGTCAGTTTTGCGATGAAACGAGCCGGGACACATTGAAGAGTGAAATTTAATGTGAGGACCGCATCGGTCTGACATGAGGTTTTCTTACGCGAGATCACATGTACAATAATGTGTGCGCATGCGGCAGAAACACGCTCTGAGCTGTCTGAGAGCAGAATTTTTCGGAATGAGGGAAAAGGCACTGCCGACGCCCAATGCGAGCCTGGTCGTCATTGCTCCTTGCGCCTTTCGCGTTGCAAGGCCGCCGTGAGTCACGGGTGATCATATTAGCAGCTGTGAGCTGCTCTGCTGGCGACTCGGCGGCTATTGTGGGTCGAAAGAAAGCAACGCCGAGTCTTTGCCACTGTAGACACCACCGCGCTGGCCTTTGTAAAGCTGAGCTGCTGAGGAGACACACCTGCACTAACCTAGGAGAACTACGTCACTACCTGGGCCTGCAGATCTCCTGAGACAGAGCAGCGCGCACCATCACTCTCACACGGGCACACTTGGTGCGCCAGGTCCTTCAGAGGTTCGGCCTTCAGTTCTCCTCAGCACAGCCCACACCTCTTCCAGTAGATCACAGGCTCTCTGCTCCACTTCCTGAGGAGTCAGCAGAGCCCAGTGGTCCTTACGCAGAGCTGGTGGGTTGCCTCATGTACCTGATGACTTGCACTCGTCCAGATCTCACATACACTCTCAGCATCCTGGCTCGCTTTGTGGCCACAGGGAGACACAGACCTCAGCACTGGTCTGTAGCTAAGAGGGTTTTGCGTTATCTCGCGAGTACATTAGGCATGGGGTTAGTGCTGGGAGGACGCAGGCCGGTGGTCATTACCGGGCACACAGACGCTTCTTGGGCAGACGACGCAGAGACCCTTAGGTCCTCGGAGGGCTACTGCTTTAGCCTTGGTTCAGGTGCTGTCTCGTGGAGAGCTACTCGCTCCTCGTCTGTTGCCCAGTCCAGCTGTGAGGCCAAGATCTACGCCGGTGTCATGGTGGCACAGGAGCTCCGCTGGCTGACCTTCCTACTCACTGACTTAGGTGAGCGGCCTAGCTCTGCGCTTGTCCTGTACACTGACGACAGGGCCATGTTCCTTCTGTGTCAGGAGCCTTGACTTGAGGGCAGAGCAAAGCACATCCAGCTGCGGTACTTCCTCCCGCGCGAGCTGCAGCAGCGTCGCCAGGCTCGCGTAGTACACTTGGCCTCCAGTGCCGACACAGCTGATATCTTTACGAAGGCTCTTGCGCCTAAAGATCATCAACGGCACTGTGTACAGCTAGGCCTTGTTCCTGTTACCTCTGACCTGCTAGGGCCTTGACTATGTACTGACCTTTATATATACTTTTGTTTATTCTTGACTTGCGTTGTGGCCTCTCCCGGTGGGTGGACTAGTAGTGCCGCCCTGGCCTTGCCCGTGTACTGGTCTGTACTTGTTTGACTCGTCTTTAGACCCTTGACTCAGAGGTTGGACTAGTAGTGCCGCCTTGAGTTGCCATTTCTCTCATCAGGAACTACACCTATGCAGTCTAGGGGGTGTGTCAAACATATATATATATATATAGGTTATGTTTCTATAGATTGTATAGGTTCGTATCTTAGAGGGTACAACACTTAGGCTTATACCCTTGTACGTTTTTCTCTCGACATTCAATTCTACGTTAAGAACAACACCCCTCCTTGTATCCCTCTCTCTTCTATTCTCGACCACTTTTCTGTCGTCAACTTTCTCTCATAGCTCCTAAACCCTCACGCCATTCCATGGCCGCCTACCGTTCCTAGCATCCTAGTCTTTTGACACGCACGATGCTCAGAACTCCCAGGGCCCCACTGCGGCTGCTACTGTGGTGGCGGCTGCTGCTGCTGTTGCCGCTGAGTCTGCTGAGGTTGCTGCTGAGGCTGCTGCCACCGCTAAGGCTGCTGAGGTTGCTGCTGAGGGTGCTGCTGCTTCTTCTGCTGCCTACTGAGGCGGCCAGCGGTAGGCAACGAATGGCAGGCGCCCAGCGGCAGGTGGCGGCCAGGCGGCGGGCGATGAGCGGGCCGCGGTGAGCGAGCGGGCCGGTGGCAGGCAACTAGCGAGCATCCCGGTGACGGGCAAGCGGGCAGGCAACGAGGCTGCAGGCTGCTGACTGCACTGGTGGCGAGCAGCGGGCAGTAGCGAGCGGCGCTCAGCTGGCGGCGAGCAGGGGGGCAGCGCGGAGCTGTGGCGGCAGCTTAGGACTAGGGTGCAGGCTGGGGCACAGGCTAGGGCAACAGACTAGGGCCTAACCTAGTCTAGGAGGGTAAGCTAGGCTGGAAGAGGAATGGGGAGCACCTAGGGTGGAAGCGTGGAGGCTATGAACCTTTCTAGTTCGATACCATACCGACATGGGAGAATCAAGTGGCTCAAGCATGTACACGACATAGTTTGTATCTATGTATTGTACTCCTTATTATCTGCACCTAGCTGGGCTATATTGTATGCATATATATCCTTTATATAGATGAACGCTAACACACATACCTACTCCAATGTGCGAAAGCAAAAGTTGGGTGTGTAAAAATAGCATTGATATCATGAACGTAAAAACCGAAAGAATATAGTTGGATTCCATGTATACATGATAGATTTGGGAAAGATTGTCAGTGCTAACTTGTTGCTATCATGTAGATATCACATTTGCAAGATACACAAGTTATGGCCAAATCTTGAAATGATTTGCATAATAGTTGAATATTGTTTTATGAGGAATGATCATTGCTGGTTCTGAAGGAAGGTGCTGTTGACGGCAATTATTCAAATGTCAGCATCGTCAGCCGTTGGATGATCGCGTCTCATGGAATGAACAGTCAGGATCCACCAAGAGTCAATGGAAATGACGAGTCACATTTGTGAAGCACCGAGTAGTGCAGTGCTGTGTACCATCGATCTGAAAAATTGGCGCAGAACTAGACGTCGGATGAAGTGTGAGGCGGCTCGTGTGCTGTCCCGCTCTCCTTCCAGACTCCCAGCCCAAACCCCCTTTTTGATCCGCTATCCGCGCAGATTGATCGAAGTTGCACCTTAGCGATATTTGCATGACTTGACGGAGTTGTCACCTCAAGCGTACATTCTTCGACCAAAGCACTTAAATTGGGCGTGAAATTTGTGTGGTGGGTTGGTGTTGCACCACTGGTCAACAAAATCAGCCGAAGCGAGTGCGTTAGCAAAACGTACATTTTACAATGCAGTGAATTTCCCTACAAATATACCAACAAAAATGCGTTTAAAGAGCTGCTAGGGTAGTCGAACCCCATCTCAGCTGACCCATATGGGCCTGCATGTCATCTGGGATGTGTAAACACGAACTCATAGATGTATGAGTTTTGGGTTATCACTCATCAATTCCCATGCCATCCAAGCAATTTTATGCTTATCCTTGTTCGTAGGTAGTAAATAGGCCACAAACAAATCTTGGCAAACTTTGTTAGTTATTGAGATTTATGATCTAGTACGACAATCTTAAATCAATCATGTAGTGATACCTAAAATATTAACTGAGAATTTCATATTATCATGGTCTTAGCGATCCATATTACAATAGGGGGATTTTATGTAATTGCTTATTTTCATTTTTTCCATATATAGCCATATATATTACATGTTGAAATTACCTTATTTATTGGGATCATACGAGTGAAATCTATCAAGATATCACAAATCAAGAGGATAACAATATTCTTGTCATTATTGCCTTGTGTTTGTCCCTATAAAATATCTAGACTTATTGAGCCCCTTTGGGTCAAAGTTATTATGTGTACACAAATGTGAATAATTTTTTTCTCTTCCTTTGCGTTTTCAATCTCAACAAAGATTGTGGTGTATCCATTCTAGCACCAAAATGTATATCTTTTTTCATACTTTATATCGTGATACTGCCTCATATCGTCTTTCAATAAGTGCAAAGGTGGTCTAGTTTTGCGGGTTGTTCGCTGGTTCTGATGGTTAGAATTGTTCGGCTAGCATTAACGGATGAAAAGTAATCGAAAATGAGGTATTTCTTTTATATTGTCTTTTTTGCCAAATCGGTTGACGGAAATACTTATTGAAAATCGGTGGAATCATGCGGGGTAGGAAACAATGTTAGAACTAAGTTTGGGATGTTTGTGTAGAACGCTCCAACCACCAATTATGTACGGGGGGGACACGTCTATTGTGCGCCCGTCATCGTCTGCTGCGCTCCTCGCATCACCTGCGCGAACACCTCTCAGGCTGCCCCAGTGCCCCACACATAGGAAATTTGCCCCCAACCCAACCCCGAGTCCTGTTGTAGCACGCAACGAAGGCACTCGCACCTCACCATTATTTTCGGCCCTCGTTTCTTCTCGCCGCTTCTCACGCATCTGCTGGCCCCAAGAAGCCTGGATCTCGTCCATTTGGAAACTCGTATTCACATTCAAGAAGCTGCCATTTCCCTTCGGTTTCAACATCTCCACATTATCATCAGTGTCCAGTATCGCCACAGGCCCAATTAGTCCCCGCGCACTACACGGCGCTAACACGTTCTCCTCCCCAGCAAACAACCACGCTTCCGGACATTCTTTCCTACCCTGCCTCTCCGCCGAATCCTCAGAACTACGTCTTCCCCCCACATGGCGCTTCCGGGGCTCAAGCGCAAGTGGAACTGGGCGGACTCGCTGCGCCAAGCCACGTCCATCACGGCTCTCCCTGACGACTGGCCGTCTCCGCCGCCCCGAAGCCACCCGCAGCGCGATCCGCAACTAAGAGCGGAGTTCCGTCTTCCTTCCACCGTGTCGCCTCTTTCTAAGAGGCCGAAATGGTCTTCTGACGAAGGCTCTTACCTCCCGCAACCGCATGGTTCCGTTCCTTCATCCGCCGCCGTTCCTGACTTCATGAATAACGGGGTTCCTGGCGCGGCGCGTGTCTCCGAATCGCCCCACCCGCCCGCGGACTCTGGCGGCGATGGCGCTCGACTCGCGAGTCGGGAGACGCCGAGTCGGCTGATAAGAGGCGCCACGTCATCGGACGCGGGACCGCGTGGACGCACCACCGCGGCGGCGGCGGCAGCGCATGGCGCAGCAACCGCGGCAGCCGCAGCTTCCGGCGGCAAGCAAATTCTGCGAACTGCTGCGACGGCGCCATCGCATGGCGCAGCAACCGCCGGTGAAACCGGCGATGCCGCGGATCAGGCGACGCTCGGAAAAGGAACGGAAACAGGGACGGCACGCGGTGGCAGGCTTGGAGCAGGAACGGCAGCGCCGGAAAGCAGGATGGGCGCTGTGACCCTGCTGGTGCACATGGTGCTCGCGCAGCTGAGCGTGAGTCAGCGACGACAGGAGGCGACACCTGCGACGAATGCGACAATGGCGACGGCACCGACGACCCCTTGTGGCGGTTTTCCGAATGCCGCCACTTGCGGAGATTCAGTCACTGTGAAGAGGTGCCGCGTCAACCTGCCGCCGCAAATCCCGGCCGCCATAGCCGCTACCGGTACGACTACAAGCACAACCATCGCGGAAAATCCGCCGCCGAATGCGGGACTTGAGGCGGGGGCAAACGGCGCCGCCGCTCGCGGGCATGCTGCACGCGGCACACCGCCGGTAGCGCGGCCACTAGTAGTACCAGCACTACCTCCCGTCGCTGCCAGCCCCCTTGGCAGCGCCTCCGCCGCCGCCTCTCCACCTGCCACTTCGGCTCAAAACCGGACCGTGCAGGGAAGTCCCTTCTTGGCGGCTGGTTCCTGCGGTGCTGCTCCGAGCGGGGAGCATAGAACAGCTGCGAATCCTAAACTGAGCGGTGCTCAGTTCCCACCCACTCACACCGCCACAGCTTCTCGACCTGCTGTGCCCGACGCCCCCGCTACAACCACCCATGAACTTGCTGCTGCGAGTAATCGGGCGCCCGCGTTCCTTCCCCCTCTGGCTGCGGGCAAGAGGACGGTGTCAGTGCCGGCGTCTTTGCTGGGCAAGGTTCAAGTGCTGACGGCGCTGCTGCGAGCGCGGGGACTGGAAGAGAAGAACGCAGTGGCGCTGGCGATACTCGTTGCTAGCAGTGGCGCCACTGCTGTTGCTGCTGTTGCTGCCGCTGGTGCTGGCGCTGCTGCTGCTACTGGTGCTGGTGCTGCTGCTGCTGCTGCTGCTTCTTCCAATAAGTGGACGTGCCTTCCCCCTCTGGCGCCTCGGGGGAGTTCAACGCGGGGAGATGCTCCATCACCCGTCAGGCAAGGTCACCAAGGGAAGCCCCAGCAGTTGCCACAGCAGAAGCAGCAGCAGCAGGGCCAGCAGCCGCGATTGTTGCAGCAGCAGCGGCAGTACTGCCTGACTACCCGGGTTCCACAGCCGCAATTCCATCACAAGCGGAAGCAGGCGGAGGAGTGGCAGCATGTGCACCAGCTGGACGTGAAGCAGCAGCAGCAGCAGCAGCAGCATTGCACGCAGCAGAATAAAGTTCCGCACAATCGACTGCAGCAGCACGAACTGCAACAGCCGCCTCAGACTCCACCCCAGCGGGGGTTGCTGCAGCGGCCAACGAACCTCCCTCGTCCCCGCCACCCTCACCCCAAGCCTCGGCCACAGCTGCGGCAGCAGCATCAGGAGCAGCAGCAGCACGCGGGTGTGAGCCCACCAGGCACTCCGCCATCGGCTGTAGCGGCAAAATCTGAGCATCCGTGCATGCACAGCCCCTGCAGTAGCTCCAGTACAAGCCCCACGTACCGTGCAAGGGGCGGCAGCTGCAGCAACGGCAAGTGGGTGGTAAGACTCAGTAGGAAGGGCAAAACCTCGTCTGGAGGATCGGCGAGTCAGGCTCGGCGAGTGAGACGCTTGGGAAATGCTGCTTGCACTGCAGCCGCTGGTGGGGGAAACCCAGGAAAAGAGACGGTGGAGGGCAGGGTTCGGCAGACATGTGCTCCTGCTGCTACCAAGGAACCTGCAGCTGCTGTGCCCGGTTCAGTTGCAGCTACTGCCAGTCCTCCTGCGGCTGCCAACGCTACTGCTGCTGCACCCTCGGTCGCTGCACCTGCTGCGAGCTCGCCACTCCTGCTGCTCGCCAATGCGCTGCCACCGCCGGACCTGGAGTTGTGCCACCATGAGCCAAACCAGTTCGAGCAGAACCAAGCAGCAGGAGCAGCGACACAGAAGCAGGGGCAGCAGGGGCAGAGGCAGAAACGCATGCGCATGGGAGGAGGGACACACGAGGATGAGACGACAGAAATCGATGAGGGAGGAGGGGAGATGAGGAGGCGGGTAGAGGGGGGTTTGGGGATGGGGATGGGGATGGGTGTGGGTGTGGTTGAGGAGGTGAGTGGGGAGAGTAGCAGTGCACTGTCCTCCTTGGCTCTGGTTGTGGAAGCCATGAGCAGTGCCAGTGAGAAGGGCGAATGAGAAGAGGAAGAACACATTTTTTTAGGCTAAATTTTATTTTATTATTTCTTGTTAAATTGTTGAATAAAGCTTGATACCGTAAAAGCCCGGATAGAAGACCCCTTAGTAATAGAAGACCCAGGGTCTTGTATTAGGCGTCTATCTTGTATTCGGAATTCCCGTTTATAGGACACCCTCAAGGCGGTATGAGATAAGACCCTCCCTTCTTTAGTGTTTTTTATTCCCGCAAAGCAAGAACTGGGTCTCGCCCAAACGAGTTTAATTGACAGAGACGATGAACGGTTGGGATTAAGCCCGAGCGGGGTGTTGTTGTAGGCATTCGCATCTTCATTACACATGTTTTACCGTCACGATTGACTTCCGCAAAATTTCCCCATTCCGCTGAATTCCTGTTATCAGATGACTCGATATGTTTTGGTACACCTCTCGGGCCGTTCTTCCGGTGAACTTATAAGGGTTCCGTTTATAAGACACTCAGATGCCCCATTTTTTTCCGTTTATAAGATAAAATGCAGTTTTGAATGGTGTTATATGATAAGACCCATAGGCCTTATATCCGGGCTTTTATGGTATGAGGAGACTTGATTGGGGCAAAGGAGCCACGCCTGGATGTTACATATGTAGGCTTGGTAGGTTATCGAACTCTACTGTAGAGGGTACAATTCCCTCCTTGTATGCCTCTCTCTCGTCAACTTTCTCTCCTAGCTCCTAAACCTCTCGCCATTTCATGGCCGCCTACCTTCCTAGTAAACCTAGCTTTGTGACACTGGACCACCAACCCAAGCATGCGTTTACAAAAGTACGCAGCTCCAGGATATGGTTTATAGTCTCTTTTGTTTATGGTTTCTATTCATGATCAATCATTTGTGGCAGTTGGAACAATTGTTATTACATCCGTTTTTCAAGTTGATGCACACATGGGGGACAAAACCTAGCATGCAAGCAGAACGGGGGCTGCAGGTGTAAGGAATTTTCCGTTCCTCGGCCCGCCACACTGCTAGCGCGTACACGACTCATACACACCATGCGACTCGGCCCCAGCTGTTCAAGTGAAAGAATGACTAGAACAAGGCATACAAGGGAATATAACCTAATGGGTTGTACTCCCTAAGGCACACCCCTACATAATATACAAAAACATACAATATATGTTTGACACACCCCCTAGACTGGATAGGGGCAGTGCCCAACAAGAGAAAAACAGCTCAGGGTGGCACTACTAGTCCAGCCTCTGAGGCAGGGGACTAAAGACCAGTCAAACAAGTACAGACAAGGCAAGAGCAAGGCCAGGGTGGCACTACTAGTCTAACCACAGGGAAGAGGCCACAAGGCCAGTCAAGGTAATATATACAAAGGTCTGTACACAATCAAGGTCCTAGCAAGTGAGAGGCTACAGGATCGAGACCTGGCTGTACACAGTGCCGCTGATGATCTTTAGGCGCAAGCGCCTTAGTAAAGATATCAGCTGTGTTGGCACATGAGGCCAAGAGTACTACACAAGCCTGGCGACGCTGCTGCAGCTCGCGCAGGAGGAAGTACCGCAGCTGGATGTGCTTCGCTCTGCCCTCAAGTCGTGGCTCCTGACACAGGAGGATCATGGCCCTGTTGTTAGCGTTCAGAATCGGGGCAGAGCTAGGCCGCTCACCCAAGTCGGTGAGCAAGAAGGTCAGCCAGTGGAGCTCCTGTGCTGCCATGGCAACTGCGTAGATCTCAGCCTCACAGCTAGAGTGGGCAACAGACGAGGAACGGGTGGACCTCCACGAGATGGCACCTACACCAAGGCTAAAGGAGTAGCCCTGTGAGGACCTGAGAGTCTCGGCGTCGTCTGCCCAAGAAGCGTCAGTGTGCCCGGTAAGGACCACTAGTCTCCGTCCTCCTAGCACTAGCCCCATGCCCGATGTACTTGCTAGATAACGCAAAACCCTCTTAGCTGCCGACCAGTGCTGTGGTCGGTGTCTGCCTGTGACCACAAAGCGAGACAGGATGCTGAGAGGGTATGCGAGATCTGGACGAGTGCAAGTCATTAGGTACATGAGGCTGTTGTGATATAATTGATACTTAGCATTTTTGTAAGTCGATTAAGTGTAGTTAGTGTCGAATCATACTGTAGAAGATAAGTCCGTAGGATGACGTCAGCAAATAGCGCTCGTAATAGGACAGTCGTTTCAGTCACGCGAACAGTCGTACCTCTTCAATATCGTTTAGAGCGCATAGCGCGATAATGACGAACAGGTACATTAGCGAATAGGTACTTTTCCTAGAACTATAAATACTTGTTAGGTCTTTTCATTATTAACTTTGATTACTCCCAAGTTCACGTACTCAGGATTATTCAACCTAGACCTTTATATTTTACAAGACTTCCGCTGTCTTACTAGTCTACAATTCCAGCAAAAGATCCTGGACCAACACTTGAGGATTTGCCAAGTGTTCGTGTTTATAGTTTTATACTTAGTCTACTACAACACCATACGTTTTATTTCATGGTATGAGAGCTATCTGGGATTAAGACTACCTTCAACTATGACTGGTTCATCACCAGCACCATCTGCTGGATCAGTTACTGGGACTACTTGAGCACATGTCTCCACTACCGCCGCTGGTCTCTCAGCCTCCGGGCACTTTCCACCAGCCTACGCTAATCTCGGTATGCAACAGCAGAATCCGCCTTCTGTAAATACTCCAGGTGCTCCATCGACTGCACCTGCAACGCAACAGCAACAATCACAGACATCAGCACATCAACAAGCGTCAGTTCAGCCACCAGTTTCAACGCAATCGATTTCATCTGCGTTCAGTGGAATGAGCCTTGACGGCTCAAGTTACATGTGTGGAGCTACAGCTCCAAATACTGGTTCGTTCGCTTTCTCACCTTTCGTACAGCAGCCGCAGTCGCAGCAGTTTCAGCATCCCTTTTATATCTTCGGTCGTTCTCCTGCTCAGCAACCACAGCAAGTACAGCAACAGCAACAGCAACAACAGCAACAGCCAGGCATTGTTTTTTAGCCTCCAAATTTACTCAACAATACTCAGATCAAGACAACCGTACCTTTTAATGGTGTTGACTTCTACTCCTGGAGCTTTGAGTTTGAACTTCTGGCGCAGTCCGCTGGGTTATGGCCGTGCTTTACTGGCGAATTTACGTACCCTGTCGTGGGAACACAACTGGAGCAGCAGAGTTTCCTGCACGCCTCTCTAGGGGCGTATACAGTTCTTGTACGGAACTTGTCGCCGAAGGAGCAGCTCGGCATTCGATCATTTCACTCAAGTTTCACACTAGCCAAAACTGCATGGAACCATCTGAAAGGGGTATACATGGCAAAGGATACGATAACAGTGAGTAAAATACTTTCGCAGCTGACAAGTGTGTAGATGATGACAAATGAAAACATCATGGACTACGTTAACCGCGTCCGTACATTACGTGACCAACTGGAGAAGAGCGGAGGATACTTCCCTCGTGAGATGTATCTCACTGTCCTTCCTGCTGGTCTTGGACCCGAATGGCGACAGACGCGCGCCTTCCTGCGCATGAATCCCAACCTCTCCGAAGCAGAAATTTCTTCTTATCTTCAAGCAGAGCAACAAGATCTTGACCTGCAATCACAACGAAATCAGAAAAAGGGGCTTCATTTAAGTTTTTACTCCAATCCAGAACAACAGCATCGACATCCACCAAAGTATCCATTCTGCCACTTCTGTAAGAAACCATGACATACTTATCAAAATTGTCGCAGCCGTCATCAAGCTCGTCGCAGCACTTCGCAGCCGTATCACCGATCGCAGCAGTTACCAAAGATACAACAGCCACAGCAGCAGTTAACATCTCAGCAGCAGCAGATGCCAAAACCGCCGCAGAATCCATCGACGTCGCAGCATCGTCCGCCTGTCTTCGCATCTGCCACATCAGGAAAAGGGGTTTTTGGCTGCGTCGCCACAGTTGATGTTTCAGAAACAGATTTCGAAACACGACTTGAAGAAACAACAAGTGCTGAAGGCATTCCTTTACCTCAAGTTTACGCTAACCTCGCTCGTATAATTTCAGGTCCAAACACCTGGTATCTCGACAGCTGCTGTGGATGGCACATGTGCTCAGCAGAAACAAGCTTCATTACCAATCAGCGTCCACTTCGTCGTCCGATACCTGTCACAGTCGCAAACGGACAAACGATAATGGCACGATCAGTTGGCAGTGTCATGCTCGAATCTATCGACACGAGATACTCACTTCATGTTACGAATGTTCTTATCGTCGCCGATCTTGGCTTCAATCTTCTTTCCACGGCTCAGCTCCTGGCACACAAAATCCGCACACAAGGAAATTGTGAGACGATGGATCAAGAACTCTGGCACAGTACAACTAATACCTACCTTGGTCGTGCCGCCACTCAACATGGCGTGTCGGTACTTCAGTTCACAGCACAGGGAACTTCTGGTGATTCTGAACGCGTCCTTGCACTTGGTCCCTGGGATCATCCCGAAGAAACGGATTATCAAAACGTGGATATTGACTTTCGAGCAACTTCAGTACCAACAGCTTCTTGAACAGCAGCCGCCGTACTTACCGCGTTGGATACCTGGGAGTTCAATACCGCCGATGAAAGCGCCACCGCGTGGCGAACGTTTTATAATACCCGTGCAGCCTTCCAAGGAACTCCAGTACCACTTTGGGGAGAGATAAGTGGTCTTGCAGCTGATGAACCTGACGTTGTTGAAGAAGCCGAACAGGAAGCAGTAGCTGAGCAGCCGAGTCCAACAGTCGCTGTCACCGACATACACTGACGGAAAGTATTGCCCGGATAATTGCCTTAAAACATTTCTCGTACTAGTTTGGTGCCTTCTTTGTTTAGTTACGAATCAAATTTCGGGGTTTGATGTAAAATAGTACTGTACTGTATGTGACGGATGCTGGTTTCAGTTTTATAGGGGTCGATTTTTTACCGAGGACGAGATTTCGTCCGCGTAGGTGCATCCGGACAGTTTAGGCCAAGCAGCGTAGTAGATCTATTTCCTAACCTCGCTATTTCTTCTTACTTGCCCTCGCGACTATCGAGTAGTCAGGAGATAGGCTAGGACCGCTGCAATGATTAGGCCGTCATGAAACCGTTAGATGAGGCGCTCTACGCATAGATCATTCCCTTGTTGCGGAGGGGGTAGAGCAATCGTTGAATCGCTAAACAGCTAGCCATAGGGAAGAGTTCGGCCCATCAAGGCGATTGTAGAGTCTAGCCGCGATGACGTGCGTCCTACGATGCCCTCAGTCGGTCGCCCTCGCTTAGTGATAGAGAGAGTTCGCCGCGACATAGTTCGGTCGATTACCCTCAAGGAGGCATAAATCTCCGCTCACGTGGCGAAAATCGTTGAGAAGCAGCACGGCATCACGTTGCATCCTAAGACATTGCGTAACGCTTTGAATGGGAGCCGACTTGTCGCAATCAAGCATCCCAAGAAGCCGCGACACTCTCGGAAAAACATACGCGATAGGCTGGAATGGGCGCGTGCCCACGCAGACTGGACGGTTGACCACTAGAAGCGAGTTATCTGTGCGGATGAGACCAAGATCGGTCATCTTGCATCCGACGAACTCTCATATGCCTGCGTTCATGAAGGGACTGCCCTCCAAAGACACCAAATCAAGCAGACCGTCAAACACGGGGGCGTTTGCTTGATAATTTACGACTGCATGTCGTAAAAGGGAGCGGGTTTCATGAGCAAAACATATGGTAGGATGGACGGACTGCTCTCGCTGAGTATACTGCAGGACGATCTCAACAGTACGATTGAGCTTTACGAGCTTACACCCTCAAAAACTATCTTCCAGCACGACAACGACCCGAAGCACAAGCCGCGTATCATACAGGAGTGGCTTTGAGAGCAAGATTCTGGGGTGCTAGAGTGGCCGTCTTCCTCACCCGACCTCAACCCAATGGAGCATTTATGGGCTCATCTCAAGAGGCAGCTGGCCAAGCCTTATAAGCCTCCCACTGGTATGCTGGACCTTTGGGAGCGGGTGCAGGAGAAATGGGAGAAGATCCCGGCGGATGTGTGCACCCACCTGGTGGAAAGCATGCCCAGGAGGGTGAGGGCGGTGTCTAAGGCAAAAGGGCGGTGGATTAGGTACCAGTTTGGGGTTGATTTAACTTGCTGCTTGCGCCTGGCAATAATTGTCCACATGTACCAAGATTGTTATTTTCTGGTATTTGTTGTAAACATCATTATACTTGTGTGATGTAAGGCATGGGCATAGAGTCTTACCCCAACCTACATACACTAGGCATACCAGAAGATTAAGGCTTAATGTCCATGACCCCCTAAAATGGCAAAATTCCTCTAAGTCACCAACATGTGGACAATACTTTCCGTCAGTGTACCTGCCATGACATCAACAGAAGCAGTATCAGAGATTATACTTGCAACTGCAGCAGCACCAACACATGTCACGTTACCTCTTAACCGTTTTGTTGAAGGAGAAATTGACAAGTCACCAGCACTTTCTCCTTTCATTCTTTCTTCCTTTTATACTAACTCCGATTTCTACCTGCGATCATCAGGACACAAAGCCACAGAAGACATATGGCATCAGCGGTTAGGACATCCATCACAAGGGATTCTTAATCATTCAATCCGAGCAGCAATTCTTGATAAAAATAGTTTACTTTTACCTGATGGCACGGAGATGAAGCCGCAGTCTCGTCCGACGGTTTGCACCACTTGTCCAGTTGCCAACCTTACGCACGATCCGTTTCCAAGTCATTTTCCCGGCTCAACCCGTTATCAACTGATGCAGAAAGTCTACAGCGACATACTCAACTTGTCTGAAGCATGCCCTAAAGACGAGAAGTATGTGATAACCTTCATCGAAGCGTCTACACGATATGTCTGGACAGCTAACTTACCTGCGCGCCATCTCGCTCACTCCGTTCTCGTCGCTTGGCTTGCTGTCACTGAACGGGAGTCTGGCGCGAAACTGCAAGAATTTCAGAGTGATGGTGCAGGGGAGTACACCAGCAATACCTTCACAGAGTACCTTCACACCCTAGGCATCAAACGGAAGCAGTCACTGCCTCATGCACACCAACAGATGGGGGTAGCAGAAAGGTTGAACAGAACTCTGCAGGAGAAGATGCGTGCTCTGCTGACACAGGCAGCTCTTCCACCGCATTTTTGGCCATATGCGATGGACCACGCTGTGCTGTTACACAATCTTCTTTCTTCAACGTCCCTGCCCGAGTTTTCTTCTACGCACCTGCAGTGGACACGTACAGTTGGAAGCACAAAACTTTTACGAGTTTTCGGGTGTGTTGTACAGTTTCGTCCTCCAACCGCAGCACTCGGAAAATTTTCCGAACGAGCAAAATGGGGGGTACATCTCGGCATCGAAAAACAGTATCACGCGTGGAAGATTTTGGATCTCCGCTCCAACCAAATCGTCCCATCATGTGATTGTCTTTTCTATGAAAGACTCACCATGCCCGTTTTTCGTGCCCACCAGGCAGCAGCTGCCAACCCCGCCAGGCTGTTCGAAGGCTCGCGTGCGTTTGCCACTGACGAGGCCGAAGCTGATGTACAGGACGAGGATGTTTCTGAAGCTTCCGAAGTTGCCGCAACAGACATTCCCGAACCTGTCACCTCGACCGGCATACCTGAATTCAGGTGCTGACCAGGATGATGTTCGCGAAGTTCATCTCAGTTACGAACGCGATCGCCAACAGCAGCCGATGCTCGTCGTCTCCGATGAAGCAGTCCGTGTTATACCTGACGAAATTGGGGGGGAAGAAGGAGCAGAAGAAAATTTCGCAGGTGCAAACGAAGAACGTCCACGTTTTACAGAAACAGGATTGCAGATACTGGGATTTGCAGTAGCAGTACAGTGCAACGACAGTAAGATACCTGAACCGAAAACCGTCCGACAAGCTCTTACGAGTCCTCACCGAGAAAAATGGCGCGAAGCCATGGACAAGGAGCTAGCAGCACTCAAGAATCGCGGAACATGGGATTTAGTACCGACTTCAGAGGTCAAAGGGAAGAAGGTACTTACCGGAAAATGGGTCTTCCGCGTCAAGACTAATGCAGACGGTTCGTTTGAAAAGTTCAAAGCGCGATGGGTCGTTCGCGGATTCGAGCAGACTTACGGCATCGACTATGAACTAACCTTTGCTCCTGTCGGCCGACATACGAGTGTTCGGATTCTTCTTTGTGTCGCCGCCTGCCGTAATCTACGTCTTCGCCAAATTGACGTCTCGAATGCGTTTCTCTACGCACCTGTCGACGCACTTATCCTTGTAGAGTACCCGCATACCTATACTACAACCCACCGAGCGTTTGCCGTCTACGAAAATCCCTGTACGGCATTAAACAGGCACCACGGCTCTGGCAGCAGTATCTTCAATCGCAGCTGATCATTGCTGGATTTCGACAGTTACCGCATGATCAGGGAATGTATCTACTGACCGACAGCAGCAACTACATTTTACTCGTTGCCTACGTCGACGACATCCTATTCGTCAATACTACCGATTCCCTCGCTGATATCTTCATATTGAAACTACAGAAAAATCTACAGACTACCGTCTCCGCAACAGTCTCACCGTTTCTTGGTCTGAACATTACCTGTTCACCGACGACTATTCATCTCACCGCTTCAAAGTACGCAGCAACTCTCGCTGCCCGCTTCAACCTCACGCCTACTACAGTCTCTACACCGTACCGCTCACTACCGACTGACTACAAACCGAACACTGCACTGTTAAGTTCAACTGGTTTACAGATCTATCAGCAGCAGTTAGGTTGTCTACTCTTCGCAGCTGTCACTTGTCGTCCTGATCTAGCCTACGCGGCCAGTCAGCTCGCTCAGTTCCTACGTCGTCCTGAGGAGGAGCATCATCTTGATCTTCTCCGCGCGCTTCAGTATTTTATCTCGACACCCGACGTCGGATTAGTCTACAACGTCATCGGTTGTAAAACACTCTACCTACATGGTTTTGTCAACGTCGATCACGCTGCTGATTCTACTAATCGACGGTCACGCACCGGGTTCATCTATCGACTGGAACCTATCGGACCTATCTCTTGGAATTCTACGAAGCAGGAGCTGATTGCACTCTCCTCTACTGAAGCTGAGTTTATTGCTGTCTGCACAGCAACACGCAAAGGACTTTACTTACAGGAACTGTTGGAAGAAGCGAAGTTGACGACAACTACCCAATTTACCCTACAGTGCGACAATCAAAGTGCAATTCGCATCGCACATCAACCTGGTTTCGTCAACAGGACGAAGCATATTTCGCTTCGTTACTTTTTCGTCAAAGATGAAGTCGAGAAGGGGAGGATGCGATTGGTCTACTATTCGACCAACAAAATGGCTGCCGATTTTCTCACGAAGAAGCTGACTAGACAGAAATTTCAGTACTGTAACAAGCTCTGCGGAATCTTCAAGAAGTGACACTATCGACGTTCCAGAAATGAAGGGGAGTTGTGATATAATTGATACTTAGCATTTCTGTAAGTCGATTAAGTGTAGTTAGTGTCGAATCATACTGTAGAAGATAAGTCCGTAGGATGACGTCAGCAAATAGCGCTCGTCATAGGACAGTCGTTTCAGTCACGCGAACAGTCGCACCTCTTCAATATCGTTTAGAGCGCATAGCGCGATAATGACGAACAGGTACATTAGCGAATAGGTACTTTTCCTAGAACTATAAATACTTGTTAAGTCTTTTCATTATTAACTTTGATTACTCACAAGTTCACGTACTCAGGATTATTCAACATAGACCTTTATATTTTACAAGACTTCCGCTGTCTTACTAGTCTACCATTCCAGCAAAAGATCCTGGACCAACACTTGAGGATTTGCCAAGTGTTCGTGTTTATAGTTTTATACTTAGTCTACAACAACACCATACGTTTTATTTCAGAGGCAACCCACCAGCTTTGCGTACGGACCACTAGGCTCTACAGCCTCCTCAGGGACTGGGGCAGAGAGTCTGTGGTCTACAGACAGAGGGGTGGGCTATGCGGAAGAGAACTGAAGACCGAACCTCTGAAGGATCTGGCGCACCAAGTGTGATAGTGAGAGAATGATGGTGCGCGCTGCTCTTTCCTTGGAGATCCGCAAGCCAAGGTAGCGGCGCAGCTCTCCTAGGTCAGTGCAGGTGTGTCTCCTCAGCAGCTCGGCCTTCACGGCGGCTAGTGCGTCGTTGTCTGCAGTAGCAAAGACCAGGTCGTCTACGTAGACAAGGATGTAGAACGGAGTCTGGCCTGCACGAACAAAGAGCGAGGGGTCTGCAGACGAAGGGAAGAACTGCAAGTCAGCAAGTGTAGCACACAGCGTGTCGTGCCACTCACGGGGCGCCTGTCGCAAGCCGTAGACGGGGCGCCGGAGGAGCCACTCGGTGGCAGGGGGGAAGGTACCGGAGAAGCCCTGGGGGTGGCGCACGTAGACCTGCTCATGTAGACTACCTTGGAGGAAAGCTGTGGAGAAGTCGAGGGAGTGCAGCTCGTAGTCACGCTGTGCTGCTACGTGTAGTAGCACCCAAAGAGTGGTCATCTTCGGGGTCGGGGCGAAGGTCTGAAAGAAGTCCACCCCCTCACATTGACTGAAGCCTCTAGCCACGTAGCGCACCTTGAACACATGCGGCTCTTCAGGGGGGGGGCTTCACTTTGAAGAGCCACCGGCCATTGACTACGTTCACCCCAGGTGGGGGAATTGCGTCGACGTGGGTGCCAGTGGATCTCCAAGATGCCATCTTCTGCTCCATGGCAGCTATCCACTGAGAGGCCCAGGGTCGTGAGGTCGCCTCAGCGTAAGTGCGAGAGGTTGGGGTGTCAAAGGCGTTTGGGTCCCCCTCAGGGTCTAGCAGCATGGAACAGAGATGGGGAACAGCCTGAGACTGGAAAGCAAGCTTGTACTATCTATCCTCTAGCACGTCACTGCCAAGGGCAGGAGCAACAGAGACCAGAGCGGTGGCATAGTCAATGCAGTGGGTAGAGGCAAAGTCAGCAACATCAGCGACAAGAGCGTCAAGACTCGAGACAGGAACTGACGGGTCGGCAACGAGAGAGGCAAGGACACGAGGAACAAGGGGACGCGCAGCACGGAGGAAGTCCGACAATGGAGGCGGGGCCACAGCAAGCGACGACGGAGAAGGAGGCAGGAGGAGAGGAGGAGCACGAGACGCATGAGAGCGCAGCAACATAGGGTGAGAATGCAGAACAGGGGAGGTAGGACGAGCACGAGATGGACGACGAGATCAGATGTGAGACAGAGGAGTCGGGTCAGGAGAGAGGGGAGGAGACACAGGAGGAGAACGGGGAGGGAAACGAGTCGGAGAGGAGTCCGGGGGAGGAAACACGGGGCCATTGACCAGCAGAAGAGGAGGCGGCAGCAACGGGGGAGGCAGCGATGGGCAGTTAGGGGAAGGGAGACCGCGAAGGCGAAGAGCGAACGCTGGCGGCTACAGCTGCAACTGCTGCCCAACTCCAACACCCGAACCTCCAGCGACAACACGGCTCCCTTCGAAAAACCCCACGCTAGCACCCCCAGAGCCCGCTCTAGAACCAACTCCAGCCCGCTCCCCAGCACCCCCAGAACACACGAACCCCAGCGGTGGTGACGACAGCGACTGCGGCTGCGGCGGCAGCGGCGGAGGCGGCTGCGGCAGAGACAGCAGCGGCGGCGACAGGGGAGGCGAGACCGGGGCAGGGACAGTCGGGGGAGGAGACTCTGCCGAGCCACGAGACTCAGCGGACTCCTCAGCAGGAACAACCAACGGGAGGGGGGTGACGTGAGACACACCAGACGGGGCAGGGCTGGGAGAGGGGTGGACAGGGTCGACCGGGGGAGGGGGGGGCACCAGGAACTGGGGGGGAGTGATTGGGGGACCACGGTGGGGAAAGCGGTGGCAGAAGGAGATGGACTCGTCAAAAGAAACACCGGGAGTAAGCGTCGTGGAGTCGCGAAAGAAACACCGGGAATAGCCGGAGTCAAGGGTGAAGGAGAGTGCGGCAGCGGCGACAGAGGTCGGAGGAGCGAGGGAGGACCCTAGGCTAAACAAGGCAGGGGATCCTACGCCTGACGCAGTAGGGGAGCCTGAACTAGGCACACTGGGCACACCTACGCTAGGCAACACAGGGTAATAGGAACCAGTCACACTAGAGTCATCAACATACAGCGCATACAAAGCAGAGTTAATCTCATCCATGTCCATATCAAAGATTTGAAGACGACGACGGAGCAGAGTGTGCCAGTCGGGGAGGTCAGGCGACGGGCCGAAGCGGAGACGAAACAGGTCGTCTAGGCGACGAAAGCAACGAGCGGGGGTATGACCGATCTTACCGCACACGAGGCCGCGGCAAGGACCGGTCTAGAGCTGGTACTGGCACCGCCTGTCACTCGGACTACCACCCAACAACATGCCGCACAAGCGACCACTGCGACCACCGTCACCTCCAGCTCCAGGCCACCCGAGAGGGAGATGGCCGACCCTCTGCTGATGCTGATGCTGCTGCTACTATGCCTGCTGCTGCTGCTGCTACTGCTGCTGAGTAAGAGCACTGAGCAGGGGCACAACCCTGAAAGATAGAGACTGGCACGGTACCGCTAGACTGGGTCATAGAGCGCTGACGGGTCTCTATGGCTGACAGGGTGTCGACAAAGTCAGTGAGGGTGAGGTCTGAGGGGTGGAGACTATGGAAGTGATCGCGGGCGGTGGCAAGACGGTCAGGGAGGCGGGTGGCAAGCAGGTAGAGGGTAGAGCAAATGGGGAGCTAAAACACACAAAGCTGAGCCTCAGTACAGGCGGTGCGCCAGGTCATGTCTACCATGCGCAGGTGGGAGGCTAGGTCAGCGACAGTGGGGAAAGACGCAAGGTCAGGAAAGAGCATGGGCAGGATCATGCGACCTACAGAGGCAGAGGGCGGGGTGGAATAGCGTGCAACAACATCCTCTAGGAACTCCTGCGCAGTCTTGACGGACCTAAAGCGGGGGCGCTCGGACAGGGGAAGGGCATGACAAATCGCAAGCTGTGCGACAGCGTCATGAGACAACCAGACAGCACGGGCAAGGGCAACAGCTGCAGCGGACTCACGGTCAGCAGAGGTGGGGTCAGCGAGGAGGGCAGCAAGGGGGTCCGGGCAGGGGAGCATACCATCGATGTGGAAGGCTAGGGAGTGGCCGTCCTGCCGCTAACTAGTCAGGTGTCGCTGGAGGTCGACGAGCAACAAGTCGAACTCAATCGGCTGCCCCTCAGCATCAAAACACAGGACCGAGTCCGCCATCATGGTTGCAGCAGCAGGAGAAAGACAGTACTGGGCAGGAGAGCGCGGCGGAAAGCGGTGATGTGTGGTGCAGAGCGGTACTGTGTGGTAGCAGGAGGTGCAGTACGGCAAGGTGCAGTGCAGTGCGGTGCAGAGCGGTGCCGTGCGGTGCAGAGCGGTGCCTGGCGGTGCAGCGCGGTGCAGAGGAGACGAGGACAGTGGCAAGGCGTCTACAAGACGGGGTCGCGGGTGGCAAGGCGACGGGGCCGGCAAAGAGGCGGGGCCGGCAGGGAGACGGGGCCGGCTAGGCGACGAGGGCGGCTAGGCGACTGGGCCGCGGGGCGGCGAGGTGACTGGGCCGCGGGGCCGCTAGGGGACGGGGCCGCGGGGCAGCTAAGGACAGGATCGTGGGGCAGCTAGGGGACTGGGCCGTGAGGACCCTAGGTGACGGGGCCATGGGGCCGCTAGGGGACGGGGCCGCGGGGCCGCTAGGTGACGGGGCCGCGGAGCCGCTAGGTAACGGGGCCGCGGAATCGCGAGGTGACGGGGCCGCGGGGCCGCTAGGGACGGGGCCGCGGGGCCGTTAGGGGACGGGGCCGCCGGGCCGCTAGGTGACGTGGCCGCGGGGCCGCTAGGTGACGGGGCCGCGGGGCTGCTAGGTGACGGGGCCGCGGGGCCGCTAGAGGACGGGGCCGCGGGGCCGCTAGGGGACGTGGCCGCGGAGCCGCTAGATAACGGGGCTGCGAGGCCGCAAGGGGACGGGGCTGCGGGGCTGCTAGGGACGGGGCCGCGTGGCCGCTAGGGGACGGGGCCGCGGAGCCGCTAGGTGACGGGGCCGCGGGGCCGCTAGGGGACGGGGCCGCGGGGCCGGTAGGTGACGAGGCCGCGGGGCCGCGAGATGACGTGCCGCGGGGCGACGAGGCGGCTACGACCTAGGGCGGAATCGCTAGGGGGGGGGGGGGGGGGGACTTACCTACTCATGATACCATGTTCAAGTGAAAGAATGACTAGAACATGGCATACAAGGGAATAAACCTAATGGGTTGTATTCCCTAAGGCACAACCCTATGTAGTCTACAAAAACATACAATATATGTTTGACACTAGCTCCATCCCATACATGTCACTCCGAACCATTTCCGCGTCATCCCGAAGCGCTCCGCGTCCTCCGATGCCTTCCCTGAACCTGTGCATCATTGCTCTGTGTTCCTACATCGTGCTTTGTCATTTCATTGTACTGCCATTCTGTTATTCACAACTTCACTGTTCCATACTCTGGTTTATCACTCAAAGCACGTCGTTATCAGAGCCAGTTTCTTCGCCTACTTCTGTAAGTGGAAAAGTTTTTCCTGAAGGTGGGGAGTGATTCGCAACTTTGTTTGCTAAGGAGTCGGCCGCGAATTAGACGAATTAATCCGCCCCACTATGATAGCGTTTGCGCTCTTAAATGAGCACGGGTAATCACGTAGATTCCCCTGAGCCCCCGGCGTAGTGACTGCCAAATGAACCAAGCGCAATTTGATGAGCTGATGACAAAATGCGCGGTCACGGACGCTCACCTGACACCTGTGCTGAACGACAACAAGAAACTTCGTGTTGGAATTACCGAGCTCCGCCAGACTCAAGAAAATTCGTGCCAGAGATCGCCGCAAAGGATGCGCCTGACACGGGACGTGTCGAGACGGTATTGGACGAACTTGCACACGAGGTGCCGCAGGAGTGTCGTGATAATGAAGCTGCCGCAACAGCAAATGCTGCTGCACGTGCCGCGACAGCTGTAGCAGAAGCGACAACAGCAGTTGCCTGCAAAGAAACAACACCAACAGTTTCTGCAGTAGGAGCTACCATGCCAATCATGCCAATGGCAAAGATAAAGCCACCGATGCCACCCCCATTGAACCCAACCGACAAAAACACCACCATCACGGGCTAGCTTTTCGCGATGGAGCTTTATTTTGATGCTGCAGGGATTGATGTTAATGATTTAACAATCAAACCAGTTGTTTTACTACTGAGGGGACCTGCACTAGATTGGTGGCATTCAACGCTAAGTGAGACGGGGACTTCGGAAGGGATAGTGCTGATTGGGGGTGCTGGTTCTGAGGGTGCTGGTTCTGGCGGTGCTGATTCTGGGGGTGCTGGTTCTGGGGGTGCCGACTCTGGGGGGTGCTGGTTCTGGGGATGATAGTCCTGGGGTGACTCGGAGCATACTGGCGGTGGCAGTGGTGGGGCTAGCGCATGTGGACTTTTAAGCCTTATAAGCTCATATGCGCCTACAGTCAGCTGAAGAGATGCTCATCGAGCCATACAAAATCCTGAGCCATCGAGTGAAAATTGACGGTCGAAGATCACATGTTGACTTTCTGATATGATGGACCAATCGTACCAGCTAGGACAACACGTGGGTTCCTACGGTATATGTAGAGTCGCCTTCTGTACTTCGCAATTATTTATCCCGTAAGCATGTTCCATATATAGACTACCTTAACTAAAAAGGGGAGTAGTGTAAGGAATTTTCCATTCCTTAGCTTGCCACACTGCTAGCGCGTACAACACCTGCACACGTCACTGGACTCAGTGTCAAGCGAAGGGAAATGAATACAATTTCACATGCAGGACATAGTACCTATATTGGTGTTGTCCCGTCTATATTCGGCACCTAGCTAGCCTACAGTACATAATGTATATACGTTAACATACCCCCTAGTCTAGGTAGGGGCAGAGTCTAGCAGCAAAACAAACACAACAAGCTAAGGTAGCACTAGTAGTCTGACCTTTAAATTGTGTAACAAACAGCTCAGGGTAGCACTACTAGTCTGGCCACTGAGTTAAGGGC
This sequence comes from Closterium sp. NIES-67, assembly GCA_027943415.1. Classification (NCBI taxonomy): domain Eukaryota; kingdom Viridiplantae; phylum Streptophyta; class Zygnematophyceae; order Desmidiales; family Closteriaceae; genus Closterium; species Closterium sp. NIES-67. The sequence goes on along the minus strand of BQMB01002222.1, from coordinate 55,514 downwards.
CAGAAAGCTAGTCAGCAAGAGTAACAAGACAAACAGGTATAGCACGGATCAGGATACAAGCAAGTGTGAGAAAACTTGGACTAGGTTTAGCTGAGTACAAGACCTTTGATGATCACGAGGACCAAGAGCCTTGGTGAAGATATCAGCAGTGTTGGCCTCTGAGGCCAGCTGCACTATGTGGGCCTGGCCACGCTGCTGCAACTCATGCAGCAGGAAGTACCGCAGCTAAATGTGCTTGGCCTTGCCCTCAAGTCGAGCCTCCTGACGCAGGAGGATCATGACCCAGTTATCAGCAAACAGGACTGGGGAAGACCTAGGCCGATCACCTAAGTCAGTGAGCAGGAACATCAGCCAGTCTCAACAAAGGGAGCAAGAATAGTGAGAGGGTATACTAGATCTGGGCAAGTGCACATCATCAGGTACATGAGGCATCCCACCAGCCTTGCGCAGGGACCACTGGGCTCGACCAGCTCACCGGAAACATGAGCGGAGAGCTTGTGGTCCACAGGCAGGGGAGTGGGCTGTGCCGGTAAGAACTAAAGGCCGAACCTATGGGGGGTCTGCTGCATCATGTGGGACCGGGAGAGGGTGACAGTGCATGTTGCACGATCACGAGAGATCTCCTAGCCCAGATAGCACCGCAGCTCTCCCAGGTCTGTACAAGCATGTCTTCCTGCGCAGCTCGGCCTTCACTAAGGCCAGTGCGACCTTGTCTCGTGTAGCAAAGATGATGTCGTCTACGTACACAAGTATATAGAAGGGAGTCCGCCCAATACGAACGAAGAGTGAGGGGTTAGCAGAGGACAGGAAGAACTGGAGAGCGGCGAGTGTAGCGTGGAGCATATCGTGCCACTCACGGGGTGCCTGCCACAGATCATAAACAGGGCGCCGCAAGCTCCATTGGTTCCCAGGTAAGAAGGACCCGGTGAAGCCTAATGGGCGCCGCAAATAGATCTGGTCGTATAGGCTGCCCTGCAAGAAGGCGGTCGAGAAGTCCAAAGAGTATAGCTTGTAGTCACGCTGTGCGGCTATGTGGAGGAGCACCCAATGAGTAGTCATCTTTGGGGTGGGGGAGAAGGTATGGAAAACGTCCACACCCTCATACTACGCCTTGAAATGCGGTGGCTCTCCAGGTGGGCGCTTCACCTTATAGATCCACATGCCATCGACTATGTTCGTGCTAGGTGGAGGAACTGTGTCGATGTAAGTGCCAGTGGATCTATAAGATGCCATTTCTGTTTCCATCACTTACTGTACTATTTATCCACTAGGCTGTCCATGGCCCCGAGACAACCTCAACGTACGAGCACGGGATAGGGATATCCAGGGCGTCCGGGTCACCCTCAGGGGACACTAGCATGGCACAGAGACAAGGTACAGCAGCCGCAAGGAAACCCAGCTCGTACTGCCTATCCTCTAGAACGTCACTGAAGTGCATGTGCACCCCTGGCGGATGGAAGATGGGTAGGGCCAGAGATCAGAGCGGAGGCGTAGTCAAGGCGGTGGCGTGCAGCAAAGTCAGCGACAGCAGCAACTAGCACAGAAACAGCAAGAGGAGGAGCCCTAGGGTCCGTAACAAGAGAGGCAAGTAACCAGGAGACCACTGGACGAGTAGTGCGACTAGAGTCAGAGGGAGGAGCGGAGGAAGGAGGTAGGAATGACCGAGGAGGTAATGGGAGGACGAGGGCTGGAGGAGTACGAGGACGAAGTGAAATAATTGAAGTTATTCGAGTAATAGAATCAGGAGCTTACATAAGAAAGTTGGGAAGGAAGGGAAGCTAGCAAGAGAAGGATGAACAGTACCACATGCATATGGGTAGGAAACGTACCCAACCACCATGGGAGCCACTTGCGTGGTCCCAATATTGTGGTGTTGATGCACGGGGGCGCCAACCACTCCAGAGTTGGATTAACACCCCTTGGACTTTGATGTGTACACCACAGGTTGGTGTACACCTAGCTAATATACTAGTTGAGCGTGTTACAATGGATATATATTTATATATGAATATGTATATATATATATATATTATAACACAACCCCTTAACATGCAGAGGACTAGGATGGAGAAGACGAACAACCCGTGAATCCTGGAGCACAGGAGGGGCTAGGAGGGCCAAGGGCAAGGAGACGAAGGAGGGCCTTGTGTGCGGCTTTGGGCAAGCGCTTGGTGAAAATGTCTGCCAAGTTTGCTTCAGTGGCAATCTTGTGCACGACAAGGTGATCCTACTGGATGAGCTCGCAAATGTAGAAATAACAAGGCTTCATGTGCTTCGACCACCCATAGAATACCGGCTCCTTGATGAAGTGGATCATGCGGGCATTGTCGCACCAGAGAGTGGGACAGCGCTGGGAGCGCCGAGCTCGGCGAGGAGATAGCACAGCCAGTGTGATTCCTAAGAGGCCATAGTGCCGGCATAGAGCTCGGCCTCGCATGAGGAGAGGGCGATGGCGGATGAGCAGGCGGAACATCAGCTAATGAGGCCACTGCCTAGGGTGAAAGCATAGCTCTGGGAGGAGCGGCGATCGGGTTGAGAATCGGCCCAGGAGGAGTCACTGAAGCCAGTGAGGAGAGGAGGGGAGGTGCCGCCAAGAGTCAGGACGTACTCCTTGGTGCCTCGGAGGTAGCGGAGGACTCTCTTGGCAGCGGCCCAGTGCGCTGGAGTGTGGCGGCTGGTACCAATGAACCGGGTGAGGACACTGATAGGGTATGCAAGGTCGGCGTGCGTACACATCATGGCGTACATGAGGGACCCGACAAGCTCAGCATAGGGGTGATGAGAGGTGGAGGGAGAGGAGGAAGGCGCAAGCTGGTGACCAATGGGCAGGGGGGTGGACACCAGATTCGCCTGTGCCATGGTGAACTGCTCTAGGACCTTGTCAATGTAGAACGATTGGGACAACGTGATGGTGCGGGCCTCTAGGCTGCGTGTGACGGTCATGCCGAGGTAGTTCTTCAGCGTGCCCAGGTCCCTGCATTGAAGGCAGGTCTGAAGCTCGGCCTTGACCTTCACCATTGAGTGGGACCACATGATAAGCTGGTGAGCTGCATACTACACCACGAATGGCCACAGAAAATGGGGGGCACTGGCATGGACCATGGAGGTGCAGGCCACCTTCATGGCTCAGCTTTCCCATTTTGCCATGGCGAGTCCGGTAGGGTGATGCCCTCCACATGGCATAACGCTCCAAGACGGTTGGAGGCAAACTCACCACCACGGTTGGAGTGAAGGCGGAGCAAAGGCAGGGAGTGCTGGGTGCGGACGACTCGGAGCCATGGGAAGAGGACGTCAGGCATATCAGCCTTCCGCTCCAACGGTGACACCATGGTATAGCGGGAGTAGTCGTCGACGACAACCAAGAAGTAGCGCTCCCTGTGAGGCCCAAGGACTGGGGCTGGGCTTCAGTCCATGTGCAGGGTCTGGAGTGGAGTAGTGGTCGGAGGAAAAGTGGAGGAGAGAGAGGCGGTGCATTGCCGACCGTCGACGCAGAAGGTGCACGCAGGGGCTACCAAGGTAGGGAGGGCGGAGAGCGATGGGGGGAGACCAGTGACCAGGCCGTGGTGTGCCATATGATGGAGACGCGGGAAAGTAGGATAACATGTAAGTGGTGGTGCCACAGGAGTATCGGGTGAGTGAGGGAGAGACAGGAGCAGGACACGGCAACATGGATGGACGTAGCTACCTGGGGGAACTTCTTGTGCAGAGTGAAGAGACCGGACACTGGGCCACGGTCAAAGGTGGTGAGACGGACGCCCGTGGCATCGTCCGTGTCCAGGAAACGTGGTGGTGACATCGAGGTCCTGAATATGACCAACACCAACCATGTTCATGGCAAATGTGGGGATGTGAAAGCCGGTAAAGGAGCCGGACGGGACAGCTGGGCAGGGGAGGGCCGTGTTGCTGCGCGCGATGACACTGGCAGGAGAGTCTACTAGGGAGACCGGTACTGGTGCCGGGAGCAGTGTGAGAACAGTGCGGTCTTGGAAAAAGTAGAGTGTAAAGGAGAGGGCCGCCACAGCGGGGGCCGGTGGGGGGACAGAAGGGAATCCAAGTCTACCCATAGCAGAGGTGCCTAGACTATACACCTAGCCTATCTGATCCATCTCCAACTCAAACACCTAGAAGCCGTGGCGGATCAGGTCTAGTCTGGTGGGGTCGCGAAGGGCCTAAAGTGGCCACAGAACAGGTCGTACAGGTGGCGAAAGCAGTGAGCGGCAGTGTGACCCCTGTGCCCGCAGACCGTGCTGCGCAGAGGGCCGGTCTACACCTGGTACGCACAGCCCAGGTGGCCCTCAGGCCCCACACCACCTGGGCCAACGGAGGAGCCAAACGGACCCCAAGGCACCGACTTCCCTGGGGCCCAACCCCTGAGGCCCGCACCATTCCCAGCACTCCTAGGGCCAACCTGTCCCCACTACAGCTGTTGCTGCTGTGGCTGCAGCTGCGGCCGCTGAGGCTGCTATGACTGTTGCTGCGGCGGCTGATTTTACTCCCCCTCCTCCTCTGCACCTGCTCCTCCGCCAGTGATCGGGCCTCATCGACCGGCGGGCACCGAGTGATGGCAACTTGCGCGGCACTATCGCGAGACTCCTAGATGGGGAGGGCAGTCCTGGCAGCCTCGTACCATACACGATGCACCGACTTCGCCTCAAGGCCAAGGGGATCAGGGAGGGAGGGGGCAGGCAGCTCACCAGTGACATGGGCAGCAAGAGTCTCTCCCTCCACAGGCTGGCTCGTCAGCTGCCAGTGAAGAGCAGACAGCCAGGCCGTGAAACCGACGGCGTGACGTTCGGCGTCGAGCCGAAGGATGTACACCGATGCCGACGGGGCCGCCATGCCGGCAGAAGCCCCAGACACCCGGTCAGGGGCTGATGATGACGTGGGCAGCGTACAGTGGCAGATCCGACTGCACCGCCAGCGGTAGGGCTGGCGGAAGGTCCAGTGATAGAACCGATAATGGCTGCAATGGCTAGAGTTAGCAACGGCGCCAGAGGCTGGCGGCCCGCAGGACTGGCAGCTACGACACTGGCTATGGCGGTGCTTGTGGCGGTGACGGCTGCTCTGGAGGCTGCGGCTGTGGTGCGGGTGGCGGGGGCTCTGCGGCGGCTGTGCTGGCGGCGGGAGCGGCAGCTGTGGCAGTTGTGGCAGCAGCGGCGGTAGCGCCACTGCGACGTGGGCAACGGCGGTGTAGGCTGGCGTCATGCAAGTGGGCAGGCAGCTGACGGCAAGCAGCAGGCGACCGCCTCTAATCGTCTAGGTTAGTTCTGTCGTGCGGAGGGCATCACCCACACGTTTACTCTTCCAGAATCGCTGCAGCAGAATGGGGTAGCTGAGCAACACATCGGCTTGGTCATGGAGGTGACCTACGCCTCCCATGGTCCATGCCAGTACACCTCATTTACAGTGGCCATTCGCGGTGCGCTACGCGGCTCACCAGCTTAACCTGTGGTCTTGCTCCGTGCAACCACAGGTTTCGCCGACCCTTCTCTGGACTGGGTCTCCTGATGACGCATCTGCATTCCATGTCTAGGGCTGCCTGGCTTATGTCCACGCCCGTAGCCCGGACAAGCTCTCAGCCCGAACTGTTCCCTGTGAATTCCTTGGGTTCCTGCTCGACGCTCTTGACTGGCTATTTTACCACCCGGGACAGCACCGCTTCTTTCGCTCTCGTGACATTACGTTCGACGAGTCCGTCTCCTTTTACGCTCGCTTCCCTCACTGTGGCACTCTTTTCGTCCTCCACCACTCTACCTCACTCCTGCACCACCTGCCGATCCGCTCCCACCCCGCCCGGCCCCGTCTGGTGTCTCCCACGCAACTCCCCTCCCCTCGGTCAGGCCTGTGGGGGAATACGCTGACTCTAGAGGCCCCTGTGGTTGGGGTTGCGTCTGCCGCAGCTACAGTGCCTCTCCCCCCAGCCTAGGTGCCCTAGGCACCTCAGCATCCTAACCCCACTGCAGCAGCAGCCGCAGCCGCAGCCTAATCCCACAGCAGCAGCAGCCGCAGCAGCAATAGCAGCAGCATAAGCAACCACAGCAGCAGCAGCAGCAGCGGGAGCATGAGGACTCTGGGGGTGCTGGCTCTGGGGGTGCCGGTTCTAGGGGTGCTGACTTCGGGTGTGCTGGTTCTGGGGGTGCTTGCTCAGAAAGTCCTGGCGCTAGCAGCAGTGGAGCTGGGGGTTCTTGCGTGGGCCGGGAGCAGCAGCAGCAGCAGAAGCCACAGTCTGTCATTCGTCTCCTTAACCTTTCCTCCGCTCATCCCTCCTATAGTTCCTCCCCTCCTTTCTGACCCTGTCTATGGCCCGCTGTTTCCCCCTCCGGACTCGTCGCCAGCTCGTTTCCCAGAGGGTGACCCAGACGCCCTTGACATCCCTACCCCGAGCTCGTATGCTAAGGCGGTCTTGGGTGCCTGGGCAGCCTAGTAGATACAGGCCATGGAGGTCGAGATGGCATCTTATAGATATTGTACATTGGCACTTATGTTGACACAGTTCCTCCACCTGGGTCGCACATAGTCAATGACATGTGGATCTATAAGGTGAAGCGCCCGCCTGGAGAGCCGCCGCAGGTCAAGGTGCAGTATGTGGCTATAGGCATTAGCCAGTATGAGGGTATGGACTTCTTCTAGACCTTCTCCCCCAACCCAAAGATAACTACTCTTGGGGTGCTCCTCCACGTAGCCGCACATCGAGACTACAAGCTCCACTCTGTGGACTTCTCGATAGCATTCTTGCCGTGAATCCTTCACGAGCAGATCTTCTAGCAGAGCCCACCAGGGTTCACTGGGTCCTTTGCTCCTAGGACCTAGTCAAGCCTACGCCGTCCTGTTTACGGTATGCGCCCGGCGCCCTATGAGTGGCACAACACGGTCACAGGATCGAATGACTCGAGGATAGATTGCACTATCGATCAGTACAAGGTGCTTTTATACTTCCAGAGTACATCAGGTAACCAGGTTTATCCTATCCAAAGGAATAGACCCTTCTAGAATATAGAATCACCCTGCGTATAGCCACGCGAGGCCATTGGCTTTAAGGGATTACGGCAGGATTACGCTGGATAATGTGCCAGTACATCCCAAGCCTGGTCGGTGATATAATTATAATAGAAGGATCAACCAAAGGATAATGGAAGAGTGGAGAATAGGAAACCAAATGAGATGAGATAAAAAGAAGAATGAAATAGGAAGGAGATAAGAATAGGACAAGTGGTGTAACGGGGTCGTACTCTCACACTTCCCCCCCTCAAAGCTGGGTGGTAGAAGTAACACCCCGCTTGACAAGGTAGTCATGCAGAGGACGACGGGCGTTACCCATGTCGGTTTCAGAGACCCAGCTGTCCTCAGAAGGATCATAGCCCTTCCAACGAATAAGAAGCTCCACGGTGCCATTCCGACGTCGACGATGTGCAAGCACGGACTCGACCTCGTACTCGGGTTCGTTCTGGACGAGGACGGGCGGCGGCGGCGGCGGCTGGCGTCCCACGAAGATCGTGTTAGGATCCCGATAGGGCTTCAGAAGTTGGACATGGAAGGCGTTGTGAATCTTCCAGGTAGCTGGCAAGCGTAAGCGGAACGTAACAGGGGTAACCTGTGCTTCAACGAGGAAAGGTCCGCAGAAGCGAGGTCGAAGTTTAGATGGGAGGCGCTTATGGGTCCGATCCCAAAGTTGATGCATGGTTGTGATGAAGTCGTGTGCAGGTTGGACTGTTGCTGATGTTGTCGGTTTCTGTGGTGTGAGTGGGTGGCGTCCGTAGCAGAGGAAGAACGGCGTCTGTCCAGTAGCGGCATGTGTGGCGTTGTTGTAAGCAAACTCCAGAACGGGCAGGTGCAAGTCCCATTTGGAGATCTCGTCCTTGCAGGCTGCTTGGAGGAGTTGCTCCACAATCTGGTTAAGGCGCTCGGTCTGTCCGTCTGTCTGCGGATGGTATGCGGATGACATGGCGAGTTTGGTGCTGAGCAGAGACATGAGTTCCTTCCAGAACTTGCTGGTGAACTTGGGGTCTCGGTCGGAGATGAGTGTAGTTGGAATGCCATGCTGTGAGATGATGTAGCGAACGAAGAGTTGTGCTGTCTCCTCAGTGCGTGCCGTCGTGTGTGTCGGGATGAAGTGTCCCATCTTAGAGAATTTGTCGATGACGACAAGAATTGCGTCATGACCGCTAGTGGTAGGTGGTAACCCGGTGATGAAATCCAGGCTAACCACTTGCCATGGCTGTTCTGGGATAGGAAGAGGCTGTAGCAGTCCTGCTTTTTTCTGCTTACTGCTCTTCATCCGTTGACATGTATCACACGAGGTGACGAATTTCTGAACATCATCTGCCAAGTGAGGCCAGTAGTAGTGTTTTGCGATACCGGTCAGCGTCTTGTTGCTACCGAAGTGTCCGGCGTAGAGGACGTCGTGGTATTCTTCGAGTAGTAACTGGCGTAAAGGAGGGTAATTGGGTACCCAGATTTTCGTTGATCCTTTCCGGTACGCAATGTCGTTGCCCCACTGTAGTAGATGTCGTTTTTCTGCCAAAGGAATTTCGGGGTCGATGGTATACCCGTGTGTGAAGAGTCCCTTGAGTAGTGGATTCATCCCTTCAACCTGAATAGCGGCAACATGTGCAGGCCGGCTGAGGGCGTCTGCTTTGTTTTTGTGGCTGGGCTTGTACACGATGTCGTAGTGGAAGTGTTCTCGAGGAAGTCAATCTACCGGACCTGCCGCCTGGAAAGGGTTGGTTGTGTCTTCAGATATTTCAGAATGCAGTGGTCGGTGTAGACTGTTGTTTGACGTCCTTCGAGATAACATCTCCATGCTTTGAAGGCGATGACAATAGCAAGAGCCTCTTTGTCGTGTATCGGGTAGTTGAGTTCTGCCCCGTGCAGTTTCTTGCTGAGGTAGGCAATTGTTTGCAGTCCATTCCCCTGGTCTTGCATCAATACTGCTCCCACGGCCTGATCACTGGCGTCTGCTTCAATGACGTAGTCACGTTCGGGATCTGGCAAGATGAGCACCGGTGCGGATGTCAGTGCTTGTTTCAGCTGCTCCACGACTTCCTGGTGCTTCGTCTCCCATTTGTAGGGCGTGTTCTTCTTCAGCAGATTCGTGAGTGGTGCCGCGAGTTCCGCATTCTGTGGCACGAACCTGTTGTAGTAATTAGCGAAGCCTAGGAACTGCTGCAACTCCTTCACGTTCTCGGGTGTCTTCCACGTACGTACGGCTTCGATTTTCTTGGGGTCGACGTGAACTCCTTGACCGCTCACCATGTGTCCTAGAAATTGGACCTTCTCCAGGGCGAATTCGCTCTTAGACAGTTTGACGTAGAAACGTTCCCGTCGAAGAATTTCGAAGACGCGTCGCAGGTGTTCGACGTGCTGCTTCATGTCGCGCGAGTAGATGAGGATGTCGTCCAGGTACACCACCACGCATTCGTCCAAGAGTGGGCGTAGGATGTGGTTCATTTCTGCTTGGAACGTCGCTGGTGCGTTGGTGAGTCCGAACGGCATGACCAAATACTCGTACGATCCGTACCGAGCTCGGAAAGCAGTTTTGTAGATAGAGTTGTCCGCCATCCGTATCTGCCAGTATCCGGACCGCAGATCCAGTTTGGAAAATACCGTAGCTCCTCGAAGCTGGTCAAGCAGGTCATCGATTCGTGGTATCGGATACTTGTTCTTGATGGTCTACTTGTTAAGAGCTCGGTAGTCGATGCACATGCGTAGGCTTCCGTCCAGTTTCGGGGTGAAGAGTACTGGGGCACCGTATGGTGAAGTAGATGGTCGGATGAGTCCTTTGGCTAGGAGATACTCGATCTGCTTCTTCATGTCGGTCAGCTCCGTAGGGCTGAGTCGATATGGTGCTCGGAAGGTCGGCTTCGAACCTGGTTCCTCTATGATCTCGTGTTGATGCGTGCGGTATGGCGGTAGCTCGTTCGGTAGATCATCAGGAAGAATGTCTTGGAATTCCTTCAGCAATTTCTTGATTTCTCCTGGAGGTTCCGAGGTCTTCTCTCCGTCGGTTTCCACCTCTGTTGCTAACGCCAGGAACCCGGTGTCGGTTCGCTTCACGTCCTTCTCGAATCGTGCGAGTGTCTCCACTGGGATATCTCCTGTATCGTCTTAGTTTGGTAGCTGAACTCTCCTTCCATTGTTGTAGATGCTTGCAGTGCGGTTCACCCAGTTGATTTCGGGGTTGAATCTTTTCAGGAAGTCTCGCCCGAAAATCAGGTCAAGCCCTTTGATGTTGGTGATGGGGAGTGCAGGTCTCCAGCGTAGTGGTCCAATTTGTAGGTGTGGCACTGCTTCGCCGTGTACTGGTAGCTTGCTTCCATCCACCATCGTTGCAGAGAATCCTGAAGGCTTGTACTCTTCCCGAAGTCGGTCGATTGCTGCCTTGTCGCAGACGGTGTGAGATGCTCCGCTGTCCACGAGTGCTTGGAGGCGTCGTCCTTTGCAGATGACCTCGAGCACGAGAGGCGGGCGTTGCTCGGAGTACCCAAAGATAATTTCATTAATGGGGTCATAGGGTACATCCCAATAATCCGTACACACCTTTTTGTTGCTATCTGCTCCTGAGCTAGCAGCTGGCCGAGGCTGCTTGGAGAACGGCTCTTCTCCAGGGCACGGATTTTCTTTGACGACTGTCCGCGTCATTGATGCCGAAGAACTGGATGCATCTGGAGAAGGAGTTCGGGGTTTTTGCAGCTTCTTGTAGACCCCCAGCTTCCTTTTAAGCTGCTTCAGCTCCACTGACGTCTTCCCTGGGGAACGGGTAGTCGATGTGGGCTGGTGTCGGGAGAGGACGTTGACTCCGTGGAAAGGTCGGCTTCTTTCCATACTCCTTAATTTTTTCCCCATGTTGTCCGGTACCGGTATGATCTCCACAGCTTTCTGCTTCTTTTGGAGTCCCTCCCGTATTTTCTCCAAGGCTCTAGCCCCTCGAAAATCATAAGTTTTCATTAAAGCATCTTTATATGATAGCTTTAACGAATTCTTATAATTTCTTGGGTCTTCAAGGAGTTTCCCCGTTTTGGCTCAGTCTTTTTTCGCGTCGTCTGGTTTTTCCTCGGCGATTTCCTCTGGCGAAGACTGGTCGTGGGGTGGAGATTTTCCCCCATCATTTCCTCCTGCTCGCGTCGAATCAGCTTCGTCGAAGTAGATTTTCCCGGAATCCCGCGGCCGTTTCCGGATCTTTTCTTTTTCGCCAGCTAGATCCGCAATCACTGGCGACTCCCGTTTTTTGTCTTCTGATTGGCCGAAAGATTTCCCCCACTGTTGCGTGCCCGATACTCTGCGCGTGCGGCCTTCATTTTGTTGCAGTCGAAGATTCGGTGGCCCGGCACCCCGCAAAAATCACACGTGTAGTTGGTGTTTTTCGGACGTGGCCGCCCGTCGAATCTGTCGATCTCCATCGTGTTTTTTGGACGTGGCCGCCCGTCGAATCTGTCGGCGAACGTGGTGCGAGCCGAGCGGTCGCCTTGTCGCGTATTGCCGACGTGCGTCCGTCGTGTTCCGGCGTTGACCATGTCGAAGCGCTCCGCGGCCGAAACGACGTCACTGTAGCTCGTGTAGTTTGACGCTGCCACCTGTCGTTTGACTTCGGTCTTCAGCCCTGCGAGGTACGATTGCACTTTTTCCCCTTCGGTCAGGTCGGGAATTCGGTTATAAAATTCTTCCATCTACTGCGTGTACTGTGCTACACTCCCGAACTGTCGATGGCGATGAATTTTTTCGCGGGCAAGGAAACCCCGAATTTATCGGCTCGAATCGTTTGAGCAGGTCGGCGCGGAACTGCTGCCACGTGGCTTCACTGTGGATGAAGGTGCTGTTGCCGCCAATCTACTCGAGTGCCGGCCCTTGCATCAGTGTCGCCGCGAGTCGTACGCGTTGACCGTCCCAGACTGGCGAGCTCCATCCGACGGCTGCGAAGTAGATCTCCATCCCGGCGATCCATCTGAGGGCGTCGGAGTTTCGATCGCTCGGATCGAACGGCTCAGGTGGGCGCGGTTTCGGAGCCTCGAGAAACTGCTGCGACTGCTGCGTCGTCGCCGTTGTCGAGTCGTGCTGCGATCCGGCGAGTCGAGTTACTCGCTCGAACTCGTTTCGCCACGCTTCGCGATCCGCTCGCAGCTCCTCCTGAAGAGCGGCGATGCGCGCGAAGAGTTGCTGGGTAACCTCGGCGTTGTCGAAGGTTGCCATCCTATTCAAAACACGCGCGGGAGGGGGAATTCACAAAATGCGGAGCTGGTGCTTACCAGAATCGGCGTCGAATTCGTCGCCCCCGGCGGTTTTTCGAGGCAGGTTTTCCCGCTGCTGCTGTTTTGTTGAGCGCGGCCGAGTGAGAAAAGCTCTGATTACCAAGTGTCACAGGATCGAATGACTCGAGGATCGGTTGCACTATCGATCAGTACAAGGTGCTTTTATACTTCCAGAGTACATCAGGTAACCAGGTTTATCCTATCCAAAGGAATAGACCCTTCTAGAATATAGAATCACCCTGCGTATAGCCACGCGAGGCCATTGGCTTTAAGGGATTACGGCAGGATTACGCTGGATAATGTGCCAGTACATCCCAAGCCTGGTCGGTGATATAATTATAATGGCAGGATCAACCAAAGGATAATGGAAGAATGGAGAACGCTTCGCTCTATGTTCGTGCTGGTCAGACTTCGTTCTACATACTTGTGTACGTAGACGACCTCATCTTTGCTACTCCAGACAGAGTTGGACTGGCATTCGTGAAGGCCGAGCTGCTCAGGCCACACACCTATACAGACCTAAGAGAGCTGCGGTGCTGTCTGGGCTTGGAGATCCTCGAGCCATTCGGGTTTCAGTTCTCATCAGCACAGCCCACACCTCTGCCTATGGGGTGCCTCATCTATCTGATGATGTGCACTTGACCAGATCTAGCGTACCCTCTTAGCATCCTTGTTCGCTTCGTTGCGACTGGCAGACAGGGAGATATGGAGGTCCACTAGGTCGTCGTCTGTAGCTCAGCCCAGCTGTAAGGTAAAGATCTACACTGGGGCTATGGCCGCTCAGGAGCTCCGCTGGTTGACGTTCTTGCTCACTGACTTACAGAAGGTGAGCGGCCTAGGTCTGCCCTGACCGTGTAACGGGGCCATGATAATCCTATGTTAGGAGGCTAGACTTGAGGGAAGGGCAAAGCACATCCAGTTGTGGTACTTTTTGCTGCGTGTGTTGCAGCAGTGTGGTCAGCCTTGTGTAGTATAGTTGGCCTCACAGGCCAACACTGCTGATATCTTCACCAAGGCCCTAGGGCCTCGTGACCATCAGCGATTATGTACTCAGCTATACCAGCTCTGTACTTGTTACTCTATATTAGTTGACGGGCCTTTTGGCCCTTGTCTCAAGTGGACAGACTAGGTTTGATGCCCTGAGCTATTTTGTTACATTCTCCAGTGGTCAGACTAGTAGTGCTGCCCTGGATTACTGTTTCTTGTAAGGTTCTGCCGCTACCCAGGCTAGGGGGTGTGTTAACTTTCATATATATATATATGTGTTAGGTATATATATGAACTATAGCCTTGCTAGGGTTCAAATTATATAGAGTATAACACCTACTGTAGATATACTCATGTGTTAGGATTGCATTAGCCAACTTTTCTCTCGACACGGTGTTCCTATATCTTGCTTCGTCATTTCATTGTAGACCGCATTTTGTAAATTCACAACTTCACAATTCGATTCTGCACAACTCTGGTTTATCACTCATACCATAACAGGAGGCTAGTCAACAATTGGGAGACCCGCTGGGGTTGCCCTTGAGATCCTCGGGGAAGGGCCACAGGCCTCTATGCCCCGGGGGTTTATGGGCGCACTAACATGTAAATGTAGCGCATAAAAAAGTGTCTAATGGAAAATGTCGAGAGAGTACAGAAGTGGGTGTCGTACCCCTTAAGAACTGACCTAGCTAGGCTATAATAAATATACAATAACTTAAATATAAATACATATTTGTTGACACACCCCCTAGCCGAGATAGTAGTGGTTTAAAATAAGATAGAGAACACCATGGCAGCACTACTAGTCTAACCACTGAGACCGGAGGCCACAAGGCCAGTCAGCAAGTACAAGCAGGTATAGTATATATCAAGTTACAAGGACTGGAGCTGCTACTAAGACTCGACCAAGCTAAGTACAGAAACGCTTATGGTCACGACGCACTAGTGCTTTGGTGAAGATATCAGAAGCGTTGGCCTCTAAGGCCACTTGTACCACACGAGCGTTACCGCGCTGCTGTAACTTACGCGGGAGGAAGTACCACAGCTGGATGTGCTTCGCCCTGCCCTCTAGTCGAGCCTCCGGACACAGGGGGATCATGGCCCTGTTATTAACAGGCAGGACAGGGGCAGAGCTAGGCGACTCGCTTAAGTCGGTGAGCAGAAACGTCAGCCAGCGGAGCTCCTGAGCAGCCATGGCCCCAACGTAGATCTTTGCCTCACAATTAGATTCAGCTACAGACGACGACCTAGTGGACCTCTACAAGAATGCACAAGAACCAAGACAAAAACAGTAGCCCTGTAAGGACCTAAGCGTCTCCAAGTCATCAGCCGACGACACGTCTGTGTGTCCAGTGAGCACCACTGGCTCCCATCCTCCTAGTACAAGACCCAGTTCGGATATACGTGCCAGATACCACAGCACCCTCTTCATAGCCGACCAGTAGATTGGTCGGTGCCTGCCTGTCGCCACAAAGCGAGCAAGGAGACTGAGAGGGTACGCTAGATCTTGAACAGTGCACGTCATTAGGCAAATGAGGCAACCCACCAGCTCTGCATATGGACCACTAGCCTCTGCGAGCTTTGCTGGAGTAGGAGTAGAGAGCTTCTGATCCACAGGCAGAGGGGTGGGCTATGCTGAGAAGAACTGGAGACAGAACCTCTGGAGGCTCTATTGCACCATATGGGACTGAGAGAGTTTGATTGTGCGAATGGCACGGTCACGAGAGATCTCCAAACCCTGATAGCGCCACAGCTCCCCCAAGTCCCTGATAACATCGTCTACGCACACTAGGAAGTAGAACGGTGTCTGACCCGTGCGAACAAAGGGAGAGGGGTCAGCAGATGACGGAAAGAACTGCAGCTCAGCAAGTGTGGTGTGAAGCGTTTCGTGCCACTCACGAGGTGCCTAACGAAGACCGTAGATGGGGCGCCGCACGCTCCACTCGGTCCAAGGAGGGAAGGACCCAGAGAAACCTAGAGGGCGCCGGAGGTAGATCTGCTTGAGCCCACTACCCTACAGGAAGGCTGTGGAGAAGTCGAGTGAGTGAACCTCGTAGCCACACATCGCGGCTAGGTGGAGGAGCACACGAAGAGTAGTCATCTTTGGGGTAGGGGAGAAGGATTGGAAGATGTCCACACCCTCTTGCTGATTGAAGCCTCTAGCCACGTAACATGCCTTGGCCTTCGGCGGCTCTCCAGGTGCGCGCTTCACCCTATAGATCCACATGCCATTGACTAAGTTCGCCCTAGGCGGGGGAAGTGCATCGACGTAAGTGCATGTGGATCTGTACGATGCAATCTCAGCCTCCGTGGCCTGTATCCACTGGGCTGCCCAGGGCCCCGACACCGCCTCAGCGTAAGAGCGTTGAACAGGGATGTCGAGAGCGTCAGGGTTGTCCTCTCGGGATACAAGCATGGAGCAGAGATGGGGTACAGCGGCAGCAAGGTAGGCCAACTCGTTTTGCCTGTCCTCTAGCACATCACTACCAAGGGCAGGTGCACCCCCGACGGACGGAGGATGAGCAGTACTAGAGACCAGAGCGGCAGCGTAGTCAAGGTGGTGTCTAGCAGCGAAGTAAGCGACAGCAGCGACAAGCGCAGAGACCGACTCAAGAGGAGCAGTAGGGTCGGTGACAAGCGACGCAAGCAAGCAAGAGGTGGTAGGACGAGCAGTGCGAGCAGAGATAATGGGAGGAGCAGAGGACTGCGGGAGCGACGGCGGAGGAGGTAACGGAAGAACGGGGACTGGAGGAGCATGAGGACGAAGGACCATAGGGTGGAGACAAGCACAAGGAGAGATAGGACGAGCACCAGCGGGATGGCAGACCCAGAGAAGAAGAATAGGTGACTGGGGATGAGGGGGGAAAGGGGACCGGACAAGGGACAGAGGCGAGCATGGGGGGAACCGAGCCAGAGAGGAGTTCGGGGGAGGAAACAACGGGCCGTAAACAGGGGCACGCACCGGAGGAGGGACGAGCGGTCGGTCAGGGGAACCAGGGAAAAGACCAGGAAGATAAAGAGCAGACTCCGACTGTTGCTGCGGCTGCTGCTGCCATGTCAACTACTGCTGCAGCTGCTGCGGCTGCTGCTGTTGCCGATCCTCTTTTGGACCTCCATCTTACTCTTGGCTACCACCGGCACTCTCCCGAACAGCCCCCTTAGGACTAGCACCCCAGAACGTACCACTCACCGAACAAGTACCCCCAGAGTCAACACCTCCAGAACTAGCACCCCCAAAACCAGCAGCCCCAGAACCACCACCCCCAAATCCAGCACCCTTGGAGCCTACTGCCCCCTGTTGCTGCTACTATTTCGGCCGCTCAGTCTGCTGCGGTGGCTGCAGCTGCTGCTAAGGCAAGGGGGGAGGCGGCTGAGTTGCCTGGTGTGCCGGAGCCGGGGGAGGGGCCACAGGGACAGCAGGCGCGCCCCAAGCAGCCGGGCTTCCAGAGTCAGCAGACTCCCCCACGGGCTCGACCGAAGGGAACGGAGTGGCGTAAAAGACACTAGACAGGGCCGGGCAGGGTGGGAGGGGTGTGGCAGGCGGGGCAGGAATGAGGAAGAGAGGAGGAGGAGGAACGGGAATGCTGTGGTGAGGGAAGCGCCGGTAATAGGGGAGCGTCTCGTCAAGTGTCACGTTAAGACAGTGGTAGGAGCGGTGGTGTACCGCGTGGTAAAACAACCAGTCTCGGGCGTCAAGTGGAAACTCAAGGAAGACACAAGGAAGGGTGCGGGCTGAGTGCTTGTCCGCCCGAGTGCCACGGACGTTAGCAACACTGCCCCATACGTGAATCGCAGAAGCGTCACTAGGAGACTCTATCCAGAGACGGGTCAGCAAAACCTGTGGTCACAGGGAGCGCGGCCACATGTTAAGCTGGTGAGCTGCGTAGCGCACTGCGAATGGCCATAAAAAATGGGGTGCACCGGAGTAGACCATGGATGTGCGAGCTACCTCCATGACCACGCCGATGTGTCGCTCAGCGACCCCATTCTGCAGTGGGGAGTCCGGCAGTATGTACGTCTGGCGAATGCCCTCCGCTCGACTGAACTATCACAGAGTGCCCAAGGCAAACTCTCCACCATGGTTAGAGTGCAACCAAACTACAGGCTGGCGGTGCTGGGTGCGTTCAGTAAGCAGCTACGGGAGGAGAACGCTAGGCACGTCGGCCTTCTGCTCTAACGGGAACACCGTGGTGAAACGCGAAAAGTCATCAACGACGACTAGGAGGTAGCGCTCCCGAATAAGACCATGGACAGGGGTAGGACCCCAGACGTCCATGTGCTGTGTCTGTAATGGCGTTGTGAGAGTACGACACCGTTACACCAGTTTCCCCTTTCCATATTTTCTTTCTATTTCATCCCTATTTTTATCCTGATTAATTTGGTCTTTATCTCATCTCATTTGGTTTCCTATTCCTCCTTTTCCATTATCCTTGGGTTTATCCTGTTATTGCAATTATATCACCGACCAGGCTCGGGATGTACTGGCGCGCTATATCTAGCGTAATCCTGCCGTAGTCCCTTAAAGCCAATAGCCTCGCGTGGCTATACGCATGGTGATTCTATTTCTAGAAGGGTCTATTCCCTTTGGATAGGATAAACCTGGTTACCTGATGTACCATGGAAATATAAAAGCACCTTGTACTGATTGGTAGTGCAACATTGAGCAAACCTCATTCGATCCTGTGACACTTGGTAATCAGAGCAAAGGCTTCAGCTCAACGCTTAACCACTAGGCCCCCAGGAGCACGCCGAGGATGGAGTCGAAACTTCTTTTCCTGTAAGTACAATGCACTTTCATTTAAGTTTCGACTAACCTTGCGCAGTTGCACCTGGGGTCCCCTTCGAAGGCGAGTTGCCTCGCCGACCGTTCGATGGACTGCATCGACGGAATCGAATTTTTCGCGGGGGCAAACTGCCTTGACCTTGCAAGCGCGTCAGTTCTGGCGGAACACTCCCTGCGACATTCCGAGATGTTTGCAGTTCGCCATGACTCTTGGAGTTACGCGGAAATGTGCGGAGCTGCGACCGACGACACCCGTCCGATGGAGATTCGACGCTTCAAATCTACCGAGGCGAAAACGACATCCTTCTAAGCGAGTTCGAGTTTCAGCGCGAATGGGAACAGGACCTGGCAAGACGCGAAATTCTTAGGAAGCGTCCGATCGTTCGACAGCCGACATAGACGACCAAGAATTGGTGCAGGAAACGAGTCAACCCGGGCATCGAAAGCTTCTGAACGCGACTCAGGAAAATCTTCTGATCGCTTGGAGTTTGGACGGTCGGATCTACTTCTGCTTCAACGGACGAGATGTAGCGCGACTTCTGCACGAAGGGAGAATGACGTGCAGAACCACGAATCAGCTGCCTTCGACCACTTGGAAAACCAAATTCTGATTCCTCCATTTGGTCACGAATGGTGTGCATTGTTTTTTTTTTTTTTTTTTTTTTTTTTTTTTGGTCACGAATGGTGTGCAAACCATCTCCAAAGTCAGAAATCTGCTGAAGAATTACCTAATTGGTAGTAGCTGCAAGCAGATAACTGACAGGAGAGCGTGGATCGTCGGGTCGGTGTGGAATCAACGGCATGAATGCAGCGGAGACTACACTATGAAAAAATCATAATCATGGAGACAACATTCGTGACCAGCGACTGCACAATCGACACATCTTCCAACTAGTATCGAAAACGATCGATTTATTTTGGCGAAGTCATCTTCGTTAAAAATGCATCGACATCGACACAGCAGATCTTTCAATGGAGCTGTGTGAAGACATGTTCTCCATCCATGAGACACTTCATCTCATAAATTGGATCGACAACCTATGGGATTGCAGAGAAGTAGCGGTTTTCTCTTGCAATGCTCCCAAGTTCAAGTTGCTGCGAAGGAGCATATTTTGTACGCAACGACGACGTAGTGAACCCGTCTCGTCAAGGCCAGTGTAACAGGAGCTAATCGATTCGTCTTCATCAAGAATCTCAGCCATTCGAAGTGATTGATTGGAGCAGTCTCAACATCAACCTCACAAGGCGACACACCAATCATGCGTCGCGATTCCAGGTGTTAATGACCTGCGTGGAAAATTCTCCGCGCATGTCACGATGCTTGACAGATTGGGGAGTAATTGACCTCAAATCCGGCAAGTACTCGTTCACTAGCGACCCTACGGCATATGCATTGGAGGCGATTCTACCAGAAGCCAAAGCGTTACAAGCACCAGCGTAACTTCGACGATGCAGGAGAACGCCAAGCAACAAGAGGTGTCAACAAATGAGGGAGATGCGGACTACTATAACACAATCACGCGCTCTACCGACCGTACATCGGAGGCACGAATGAGCATACCAGGAATTGCTACCCGTGGATACATTGAGGGGATAAGCAAACTTATCTTCATACCCTCAAATGAAACAATCACCGACAGCAATGGAGCAACACGTGTGTACCAATGTGCACGTGTTCCTGGTAGTTACGCCTGTTACACCCATCAAGAAAGCTCTACAGGGATGAGGGAGTTGATGGATTCTCCTTCAACCATTACGAGTTAACGAGAATTCTCTGCAGCAGCTGCCGCCGTCGCCATCGTTGCAACCGCCGCCGCCGTCGCAGTAGAAGACTCGACACAACAGTCATATCCAAACCCTGATGGATGATTCTCCGCTCAATGGAGATACTGCTTTATTATATTCCAGTGGATCGTAATGTCCCGGCCAGGCACAGTACTATGATTTCCAGCTAGTGGGAAGGAGATACCACTATGCGAGGGAACAACATGGCAATGCCATATACCCTCAAGAGTAGGAGATATCTGCTCTTAGGAGGTTGGGAGGACTACGGTACTCTACCGGTATACAAGTCCTCATGGCCTATGGCTTTCCATAAAGTCATAAAGCCTGCGTCGCAACCAATCCATCACCAGCACCATCTCCACGGAAGCAGATAGGCGTGGAATGGAGCGCCGACGCCACTCCGGATAGTGGACTCCGCGTATCTCAAACAACACCCCTATTTGCCGAAATGGAGCAGACTTCAACACTGATGCTGCGTAGCTGAGACGTCTTCGACATCAACGCTACTTCAAGGACAGTGATAGAATGAGACAACACATGATGGCACCAGAAGACCTATCCCAATATGTGCGCCCGGACACTGATGCCTACCGATGGCCTCCGTGCTAAACTGGAAGTGCATAAGGTCATACTGGATTGGGTGTCAGCAATGCTCATTTGGAAATGGGAGAGGATTATTTGGGAATACCCCTAATATTCCCAAGTGCCCTTACCCATCACCGCGGGATATCTACACTGTTGAGATTCCTTGCTTGAGCAACCACCGAGGGAAACTACTTTGGCGCCGATTCTGGAAGTTACCAGCTCCGCGTTTGTGGTACCAACCCCTCGCATGATTATGAACACAAGGGATACGTTGAGCAGCACTTCGCATGCGCTGTTGTACTCAAGGCAGTGTGACTAGCAGACCGCGTGGAGGACAGGGTTACTGCTAGTGATTCTGCTCTCCATTCCGCAGCACTACGATGCCGAGAGGTTACGACTCGCAACAACACTAAGGCATGGACCAACATTTGACAGAAGCTGCATGTAACGGATACAACACTGCTACAGAAACAGTACTACGACACGACTGCCATACCACCAACACTTGGTGATCTTCAGGTGTGGATGAGATGCAAGTGATCTTCAGGCATGCACAGAACAGAAAACATAGCCTTTCATCTGCACCTGCCCATATATCACTGACGGCAATACACACCATCCTTCCTTGCTGTGGACGGAGCCTGCTCACTCCGTAGCAACAGACAGTTCTTGCTACAGTCCAACTGGCTTACGACTTCATTGCCATCATCCACCATCTCGAAGATCGGCCACACAAGCGCCTCTTGAACATCCAACAATAACAGAAGCACTTGGCCGCTCATCATTACAGTTATCCACACCATAATCACGACATCAGCCATCTTCCATCCAAGCATTAACCTTGCTTCTGCGGGTCTATCCTTGTTGAAGCATAGGTCACCTTCCGCTTCCGCCAACCAGCCACTTGAAAGATCCATAACGTCTTCCATACTAGCATCTTAAACCGTATCAAGACCAAACACGCTCTACACTGAATGCCAACCACCGTCGTCGCCCATGTTCGTCCACGACATGGGACAACTGCGTGCTCGGACACCGTCGTCGTCAGAATGGCACTCTGGAGCTTCTTCTTTGCTCGAAGGGTTATGATACTTCTGAGGCTGTGTCTCTAAATTCGACATGGGTAACGCCCGTCGTCCTCTTCGCGACTACCTTGTCAAGCAGGGTGTTACTTCCACCACCCAGCTTTGAGGGGGGGGAGTGTGAGAGTACGACACCGTTACACCGATTTCCCTTTTCCATATTTCCTTTCTATTTCATCTCTATTTTTATCCTGATTAATTTAGTCTTTATCTCATCTCATTTGGTTTCCTATTCCTCCTTTTCCATTATCCTTTGGTTTATCCTGCTATTATATCACCGACCAGGCTCGGGATGTACTGGCGCGCAATATCTAGTGTAAACATATCGTAATCCCTTAAAGCCAATAGCCTCGCATGGCTATACGTAGGGTAATTCTATTTCTAGCTGGGTCTATTCCCTTCGGATAGGATAAACCTGGTTACCTGATGTACTATGGAAATATAAAAGCCCCTTGTACCGATTGATAGTGCAACATTGAGAAAACCTCATTCGATCATGTGACAGGCGCAGTGGTAGGAGGAAAAGAGGAAAAGTAAGCGGCGACGTGCTACTATCGCTCCCCCACGCCCCTTGTCCCCTTCGCCCTTGCCCTTGCCCCTTGAATGAATTTGAAAGGTGGTGCAGGATCTGCAGACACAAGTACTTGAAGTAGAAAGTAATATTGGAAGTACCTCCAGTAACAGCCAGTATTAACAAGTTGTAACACCAGAATCTGTGTTACAGCCTTGCGATACTTCAAGACTTAACCAAGGATCTTTGCTAGAATTGTAGACTAGTAAGACAGCGGAAGTCCTAGAACTTGTAAAGTGTTGACCAGAATTTACTGAAGAACAAGTTAACAATTGAAGTTGTACAAGCTACTTTTATTATCTGCTAGAAGTACCTATTCGGTGATGTACCCGTTCGAGCTATTTACGCTATGCGCTATAACCGCTACTGAAAAGAGCGCGACTATTCGCATGACTAAAACGGCTTGCTGACGTAATCATCCAGACGAGCGCTATTTGCTGACGTCATTCTATGGATGCTAACTAAAGTGTAACTCGACAATATCTATCGGGATTACTTACAGAAATGCTGAAGTATGATTTTTTCACAGCACTACCCTTCATTTCTGGAAGTCTGAAAGTGTCACTTCTTGATAATTCCGCAGAGCTCGTTGCAGTATTGAAACTTCTGACGTGTCAGCTTCTTGGTGAGAAAATCTGCAGCCATTTTATTGGTCGAACAGTGGACCAATCGCATTCTCCCCTTCTCGACTTCATCGTTGACGAAAAAGAACCGTAGCAAAATGTGCTTCGTCCTGTTGGCGAAACCAGGTTGATGCGCAATTCTGATTGCACTTTGATTGTCGCACTGCAGGCTGAACTGTGTACTTGTCGTTAATTTCGCTTCCTCCATTAGCTCTTGCAGATAGAGACCTTCGCGAGTAGCTGTGCAGGCAGCTATAAACTCGGCTTCAGCGGATGAAAGAGCTACCAGCTCTTGCTTTGTAGAATTCCACGAGAGAGTCCCAATAGGTTCGAGACGGTAGATGAATCCGATGCGAGATTGATGATTAGTGGTATTTGCTGCATGATCAGCATCGACGTACCCGTTCAGATATAAGGTTTCCGTAGTAAGTGGTAGGTAAGTCTGACTTCAGGTGTCGAAATGAAATACTGAAGAGCGCGAAGAAGATCTAGCCGATTCTCCCCCTTAGGTCGACGCAGAAATTGCGTGAGCTGGCTAGCGGCATAGGCGAGATCTGGACGACACATCACAGCGGCGAATAGAAGGCAACCCAGTTGCTGCTAATAAATCTGTAGTTGTGCGTTATCGAGTGGAGTAGTATCCGGTTGATGGTAAGTCGGTAGAGATCGGTAAGGAGTGGTTACTGTTGAAGCTGTGAGATTAAAACGTGCGGCTAGCATAGCTGCATACTTTGAAGCTGTTAGATGAATAGCAATTGCTGTTCGGTGGATGTTAAGTCCGAGAAACCATGTGACTGTAGGAGCGATAGTAATCTGTAGATTCTGTTGGATTTTCTGTTCGAAGACAGTAGCGAGAGAATCGGTAGTGCTGATATAAAGTAAGTCATCGACGTAGGCGACGAGCAAAATATAGTCGGTACCATCGGTAAGCAGGTACATTCCCTGATCGTGTGGAAGCTGACGAAATCCGGTAGTTAACAGCTGTCGATGTAGCTACTGCTGCCACAGTCGTGGAGCCTGCTTGATGCCGTAAATGGATTTTCTGAGACGACATATGCTTGGAGGGTTAGTTTCGTTAGAATGCGGTTATTCGACCAGGATTAGTGCGTCGACAGGCACATATAGAAAGGCATTGGCGACGTCGATTTGACGGAGTATGAAATTCCGGTAGGCTGCGATACTGAGAAGGATGCGGACACTGGTGTGTCTGCCGACGGGAGCGAAGGTAAGTTCGTAGTCAAGCCCAAAAGTCTGCTCGAAGCCGCGGATGACCCATCGCGCCTTGAATTTTTTTAAGGAGCCATCAGCGTTTGTCTTAACGCAGAAGACCCATTTTCCGGTAAGAACCTTACTCCCTTTTACTTCCTTTAGTGGGATAAGATCCCTGGTTCCACGCTTTTCCAGAGCCGCTAACTCTCGGTCCGTGGCTTCGCGCCATTTCTCCCTGTGAGGACTTGTCAAGGCTTGGCGAACTGTTTTTGGCTCCAGTATTTTACTGCTGTTTGACTGTACTGCGACTGCACGTCCCAAAACTTGTAAACCAGTTTTTGTAAAGCGAGGACGATTTGAGTTGACAACGGAGAAGTTGTGTTCTGATCCCTGTTTCCCCCCCAACTTCTTTAGGTGTCACTCGGATAGCTGCTTCGGATACAACGGGCATCGGCTGCTGTTGGCGGTCACGTTCGTAATCGAGTTTAACATCGCGAACATCTTCAGGGTCGGCGTCAACGAGTGGAATAAACTCGGCAGTTCCAGTTGACGCGGTTGGTACGGGGACGTCTGTGGCAGCTTCGGAAGATTCAGCGATAGATTCGTCCTGAAATTGTGCTTCGGCCTCGTCGGTGGCAAAAACACGCGAGCCCTCGAACAGCCTGGCAGGATTGGCAGCTGCTGCCTGGTGAGCACGAAAAATGGGTAAGGTGGGGCGTTCGTAGAAAAGACAATCACGTGCTGCTATGGTTTGACTCGTGCGAAGATCCATAATTTTCCATGCGAAAAATTGCTTCTCGATGCCAAGATGTACTCCCCACTTAGCGCGTTCATAAAATTTCCCCAGTGCTGCTGTTGGAGGTCGATATTGGACAATGCACCCAAAAACTCTTAAACGTTTTGTGTTGCCAACTGTTCTTGTCCACTGCAGGTGTGGTGAAGAAAATTCCGGAAGAGAAGTTGTCGACAGCAAGTTGTGCAGAACAACTGCATGGTCCAAAGCGTAAGTCCAAAAATGTGGTGGCAATGCTGCCTGAGTCAGCAAGACTCGCAACTTCTCTTGTAGAGTCGTGTTCATCCTTTCTGCTGCCCCCATCTGTTGGTGTTGATGTGGCAGGGACAACCTGCGTTTGATGTCGAGGGTTTGCAGGTACTCTGTGAAAGTTGTGCTCGTATACTCCCCTGCGCCGTCACTCTGAAATTCTTGAAGCTTTTCCTTTGATTCTCGTTCAGTCACGGCAAGCCACGCGACGAAATTTGAGTGAGCCATGTGTCGACAGGTATGTTGATGCTCCAAACGTATCGAGTAGAAGCTTCGATAAACGAAATCATATAAAGCTCCCCCTTAGGTCCTGCTTCAGGTAAGTTGAAGATATCGCTGTAAGCTTTCTGCATAAGAGTATATCGAGTTGAACCCGGAAAGTGACTGGGAAGGGTTCGTGAGAAAGATTGGCAGTTGCGCACATTGTGCAGACTGCTGGTCGCGAAGACGAATTCATCTCCGTTCCATCCGGTAAGAGTAAACTATTTTTGTCAAGAACGGAAGCTCGGATAGTATGGTTAAGTATTCCTGGTAAAGGATGTCCTAACCTTTGATGCCAAATATCTTCTGTTGCTTTGTGTCCTGTTGATCGCAGATAAAAATCAGCGTTTGTACAAAATGAAGAAATGATGAAAGGAGAAAACGCTGGTGATTCGTCGAGTAGGCCAGGAACGAAGCGAGTAAGAGGTAACTTTTTGGTTGTAATTTTCACATCGAGAACTTCTTCCGATTCAAGAACTAATTCCCCTTCCTCAATTTCTGTTTCTGTTGAATCTGCTGCAGGTTGACCGACGAGAACCCCTGTTTCTGCTTCACTGCTACTCTGCTGCTCTGCTTCTTCTGCTCCACTGCTGCTGCTGAGTCCCCAAGGTGATGTAGGTTTGTTTTCAAGAAGTTGTAAAGTGTCATAGTAATTCCTCCATGCTGATGCATCTTCCTTGGCTGTGTTTGTTGGCCTGGAATCAAGAGCCGTTATAACCGCTGCTGCTGTACGAGATCCTGTTGGAACTGCAGTTGCACGGAAGTCGATGTCAATGTTCTGAAAAGCAGTTTCTTCGGGATGTTGCCAAGGTCCAAGAGATAACACTCTCTCAGAAGACCCAGAAGTCCCTTGCGACTCGAATTGAAGAACGGAGACCCCATACTGAGTGGCGGCTCTCCCGATGTAAGTGTTTGTATCATTGTGATAAAGTTCCTGGTCCATTGTCTCACAATTGCCTTGTGTCCTGATCTTGTGTCGTAGGAGTTGAGCCATTGAAAGACGATTAAAGCCAAGTCCAGCGATGATAAGGACATTTGTAACATGTAAGGAAAAACCTGTGTCCACGGAATCCAACATGACGCTGCCGATTGACCTTGCCATAATGGTTTGTCCATTTGCAACTGTGACAGGTACGGGACGTCGAAGCGGACGCTGATGAGTAATGAAGAGCGTCTCGGCAGAGTACATATGTTGTCCACAACATTTGTCAAGATACCAAGTGTTTGGTACTGCAATAACTCGAGCAAGATTAGCATGTACTTGAGGTAAAATCATGTTCTCAGGTTGCTCGATGGAGTTTTTGTTGTCTTCCTAGTCGAAATTTGAGTCTGTTGCATGAACTGTTGTAACGCAACTGAAAACTTGTTTTCCTGATGTTGCAGGAGTTGTTGTTGGGGGATTCTGCTTCATGGGTTGCTTGAACTGTTGCGACTGCTGCTGCCCCCCTCTTTTCCTATCAGCTTGAAGCTTGTTGCAAAATTTTATACAGTGTCCATCCTTTTTGCAGTAGTGACAGAAGAATTTGTTGACACGTTTCGTGGGCGTTGAATAAAAGCTGATGTTGACTGCTCCCTTTTTTTTACGTGCTGTGTGCAGGTCAAGATCTTGCTGCTCTGCTTGAAGGATTGAGCAGATTTTTGTTTCCGAAAGATTTGGTTGAAGACGAAGAAGAGATCGACACTGCCGCCATTCTGCTCCAAGACCGGTAAGAAGGACTGTTACAAGCATAACCTTTGGGAAGTATCCGCCGCACTTTTCCAATTGGTCACGAAGTGTTCGAATCCTGTTGATATAATCTGAAACGTTCTTGTTGCCCTGCATCTGTACAGTTGTTAGTTGTGAGAGAATTTTACTCACGGAAATTGTATCCTGTGCCATGTATAATCCCTTCAAATGCTTCCACGCAGATTCTGCTGGAGTCAAACTGGTGTGAAGAGAGCGAATACCAAGCTGCTCTTTCAGCGAAAGATTTCGGATAAGGACGGTGTAAGCGCTAATTGAAGCATGAAGAAAACTCTGTTGTTCCATCTGTGTTCCCGTAACAGGATACGAATAATCGCCACTTAAGAATGGCCACAATCCAGCGAATTTCGTAAGGAGCTCGAATTCGAAACTCCAAGCGCAGAAGTCAGTGCCATTAAAATGTATAGTTGTCTTGATCTGTGTATTGCTTAAAAGGTTCGGTGCCTAAAAAACAGGGCCAATGATGTTGGCTGCTGCGGAAACTGCTGTTGCGGTTGCTGTTGTTGCTGTTGCTGTTGTTGCTGAAACTGTTGTTGCGCTTGCTGCTGTTGTTGAAAGAAATTGAAATTGTTGATATTGAGCAGGTGAAAACGCAAACGAAGAACTGGAGCTTGGAGCGGCTGCAGCTCTTGCATAGCTGGAACCATAAATGCTCATACCATTGAAGGCCGCTGTTACTGATGCTGCTGCTTGTTGCTGAGATGTTGCAGGTGCAGAGTAAGAAGTCCCCGATGGATGCACAGTAGGCAAACCTTGCTGCTGTTGCGGCATCCCAATTGAAGAATAAGCAGTTGGAAAATTTCCAGCTGCAGAATCACCTGCTTGACCAGTGAAGACTGTAGGATTTGTAATATCCGTGGGTCTAGTTGTTGAAGAAGCAGACGTTGGAGATGATGACGGTCCAGTTTTGTATAAAGTTGACGATAGTCGAATTGACGATACTCTTAATTCCAGACAGCCCTCATACTATGACAGAATTTGAAAGGTGGTGCAGGAGACTAAGTATAGAATCTGCAGACACAAGTACTTGAAGTAGAAAGTAATACTGGAAGTACCTCCAGTAACAGCCAGTATTAACAAGTTGTAACACCAGAATCTGTGTTACAGCCTCGCGATACTTTAAGACTTAACCAAGGATATTTTCTAGAATGGTAGACTAGTAAGATAGCGGAAGTCTTAGAACTTGTAAAGTGTTGACCAGAATTTACTGAAGAACAAGTTAACAATTGAAGTTGTACAAGCTACTTTTATATCTGCTAGAAGTACCAATTCGGTGATGTATCTGTTCGAGCTATTTGCGCTATGCGCTACAACCGCTACTGAAAAGAGCGCGACTGTTCGTGTGACTGAAACGGCTTGCTGACGTAATCATCCAGACGAGCACTATTTGCTGACGGCATTCTACGGATGCTAACTACAGTGTAACTCGACAATAACTTTCGGGATTACTTACAGAAATGCTTAAGTACGATTTTTTCCCAACACCCCTAAGACCCGAGGAGGCTGCCGCAGCGGTCTCAGTAGCCGCCGCAACCGAGGCAGAGGCGAAAAAATAGATTTGTACCATATATGATCGCAAAATAATTAACAGACTAAAAATGTATATGGTAATTATAAACCACATGACAAATTCTTATGCAAATGTGGTAAGATGCGTAGCTGCTGCTGCTGCATCGGTCCTCGCGATGCTACGTCCCTTGCGTGGCCCAACCATCCCCACAAACTCAAAGGACGGCACTCGATGGTGAAAGCAACCTTCTACGGAGGACGGGAGGTCAAGTTGCTGAGATACCGCCACCACCACAGGTGACCCCAATGCCAAGTCCACACAGGGGGCACTTGGGTTTCCAGGCACTTTGTCTTCCACGCTCGCGCTGACTGGTTTCACGTGAAGGCATGATGGCTCAGAGGCAGGTGCTTGGGATGGTGGGGAGGGAGATGGGTACCGGTGGGATGGGCTATGTGGCGACCCTTCCTTGCCGGCTTTACCCTTGCCAGGCACTTCAGCCTTGTCCTCTTCTTCCTCTTCCTCTACCTCTTCATCTCCCTCTTCCTCTCCCTCTCCCTCTTCCTCTTCTCCCCCTTCATCCACTGCGCCCTCTCCCTCCCCCAATTCTTCACCATGATCTTCCGCCTCTCGCCTCTCTTCTTCGACTTCCGCCTCCACCCTCGAACCTTCCCTCCTCCCCGCCCTTTCAGCATAATTCCTCTTCTTCTCACCCTCTCCTCCCTCTTCATTCTTCTCGCCCACGTTCCTCTCCTTTTCATCCTCCTCACTCCCTCCCTCATCACTCCCTTCCTCCCCACTCTCTCCATGCTCACACTCTCTCTCTTCCCCTGTTCCTTTGAACGGCAACTGCAACACACGCACACCCGGCACATTATGCCCATCACTACAATCACCACAACCACCACAATCGGCACAATCGCCCCGCACACCATCACCTCCCATCCACCGCAAGCTAAGATCCCTGCCAAACTCCTCCCCAGACCCCACTCCGTCCGCGCTTTCAAAACCCCTGCCATCAATTCTGCCTCTGGAATCCAGCACCAACTCGCCCGTGGCATCAGGAGGAGGACTGGGAACACTGGCAGCACTAGCAGCAGCCCCATCAGCACTTACGTCAGAACCCCTCCCGTACCCCCCTGCACCACTCACCCCGCAGAGCCCCTCTGACCCCACCCGCCCATGCCCATGCCCTGTATGGTACCACACATTGCAAGCCGCCGCCGCTGCTGCCACCACCACCTGCGCTGCTGCCGCTCCTGAGTCCACCCATGCACTATCCGCCCCACTCAAGCCTGGGAAAACGCCCCGATCCATGCCCCCTACCCCCAAGCTGCTGGCCCCACTCGCTCGTTCCTCCTTCTCCCACCCGTCCACCCTGCCTGCCCCTACCAGCTCCTCTCCAGGCGCAGAAGCCCTTGCAGCAAGGCAGTGGGTGTAGTCCCCCACGCTGCTGGCCCTGTGGTGCGCGCCTAGGGAGGGCCGCTGCGAGCCCCCCAGCTCTATCTTGCGCCACCTGCTGCGCTGCCTGCGATGGCCTGCTGCCGCTGGCGTCTGCTGCTGCTGCTGCTGTGGCTGCTGCTGCTGGTGCTGGTGCTGCTGTTGCTGTTGGGGTTGGTGCTGTAGGGGTTGTTGCTTGTGTTGCTGCTGCTGGGTGTGGGGTGGCAGTGCCAACGGCAGAGAAGGCGTGGCAGCAGTGGGAGGGGTGTTGGGTGCAGAGGGAGACCCATGCACCGAGGCACGGGCACAAGAGTAGGCGAGTGGATGGGTGGGTGGCAGGGCGTGCGAGGGAGGTGGGGCAGGAGCGGGAGGAGGAGAGGAGCGGAATTGCGGGCTGGTGTAATAACTGCCTCGCAGGTCCCCCATGCTTCCACAGCGGGCCACGGAGCAGGCTTGAGATGCCTTCTCACTCGCACTCGCACTCACACTCTCATTCACACTCTCACTCCCTTTCTCACTCACCGTGTCACTGGAATTCACACTCCCTTCCATACATGCAACTGTACCTGCTGCAGCTGGGGAACCACTCGTGTGTGGCTCGTGCCAGTCTTCCATTGATACTCCAGGACTGCTCTTACTGGCAGCAGCAGGATCAGCCGAAGCAGCAGCTGGAGCAGTGGCAGCAGGAGCAGCAGCGGCAGCAGCAGCAGCGACAGCAGCAGCAGCTCCAGAGGGACTAAGCGACCCCAGGGCGCGCAAGGGGAAGCTACGCAGATGGTGCATCGCTGCTCCTATCCCGCCACCCAAGCTGCCACCACTGCTGCGGCGCTTGCTAGGAGAGAGCGAGGAGCGAGGGGAGAGTGAGGTGTGAGGGGAGAGCGAGGAGCGAGGAGAGAGCGAGGAGTGATGGGAGAGGCAGGAACGAGGGGAGGAGGTGGTAGTGGTAGTGGTAGTGGTAGTGGTAATGGCAGCATCCGCAGGGGAGAAGTAAGTGTGGCTGGTGGCGGTGCTGCCAGGACCTGGCGTCCTGCTGTCATCCCACACACTGCTGCTGCTGCTACTGCCGCCACCACCGCCGCTGCTGCTGCTATGGTTTCTGGAGCTTCGTGGTTGAGGAGTGAGCAGGGGAGGGATGATGCCTCTAGGGGCAGGGAGGCGCCGATGGGAGAGCGGTGCTCGCACAGACGTGGGAGAGGTACTGGGTGATTGCCTGGCGGGATGAGAACCAGATGCAGGACTCGTGTGCTCCCCATCCTGCTTCTCTCTTTCTCCTCCTCCCGCCCCCTCTCCTCCTGCCTTCGCTCCTGCACCAGAAGACGAATCGTTTCTTTCAGCACCAGCAGACTTTTCAGCAGCAGCTCCCCCCCTCCGGGGCCAGAGCATGCGGGCGCGGGGTGAGCGGGAGGAGGACGAGGCAGGAGGGGAGGCGGTAGGCACGCGTGCTCCAGCCGTTGAGGGAATGGCAGAGCCCATAGAGCCGCCTCTGGGAAAGAGAGCAGCAGCGCGGACAGAGGAGGAAGAGCGGGCGGATGGGGCGAAAAGCGCTTTGGGGGCAGAGGGCAGGCGCAGGGGGCGCAGCTGGTGGGGGACGGGAGGGGGAGAGGAGGAGGAGAGAGTGGGGGAGGAGAGGAGGGTGGGGGAGGAGGAGAGGGTTGGCGAGGAGGAGAGGGTGGGGGAGGAGGAAAGAGTGGGAGAGGGGATGTTGGGGGAGGAGGGGCGGGAGTTGGTGGCACTGGCTGTGGAGCGGTACAGGCGGCGCAGGAAGAGGTTGCTGCTGCTGTCACTGCTCCGTCGCACATGCATCATGACACGCTGCTGCTGCTGCTGCTGCGGCGGCTTTTGTAGTTGCTGCTGCCGGTGCTGTTGGTGGTGTGTCTGAATGAAGCCCCCCATGCTGCTCACATTGCTAGTGCTGCTGCTGCGGCTGTTGCTCGTGCTGCTGTTACCACCAATGCTAGCGCTG
This sequence comes from Closterium sp. NIES-67, assembly GCA_027943415.1. Classification (NCBI taxonomy): domain Eukaryota; kingdom Viridiplantae; phylum Streptophyta; class Zygnematophyceae; order Desmidiales; family Closteriaceae; genus Closterium; species Closterium sp. NIES-67. Next base: position 23,690 of record BQMB01002222.1, on the reverse strand, counting down.
CTACTGAGGCTGCTCGTGATGCGAACACTGCTGCCAATACCACCACCACCGCTGCTGCCGCTGCTGCTGCTGCAGGTGGCACTGCTGTGGCTGTATTGGCGGGCATGCAAGGATGGGCCAGCCACTCCCCCTCCACACATACCTACCCCAGATGCTTCACGTGCGGCAGCTGCTGCCACTGTTGCAGAAGCTGCAGCACAAGTGCCATAAGTACCTGCTGCTGCTGCTGCTGCTGCTGCTGCTGCTGAGTTGACTGCAGGAGAGTAGCTTCCAGGTGAAACGATTACTGCTGCTCTGATACCATTGAGGGGAGCTGCAGCAGGCGAGAGACAGACGCCGGTAGCAGCACGACCAGCAGAGCCGCCCAGCACAACAACGGACCCACCAGATGAGGCAAACACAGCAGCGCCAGTAGCACCAGCCGCACCAGCTGCACCAGCCGCACTGCCAGCACCAGCAGCAGCAGCCAGAGCAGAGGAGCCTAGTCTTGTGGGGGACTGGCTAGGCTCTTGACAAAGCTGTTCCTGTTCCTGCTGTAGCTCACTGGCACCCTTCCCTGCCCCTGCCCTTGCCCCTGTCCCTGTCTCCATCCCGTGCCCACATGTCTCCTCCTGCAGCAGCATCTCTCTCATTTGTTGCTCCATCCTCACTCTCCTCGCCTCATCCAACTCCCCCTCCTCTTCCTCCTCCCCGTCGCTCCCCACACTTCCAATCCCTAAGTCCTCCTTCCTCTTCTCACCACACACCCCCTCCCTTTCCTCCATATCCTCCTCTCCTTCCCCTCTCACATCCCTCTGCTCTTGCCTTCCGACTATCCGACTCAGCCCACCAGCCTCTCCCCCCCAGTCCGGCCTTCTAATCTCTTGACTCCTCAGCCGCAGGAGCGAGCCTTGCACCTCACTGCACTCCACCGCACTGAAATCCACCACACTCCCCTCCCTCACACTGCTCAAGTCATCCGACCCCGCTCGCTTCTTCCCACACCGCCCACTCCTCACCCTCTCCCGTTCCTCCACGCCCCCCCTCCCCCCTCCGAACCCCTCCTTCCAGCTGTGCGCAGTGCGCTTCAGCCTCCCCATGATCGTCCGCCGCAGGTTTCGCCGCCCCTCCGCCTCAACCGACGCCCCGCCTCCTCCTCCTCCCCCCCCAGCACCACTGTCAGCAGCACCACCACCACTCGAGCCACTCGTGCTACCCGTACCCTCCGTGCCATTAGTGGCGTTCCTTAGCGCGGCGGACACAGGCACGGCCCCCAGTGAGCGTCGCCGGCCCAGCCTCTGCACAGCGCCCCCCTCGCTCACCCCAGCAACAGCAGCACATTCAGCCTCGCCTATCGCACAAGGGATAGAAGACCCATTCTGAGCAGAATAATTACCACCATAGCCATAGTCATAGTCATAGTCATCATCGTCATCCGCATCGTCCACGGGTGTAGCAGCAAACACCTCCACTCCATACATTTCCTGCTCCCATCCCCTTTCTCTTCCTCTTTCTCCTCCTCCTCCTCCTCCTGCTGTCACTCCCCCTCCTCCGCCTCCCCACGCCCACCCGCCTTTGTTCCCACCACCGCCAATCCTCCCCCTGCTCTTGCCGCGAACACCCCCCCTCTCCTCCTCCTCCTCATCGCTATCCCAAGCGGCCAGCAGCGTGCTTCCAAACACAGGCTTCTTGTTATTGGAGGACGCTCCTGGGAGGGAGGAGGAAGGGGGGAACGAGGGGGGGTTGGGGAAGTGGCACGAGTGGGGGACCGGGGATTTAAAAAGGGGGGCGGAGTAAGGGATGGGAGAGTAGCGAGTGGAGGAGTCAGCCGAGTATGGTTGCATAGCTATGCCAGCGCCAGCACTAACGCCACTGCCACTGCCCATGCCGCTTTCCCGTGTGTCGCTGTTTTGCTCGCTGTCTTCCTGCTGAATTCTGCTGCTCCCCGTGCTGCTGCTGCTACTGCTGCTCGTGACGAGCGGCTCGTGCTGCCCTCGCCCTCGCCCTCGCGAGGACTCCTCCCCATGCGCTTCCTCCGACAACGCGTGCCAACTGTTCTTCCTGCCCAGCGGAAGTTTTCTTTCCTGCTCGTGCTCCCGCACCCTGCTGCTCAAGGGGCCTGACCGCCCCCTCAACGCTGCGCGCCCCATTGCCGCCTGCGCGCCCCTCTCTTTCCGCGCGCCTCCCCATCCCCCCGCGTCCGCGTCTCCGGAGGCACTCCGCACTCTCCCCCCGCGCGGTTCCCCCCAGAGGCTCCGCCACTCGGCGTGCGCGTCCAGCAGCACGGCGGACACGCGGAGGGGGTCGGTTTCGCAGAACACCTCGCGCGGAGACAGGTGCTGCGCGAATAGCGGTTCTGGCGGAAGGGAGAGCGGGAAGGGAGAGAGAGCGGAGAGGCGGGAAAGGGGGCGGAAAAGGGGAGGGGCGGAGAAGAGCGGAAGCAGGGATGGGAGAAGTGGAGTGGCGGAAGAAAGGTGGGAGGAAAGAGGGATATTACACGGCACGAACACGCAGACAGGCAGTCGGAGAGCCACAGACAGAACAGACGAGTGCAGTGCGGTGCGCAGCACAAGCCGCCAAGTGCGGTGCTATGCGGCGGAGCATACCTTGATCGCTCTGTTGGGACTTCAACCACTCCTTAATCTGACCCAGCACCACGCGCAGATGCGCGGACCTCCTCCCCCACCTCTCCCCTCTGCCCTCCCCCTCCTCCCCCCACTTCCCCTCTCCCCAGTCGCCTCCCATCCCCCCCTCCTCCCCCTTCCCCCTCCCCTCATCCTCCGCGTCTACTATCTCTCCCCCCCCCGCTCATCCCCCCGCGCCTCGTCCTGCGCCACGGCCACCACGGTCCACACCAGGCGCCCGCTCTGCCTGTCCTGCACGCCCATCGCAGCTACCACCTCCACCGGGTACACCTCTCCGATAGCGCGCGCGCGCCGCCCTACCTCCACCACTTCCACCGGGCCGCAGGCAGCGGCGGATGGCGCGGGAGTTGCGGGGAGCGAAGCACGGCCTGTGATTGGCCCGCTGCTGCACGCGCTACTACTTCTAACACCTCGGCTTCCCCCTAAAGTCTCCGCTTCCGCCGCCCAGGGGAAGTGGTTCTGAGGCGGAGAAGAGGGCAGCTCCGCTTTCGCCGCGGACGCGCGCCGCGCCGCGGATGTTTGCGGAACGATTCCGCAGTTCCAGGGGGAAGGGCGCGGGAGCTCAACAACCTGCCTCGTGTCGGCGTTACCAGACGGCGCTCCTTTAACTTTCAGGCGATGGCGGAGAGGCTCTAGCCTGTCTTGCGTTGCCACGTGGCAATCAGCCCAGGCGCCCCTAGGCGTTGCGCAGACGACGTGGAAAGCGCCAGAGGCGGTCCGGAGAGGCACGCCGTGCCACGGAGAGAGTTCCCGACCCGCGTTGCTCGTAATAGTCACGCCGAATGTGGTCGTACCGGGGGAGCCGTGATACAGAGGAGAGAAGTCAGCCATGACTGTTAAACCGTTTTAGGTGTGCAACCTTGCTACTAAAACCGTAGAAGTGTGACAAGCGCTGTGAAAGCCACTTTTAAATTCGTGCTGAACAGTATTCTGTTACTGGCCACGCAATTCTTGTCTAGATGCCGCACAGGCACGTGGCTAACTACTTACTACGAGACGAGGAAACTGTAAGAAGGAAACGTGAACATTACCGGGAGATGCGGCGGTGCGCGGAAAGCGGCCGCTTGGCGGGAGCCTCCAGCAAGTCTCAGCTCTCGATATGTGGCCGGTCCCACAAGCTACGAGAGGATGAATGGAATGGAGCGTGGGGGGGGAGGCGGTTCTGAGCACGCGTAGGTGGGTGGGCTCGTCACAGGAAGGTTTTCCTGTTTTGCTGTTTTCCTGTTTCCACGCTCGACCCACCACCCACACACGAAATAAGGGCGTGTAACCTACGGTTCCGGAACTGACTTCCGTCCGAGTTTCGGTGTGGTGACAAATTTCGCCACAACTCGCACGTAAGTTCGTTAAGCTTGTTGCGAAGGATTCTTCAGTTTCGAAACACGATGTTCATGCGACGTCCGGACGGCAGTTTCGAGCGGTCGTCCGGACGGTCGTTCGAGAATCTCCCTACAGTTCTGTGCGAAAAGAACATGCGAGGCCTTCGGCGGGAAATGACACCAGGTCTACGATCGAATTTGCTCGCGCGCCTGAACCGCCAATCGCGGAAGTGACAAAACAAAATGTGTGCTGCGAGATTCGTCATGCCTAGCGTGTGATTGGCTTACGAGGGGTTGGGGTTTCGTTTCTTCGCATATTACTTTCGCACGTCGTTCAAACGTTTGATTGATGGAACATCCAGTTTCGAAACTCGATGTTCCACTGACGGACAGCAATCATAGTTGAGTTTCGAAACTCGATGTTCAAGCGACGAACGGAACTCGCGTATATCGAGTTCGGAACTGAGTTCCCGATCTAGGCCGACGATACCGTAGGCTACACGCCCTAAATGAAACACTGGCCTGCCATGCACGCTTGCTGCAATGCTGTCCTGTCTTAGCTGCCACCTGCCCTCCTGCACGCATTTTCATTCCTCCCGTCCTGTCAGCGCATTTCCGTCCCCGCAAGGCTGTACACCACATCAAACCGCACTGCACCATTCCCTCAACCTAGCCCCACATTCATCCCTTCTGGGAAACCGGAAGCGCGCATGTAGGGATCAAACACATTCTCCAGCGCAGCGCGGTGTAGTGTGGTACAGTCTGGTGTGATCTGGAGAAAAAGACGGGGTATCTCTTTATATTGCTGGTTCTTCACGGGCAGAATGGAGGCAGCGCTAGTGGCAGCGCGGGCAGGACACGAAAGCTATCCAGCTGACGGTGGTGGATGATGAGGGGCGGAGTGGAAGGCGGCGAACTCAATGACTCTTCTACCATTGGCCGAAGCCCTCGCTCTCGTGACCTCATCGCGCACCCTTTCCCCCCTTAGAGAGTGGTACATGAGACGGTTTTCCAGGGTCACGCGGGTCGCGATTGCAGGGTCAAGAGCTCACGGGCTGCAAAGAGATTTAGTGGGGTGAAAAAAGTTTTCCAAAGGGTTTCAGTTCGGCGAAGCGTAATCATCCCGCATCATTACGCCGTGACCCTGCTGTGAGCCTGACCCTTGCTCTCATGTACCCCGCTCTTACAGTTGGCCTGCTGCCGAGCCCAGCTGGCGCCATTTCACGGCTGCTGGAAACGTAGACGTTACGTTTGATTGACGGTGCAGCCGTCAAGGGCTTACGGTTTGAGCTGCCCAAACAACTGGAACTGTCCTGCTGGCTGCTGGAAACGCTCTTCCGCTTCTTGCACACTGTTTTCCCTCGCGAATTTCGTGTGCGGTGTTTCAAGATGTGGTGGGCCAGTGGGAGATGGTTGGTGGTGGGTGGAAGGAGGAGGGGGCAGATCAACCGAACACATTATGCCAGATGCAAAATTATTTTTGGCTCACTCATGTTACATGTTTGATGCAAAAAAAGATAGCCCCAGGGGGAACCTAGTTGTCATTCGGGGGGCATCAACCCTAAAATCGTTTCGGGCAGCAGAGATAATGGATGTGACTGGTTGTCAGTAGAGTGAGCCAAAACGGCCTCTAGCATAATGCGAGTCCCCATGGTGATTCCTGGGGAGGAGGGATGGAGGAGGGACAGCCATTTTGGACAGTGTACTTCGTCAGGAAAGGCAGTCTGCCAAATTCCAGCCAGCGCACCTTGGCCGACGTTGGCTGGAGGCTCCAAGAAGCGTTTTTTAACGAATCTCGGAACTTCGCGCGGTAGGGGTACGTGAGGTGTCGGTTCGAACCGCCACTATATTGTACCAAGCATTATCTAGCCGCACCATACCCAAACGTTTTAAACGGCTCTAAAAGCTTGAACCTGGAGGCCTGTTCAAGGGTCCCCTCTTACACTAGCAGCTGTAAGGCGCAATCGTGACACAGAATTTGCCTTGGTTCGGGCATCAGAACAGGTGTATGCCTCTGAAACTAGGAGCCGATCAACTCAGGAGTCGGGAAAATCGCTGCGTTCTGCAGGCAATTTTGGAAGGTTCCAAGTCGCATACAGAAGGTTCCACAACAGCGTTTTTTTGGTCCGGAAACTGGGTCAGCCCGCAAAAACGTGTCAACCCAACCTCGAGTTGTCCGAGCCTATACGAGTAGCGTTGCCTGCACAACGCACCCACCTCAACGCATAGGTTCACAAAGGTCTGGGGGCAGATTCGGCCCCAGGCAACTCTGCACTCCGCCGCACCTCCAAGTGGACTCCGCCAAATCGCAGGGGGACGCGATGGAGTCGGGGTCCTAGGGTGAACCACAACCCCACCCCGCAAAATACCTACAGCTGGACAACACCTCCCACAAAACCAAGCTGCGCATGCCCAGAAAGAAAACAAACCTCTCAGCTCCTCAAAGCACCATGCACTCCTCTCACGACCTTCTACCCTTATTGTTTTTGAATGGCACGGGGCACTTGTTCATCCAGCGTTTTTGTTTGTGTGTTTGCCCTTGTCGAAATCACTTGCGCGCTTTCCCTAATTTGCCTGCGCAACTTCACGGTGTGGTTTGGGAAGGCCCAAAGTGGACTGGGTGGTTACCATTGTCAAATTTAACTTATGTAGTTACTGTAGACTATACTGGATTGTGCCTTAGAGGGTACAACCCCTAGTCTATATACCCCTGTATCCTTCTATTCTACTCAGCTACTACTAATTTTGATATGGTATCATAGTAGTAGGTTCGGCCCCCCACCTAGCCCGCCCACGCTTCCGCCCTAGGCCCTAGCCGCCGTCACGCCCGCCCCTAGCTGTCGCGCCCGTCCCTAGCTGCCGTCTAGCCCATTCCCAGCCGCCGTCGCGGCTGTTCCTAGACGCTGTCGCGACCGTTCCTAGCCGTCGCGGCTGTCCCTAGTCGTCTCGCGGCCGTCCCTAGCCGCCGCGGATGTTCCTAGCCGCTGTCGTGGTCGTTCCTAGCCGTCGCGACTGTTCCTAGCCGCCGTCGCGGTCGTTCCTAGCCGCCGTCGCGGTCGTTCCTAGCCGCCGTCGCGGTCTTTCCTAGCCGTCGCGACCGTTCCTAGCCGCCGTCGCGGCCGTTCCTAGCCGTCGCGAACGCTCCTAGCCGCCGTCGCGGTCGTTCCTAGCCGTTCTCGCGGCCGTTCCTAGCCGTCGCGGCCGTCCTTAGCCGACGTCGCGGCCGTTCCTAGTCGTCGCGGCCGTTCCTAGCAGCCATCGCGATCGTCCTCCCCGGCCCCCTGCGCCGTTGAGTATGTCCCTAGCCGGCCTCGTGTGCCGTCGCGCCCGTCCTAGCCGGCCCTGCTCGCCGTCGCGCCTGCCCCTAGCCGGCCCCTTCTCGCCGCCGCGCCCGTCCTGGCCGTTCCTCCCCTGAGCCGTCGCGCCCTCTCCTAGCCGGCTCCTCGTGCCGCCATGCCCGCTCCTAGCCGGCCCCCTTCATGCCCGCTCCTTACCGGCCCCTCGTGCCCGCCCCTCGTTGGCCCCGTGCCCGCCCCTTGCCGGTCCCTCGCGTCCGCCGTTCGCCGGCCGGCCGGCCCCTAGCGTCCGCCGTCGTCGCCGGCCCCTCGCATCCGCCATCCGCCGGCCGGCCCCTAGCGTCTGCCGTCGTCGCCGGCCCCTCGCGTCCGCCGTCCGCCGGCCGGCCCCTAGCGTCCGCCGTCGTCGCCGGCCCCGCATTCGCTTCGCCGCCGGCCCGCCGTCGACTCGTGCCCAGCCCGTTCTTCCCGGCCAGCACTGCCCTACAACCCCCCTGGTACCGCACTGCACCGCTTTGCACCGCACTGTACTGCTCTGCACCACTTTGCACCGATTTGCACCACACTGCACCGCGCTACACTGTACTGCACCGTGCTGTACCGCACTACACCGCACTACATCGCACTGCACCGCACGGCGCCGCACTGCACCGCTCTACACCGCCCTGTATCGTTCCTGATGGCGGAGGTGCTTCGCTTTGATGTTGAGGGCCAGCCGATTGAGTTTGAGGTGTGGCTGGCCAACCTCCGCCGCCACCTCACTGGTCAGCGGCAGGATGGCCACTCGCTATCTGTCCATCTTGACGGTACACTCCCCTGCCCTGACCCCCCTGCTGCGCTGCCCGCTAACCCCTCGTCTGCTGAGCGTGAGTCCGCTGCGGCCGCTGCCCTTGCTAGCTCCGTCTGGCTGTCGCGTGATGCTGTTGTACAGCTTGCTATCAGCCATGCTGTGAGAGTACGACCCCGTTACACCACTTGGCCTATTCTTATTTCCTTCCCTTTTCATTTCTCGTTTTACCGCATCTCATTTGGTTTCCTATTTTCCATTTTCCATTATCCTTTGGTCTCTTCCTTTATTATAATTATATCACCGACCAGGCATGGAATGTACTAGAGACGTTATCCAGCGTAATCCTGCCGTAATCCCTTAAAGCCAATAGCCTCACGTGGCTATACGCAGGGTGATTCTATCTTCTAGAAGGGTCTATTCCCTTAGGATAAGATAAACCTGGTTACCTGATGTACTCTGGAAGTATAAAAGCGCCTTGTACCGATCGATAGTGCAACCTTTCCTCGACACATTCGATCCTGTGACACATGCCCTCCCCCTGTCAGAGCGCCCTCGCTTTGCACCGCTCTACACCGCCCTGCATCGTTCCTGATGGCGGAGGTGCTTCGCTTTGATGTTGAGGGCCAGCCGATTGAGTTTGAGGCGTGGCTGGCCGACCTCCGCCGCCACCTCACTGGTCAGTGGCAAGATGGCCACTCGCTATCTGTCCATCTTGACAGTACGCTCCCCTTCCCTGACCCCCCTGCTGCACTGCCTGCTGACCCCTCGTCTGCTGAGCGTGAGTCCGCTGCGGCCGCTGCCCTTGCTCGCTCCGTCTGGCTGTCGCGTGATGCTGTCGCACAGCTTGCTATCAGCCATGCCCTCCCCCTGTCTGAGCGCCCTCGCTTTAGGTCTGTCACCACTGCCCAGGCTTTCCTAGATGCTGTTGTCCAACGCTATTCCACCCCGCCTGCTGCCTCGGTAGGTCGCCTGATCCTCCCCATGCACTTCCCTAACCTTGGGTCGTTTCCCACTGTCACTGATCTGGCCGCCCACCTGCGCACTATAGACGAGACCTGGCGCGCTGCCTGCACTGACACACAGCTTCGCGCTCACCAGCCGCCCCTCTGCTCTGCTCTCTACCTGCTGGCCACCCGCCTCCCTGACCGCCTTGCCACTGCCCGCGACCGCTTCCTTAGCGTCCACCCCGGAGACCTCACCCTCACTGAATTTGTTGACACCCTGTCCGCCATAGAGGCGCGCCACCGCTCTATCGCCCAGACCAGCGGTACTGTGCCGGTACCTATCTTTCAGGGTTGTGCCCCCGCTCAGTGCACCTTTTCCGACGGTTCTGCTGCTGTGGCTGAGACAGCCGCTGCAGCACAGGTCCGTTCGGGGAAGGGTCGCGGCCCCAAGGCTGGGCGTGGCGGAGGGGGTGGGGGTTCAGGTGTAGGTGGTGGTGGAGTTGGGTTACCTGGTGGTGGCGCGGACGAGGGGACCCTGACAGGCGCAGCTGAGCAGCCGTCTCAGCAACCGCAAGTGTTGCAGCCGGACACGCGCCCGTCGCTGCAGCAGTCCTCGCAGCAGCCGCAGCCGCCGCAGCAGCCGCTGCAGCCGAGGCGGGCGAGTGGTCTCCCGCCCGGGTGGCCTGGCGCTGGTGGTGGTGCTGGACGTGGTGGTCGTGCACGTGGTGGGCTGCCAGGTGGTGGTTCGGGTGACGCGCGCTGTCAGTACCAGCTCCAGACCGGTCCTCGCCGTGGCTTCGTTTGCGGTAAGATTGGTCACACCTCCGTCCGCTGTTTCCATCGCCTGGACAATCTGTTTCGTCAGCGCCCGAGCTCCCAGACTGGCATAGCTTGCTTCGTCATAGTGTCCCGATCTTTGATATGGACATGGATGAGATTGTTACTGCCTTGCATGTGATGTATGCTGATTACTCTAGTGTGCTTCCTTCCAATTATCCCTTGCTGCGTAGTGTAGGTGTGCCTAGCTTAGACTCCCCTGCTGCGTCAGGCGTAGGATCCCCTGCTTTGTTTAGCCTTGGTGCTTCCGTCGCTGCTTCGCCTCCGTCCGCCATAGCCGCGCTTTCCTTAACCTTGGACTCTGGCGCTTCCCGGTGTTTCTTTCGCAACTCCACCACGCTGATGCCGCTTCCTGTTCCTGCTGCAGTTTCTCTTGCTGACCCCTCCTCCGGCCTTGTAGTCGCCCGCAGTTCCACCACCCTTCCCTATCCGGCGGTTCCTTCGGGCTCTCTCACATCTCTGCACATCCCCTCGTTCTCCAGGAGCCTAGTTGGTGTCGGCTGCCTCCAGGACCTTGGCGTCACGAGCGGTACGCTGTCTGTACCGAGGCCGCCACTGGTGCTTCCCTTACCACGTTCCCTGGTCACGAGCGGTACGCTGTCTGTACCGAGGCCGCCACTGGTGCTTCCCTTACCACGTTCCCACGGGACCCAGTGTCCGGCCTTTTCACACTAGACACTGTGACTTCCCCAGCTCTGACGCCCCCTCAGGTGGTTGCGTCTACTCAGGTTGCTGCTGCCTGCTCCTGTCGGTCACTCACTCACCCAACCCTCCTTTGGCACCACCACCTAGGTCACCCTGCGCTCCCGCGTCTGCGTCACATGTTACAGCACGATCTCGTCCTAGGCCTCCCCGGGTCGTTCCCCGAGTTTCCCTCTTCCCCAGCCCCACCTTGCACGCCCTGTATCGAGGGCCGGCTCCGCCGTGCTCCTCACTCCTCCTCGTTTCCCACTACTGCCGCACTGCTACAGACTCTGCACATGGACATCTGGGGCCCCGCCCTTGTCCATGGGTCGCGTCGAGAGCGCTACTTCCTAGTGCTTGTCAACGACTACACGCGCTACACCACTGTGTTCCCCCTGCAGCGGAAGGCCGACGTGCCTGACGTTCTCATCCCGTGGCTTGTCTCTGCGCGTGTCCAGCACGGTCTCCCTGTCCTGCGACTCCACTCCGACTGTGGTGGCGAGTTTGCCTCTAGTGTCCTTGGTCGTTTCTGTTGTGCAGAGGGCATCACCCATACGTTCACCTTGCCACACTCCCCGCAGCAGAATGGGGTCGCTGAGCGATGCATCGGTTTGGTCATGGAGGTGGCTCGCATCTCCATGATCCATGCCGGTGCCCCCCATTTTCTGTGGCCGTTCGCTGTTCGCTACGCCGCTCACCAGCTTAACCTCTGGCCGCACCCCTAGCAGCCGCAGGTTTCGCCGACCCTTCTTTGGCCTGGGTAACCTGGTGACGCGTCTGCGTTTCACGTCTGGGGCTGCCTTGCTCACGTTCGTGCCTCTGGCACGGACAAGCTTACTGCCCGCACCCTTCCCTGTGTCTTCCTCGGTTTCCCCCTTGACGCGTCTGACTGGCACTTCTACCACCCGCCGTCTCACCAATTCTTTCACTCCCGCGACGTCACCTTTGACAAGTCCGTCTCCTTCTTCCGCCGCTTCCCCCACCGAGGTCCCCCGGTTTACCCCCCCCTGTTCCTGGTCACCCCTTCCCCAGTAGTCCATGCCCCTCCCCCTCCTGCTCCCCATCCTACCCCCTCTGGTGTGTCCCACGTCACCCCCCTTACGTCGGTTGTCCTGGTTGGGGAGTCTGCTGACTCTGGTGGTCCTGCGGCTAAGTCCTCGGCGCCTGCCCCTCCTCAGGTGTCTCCTCCTCCGCCGCCTCAGCAGCCGCCGTCGCCACCGCTGTCGGAGCCGTCGTCACCATCGCCACCGCCGCCGCAGCCGCCGTTGCAACCGCCGCCGCCGCAGCCGTCGCCGCAGCAGTTCGTTGACTCTGGGGGTGCTGGAGTTGGGGTGGGTACTAGTCCTGGGACTCCTGTCGTGGCTTGTCCCGGCGGGCCTGGGGGTGGTACCGGTGCTCGAGGGGTTCTGAGCTCTGGGGGTGTTCCTTCTGCGGGTACTGGAGTGGAGTGTTCTGGAGGTAGCCGTCCGGCAGCTTGCGGTCCCGGTGTTGGTGTCGCACTGCCACAGCAGCAGTCCCCGCTGGTGTCAGCTCTTCGCCTGCTCGGCCTTCCGACCCCTGACCCCGCGTCAGTGCCTCCTCCTCCTCCTCTAGTCTACGGCCCTGTGTTCCCTCCTCCGGACTCGTCTCCGGCTCGTTTCCCCCCTCGTTCCCCTCTTGTGTCCCCTCCTATGTCTCCTGACCCGACGCCTCCGTCTCACGTCTGGTCTCGCCGTCCCTCCCGTGCTCGACCTGTCTCCCCTGTCTCACGCTCTCACCCTATGTTGCTTCGTTCCCACGCGTCTCGTCCTCCCCTTCTCCCGTCGCCTCCTCCATCCTCCCTTGTTGTTGCGCCCCCCCCCTCTGTCTAACTAAATACGTGCTGCTCGTCCTCTTGTTCTTCGGGTCCTTGCCTCTCTTGTTACCAACCCGTCTGTTCCGGTTTCGTGTCTTGACGCTCTTATCGCTGTGGTCGCTGACTTCGCCTCTACCCGCCGCCTTGACTACGCCACAGCTCTGGTCTCTGACCCTGCTTGTCCTCCGTCTGTTGGGGGTGCTCCTGCCCTCGGCAGTGACGTCCTGGAGGACCGTCAGTACGAGCTTGCTTTCCTGTCCGAGGCCGCTCCCCATCTCTATTCCATGCTTCTAGTCCCTGAGGGTGACCTATACGCTTTCGACATCCCGACCCCTCGCACTTACGCTGAGGCGGTTTCGGGACCCTGGGCCTCTCAGTGGATAGCTGCCATGGAGCAGGAGATGGCATTTTGGAGATCCATCGGCACCTACGTCGACGCAGTTCCCCCACCTGGGGTGAACGTAGTCGATGGCCGCTGGCTCTTCAAGGTGAAGTGCCCTCCTGGAGAGCCGCCAGTGTTCAAGGCGCGCTACATAGCTAGAGGTTTCAGTTAGCGTGAGGGGGTGGATTTCTTCTAGACCTTTGCTCCGACCCCGAAGATGACTACTCTTTGGGTGCTGCTACATGTAGCAGCTCAGCGTGACTATGAGCTTCACTCCCTCGACTCCTCTACTGCGTTTCTTCAGGGCATTCTTCACGAGCAGGTCTACTTGCGCCGCCCTCAGGATTTCATTGGTACCTTCCCTCCTTGGACCTAGTGGCTCTTGCGGCGCCCCGTCTATGGCCTGCGACAGGCTCCTCGTGAGTGGCACGACACGCTGCGTGCTACCCTTGCTGACCTGCAGTTCTTTCCGTCCTCTGCAGACCCCTCGCTCTTTGTTCGTGCAGGTCAGACTCCGTTCTACATCCTTGTTTATGTAGACGACCTGGTCTTCATCACTGCAAACAGGGACGCACCGGTCTCTGTGAAGGGAGAGCTGCTGAAGAGACACACTTGCACAAACCTTGGAGAACTGCGCCATTACCTTGGCTTGCAGATCTCCAGGGACAGAGCTGCGCGCACCATCACCCTCACTCAGTCACACTTGGTGCGCCAGGTCCTTCAGAGGTTCGGTCTTCAGTTCTCCTCTGCACAGCCCACCCCTCTGTCTGTAGACCACAGGCTCTGTGCTCCAGTTCCTGAGGAGTTGGTAGAGCCTAGTGGCCCTTACGCCGAGCTGGTGGGTTGCCTTATGTACCTGATGACTTTCACTCGCCCAGATCTCGCATACCCTCTCAGCATCCTGGCTTGCTTTGTGGCCACAGGCAGAGACCGACCTCAGCAATGGTCTGCACCTAAGAGGGTTTTGCATTATCTTGCAAGTACATCGGGCATGGGGTTAGTGCTTGGTGAGCGTAGGCCAGTGGTCCTTACTGGGCACACAGACGCTTCGTGGGTAGACGACGCTGAGACTCTTAAGTCCTCACAGGGCTACTGCTTTAGCCTTGGTTTGGGTGTTGTCTCGTGGAGAGCTACTCGCTCCTCGTCTGTTGCCCAGTCTAGCTGTGAGGCCGAGATCTACGCCGGTGCCATGGCAGCACAGGAGCTCCGCTGGCTGACCTTCTTGCTCACTGACTTAGGTGAGCGGCCTAGCTCTGCCCCGGTCCTGTAGGCTGACAACAGGGCCATGATCCTCCTCTGTTAGGAGCCGCGACTCGAAGGTAGAGCGAAGCACATCCAGCTGCGGTACTTCCTCCTGCGTGAGCTGCAGCAGCATCGCCAGGCCCGCGTAGTACACTTGGCCTCCGGTGCCAACACAGCTGATATCTTTACGAAGGCGCTTGCGCCTAAAGATCACCAGCGGCACTGTGTACAGCTTGGTCTTGTTCCTGTAGCTTCTCACTTGCTAGGGCCTTGATTGTGTACAAACCTTTTCTATATATATTACCCTGATTGGCCTTGTGGCCTCTCCCAGTGGCTGGACTAGTAGTGCCGCCCTGGTCTTGCTCTTGCCTTGCCTGTATTCCTTTGACTGGTCTTTAGACCCTTGCCTCAGAGGCTGGACTAGTAGTGCCGCCCTGAGCTGCTTCTTCTCCTGTTAGGCACTGCCCCTATATATTCTAGGGGGTGTGTCAAATGTAACTTATATAGTTACTGTAGACTATACTGGATTGTGCCTTAGAGGGTACAACCCCTAGTCTATATACCCCTGCATCCTTCTATTCTACTCAACTACTACTAATTTTGATAACCACTACATGCGAAATGACATTGGCTACTTCCTGAACTCCACCTTCGCCGCCTACTCCACTGCCTGCAGAACCCAGCAAATATCAGCACGATCACCAAACCACCACTCGAAGAGTATGCTTTCTATTCGTCCAGAGCAGTTGAGAGGTTCTTCACATTTCAGAGCTTTTAGATCGCGTTATGAAGTTTGGTCGAGTTAAAGTTTGGCCGTCCGACTAGCCACGTTAGCGAAAGTTTGGCTAAACATTGAGGTTTTGGTTGGCAAAAAGTGTGGTAGGTGAACTTTGGCCAACATCGATGCGAAAAACTAGGCGACCAGCCCTCGACATTTTGCGAACGGAACCCCATCGCGCCACATCAAATTGTCAGGCGATTCGTAGAACGATATGCGACAGAACACAATTTGGGTCGCATAATACTGCGACACCTGACAACCAGCTTCCGGATAAGTTGTCTTGAAAAATTCCACCAAAATTCCACCAGAATAAAAAAAAAGTTAAAACCAGTGTGCCAAATAGTTCAACGGCAGGTAGGTTTGTTGGGTGGAAAGATGGGATTGGCTGTCAGGCAGCACTTCTAGGGATCTCCCAACAAAAGATACGAAACTCGAGGCAGTTAACACGCGGGTTTTAAGGCCATCTCCTTCTGGTTGGGGTGTTGATGAAGGCTTTGGTGAAGAAGGGTGGAGCATTCGCAGTTTGACGGCTGTTCGTGCGCCGGGCAGGATGGTGCTGCTTTTGTGGCTTGGTCGACGTCACATTTCTTTGGCGTGGCCAGCCAAGTATGCAGAAACCAGGTTTTGCCCTTGGTCGCAGCTGTTCGTGGACCTTCGTTGCACGAATTCTGGCTGGCAAGGTGTGGTAGGGGTTGGTTGGCCAAAGTTCGAATCGCCCCGCCAAACATTGCAACGTGCAATTCCGACGTGGCGAGTCGGGTGGCTAAACTTCAAAGTTCGGCCAAACTTCATGACATGGCCTTATTCATATTTTGGAAAGGTTGAGAGGACCTCTTTGTATTCAATGTAGTTACCAATATGCATCTCATTAAATTAACTACACATAGATGTTTCAAAACAAGAATCCACCATAACCATTAAGCATCCAAACGCAATCCATAGACCCACAGAATGATAATCCCTTCCCAAAGTGAATAGGCCATGCTCAGAAAACAACAAGGCAAATTTAGTCAGTGGAATTAGCCCAATCCCACCCTTCCACCCCATAGGCAGGGCTGACGTTTAAAAAAACAAAGGGCACTCTGATTTTAGCCCCCCAAGACTTCCCCAAGTCTGAAGGGTTATTTTTCAAATTTTGCCCACTAAGAAATCTTAGTGTCCAACAGTTGACTAGTCTGAAATACTCAGGGTTCATAACGTCGAATCAGACTCCACTCGCCTACGTCAAAGTCTCATTTTCCAGGGTTCACACGCAACTTGGTAGCTTTACAAGCGCTGGCCTGTTAACTAGAGAGCTTGTTGTGTCCGAGATGGTGAAATGAAAGGGACCGTAAGGCTAAGGAATTTATCTAAGTACAGTAACTAAATTGACAGAGTCCGTACCCGCGCGGCCCCTTATCTGATATGGCTCTATGTGTGATTTGAACCCCTGTTCAATTCCCCTAGTTCAAGTACCCCCACAAATTTCTCCGCACCGGATTGTGCAAGAATGGCGACGATGCAGTGCAAAACCTCGTGGGGGGTGGTTTGTTTTGTCACATAAACTTCATCAATACATGAGATATTAGCGCGCACATTCTGAAGTACTCGCGTTCTGCAAAATGTCGAGGTCGAGTTTGTTGTGATGTGTTGCAAGGTCGACGTTGTAGAGCATGTCAAAACGAAAGGCTGTCTGCGACATGTCCTTGCAAGTGTGTGATTGGTCGTCGAGGTGTTAGGATTGAGGACGGAGTCTAGGTGAACTTAGGAGCTAGAATTACTCAAAATATAAATCCGAAATTCTGGACAGAAAAGTCATCTTCACAAGAAACGACGTTGACGAAAAACTAGCCGTTGGAATGTCGCGAAAATTGGGTATGTTGTAGCTTGTAACCTTAGCTACCGTTCTCAATTTGAATCACGTTGATTGATGGAGTATTCGTGACTGTCTTTCGACGCACTGGGGGGTAAGCTGTAGGAGGAGAACTTAACTCAATCTCAAAAGTTCAATCAAAGTTCAAGAATCTCACAAGGAATTAAGAGGAGCAAGAGAAAGGGTTGGGATGGGAAGAGAGGGACGAGAGGAAAGGTCCCAAGAGAGTCCCCAACTAAGGAAACCCCATAACCACAAAGATTCCCCCCCTATAGGAACCCCAACTTTGACATTTGTCCCTTCCCAACCAATCCATCCAAGTTGGCCACCCTTGCCAACCTAGCTTGGTTGTTCCCAACCAATTTGCAGCTGTTACAGTAGAGTGACGAATTTCCCCAACTCCAAAGGTCCCAACTCCATATAGAGTCACCCCACAACTTCACTTTATAACCGCCGCACTTGTAACGCAAGCTCATGAACTTTGAATCTTCATAGCTTTCGCGTTCTTGCTCCGATTGAAGCGATTCTTGTTGCGCCGGAAAGATCTTCTCAAGATCTATCATCAAAAATACCTGCTCAAACAAAATAACACAAAATACATTCCCAAAATCCAGAACACACCACATACAAATTCTTTCACACACTGTCAAACCATACATGTGAATTGAAACAAGGGATGGGAGGCAGACAGAATGTGATAGCATATAATGACATCACACAACACGAGGGACTGGTGTTAGCCTGTAAGAGAACTTCGTGAAAAAGGTGTGGAAAGAATGATTTTTTTTTTTTGAAGACTTCGCTGATTTTCTTGGGTTGTTGGGGGTGTGAGAGGGGTGTCTTTTATTGCTGCTAAGATTTGGCCTAAATTTATAGGTTGCTAGGTGTGTGTGAGGACTTGAATCTGGTGGCTGGGGACTTGGACATGTTATTATACGAGATTTTGGACGCATCGGATGTGCATATCGATATTCAACATCGATTCTTGGTGAAGGCAATCAAATCGAGTTTGAAGATCGATTAAAAAAAATCAACTCCCGAGTCAGCTGCAGTACCGCGCAGCCAATGCGTGCGGTCCTCCCAAATCGTCAGCCCTTATGTATCCTGCAATACACGATACCGTATTTGCATATATATATATGTATATGTGTGTGTTATGATATATATAAGCACTGTAGACTTGCTAGGGTTCAGATTGTTGTTAGATTATCGAAAATGTGTGACTAACGGAAAATGTCGAGGGATGCAAAAATAGGGCTGTACTCGCTAAGAATTGAACTAGGTTACAAACAAATATGGCCTAGCTAATCTATGTAAATATATTTGTTGACCCACCTCCTAGCCTAGGTAGTGGTAGTTCATATCAAGGAAGAGTAAACCAGGGCAGCACTACTAGTCTGACCTCTGGTGAAGGCAACAAGGCAACTTAGGGCAGCACTACTAATTTGACCACTAAGATAAGAGGCCACAAGGCCAATCAGCAAGTGTACTGTAGCAAGGCAGCAGGTATAGAACAACAAGTACAAGCAGATAACGTACGACTCAGGATACAAGGAGCGGTGCTGCTACGGAGACTAGACCAAGTTGAGAACAAAATGGCTGATGGTCACGACACGCAAGTGCCTTGGTGAAGATATCAGCAGTGTTGGCCTCTGAGGCCAGCTGTACCACACAAGCCTGACTGTGCTACTGCAACTCACGCCGCAGGAAGTACCGCAGCTGGATGTGCTTCGCCCTGCCCTCAAGTCGAGCCTCCTGACACAGGAGGATCATGGCCCTGTTGTCACCAAACAAGACCGGTGCAGACCTAGGCTGCTCGCCTAAGTCAATGAGCAAGAACGTCAGCCTGCGGAGCTTTTGAGCGGCCATGGCCCCAGCGTAGATCTCTAGCAAGTACATCAGTTGTACTTTGGTGCCCCTGATGTACTCGCCAGAAACCACAGTCCCCTCTTAGCAGTCGACTAGTGTACTAGTCGGTACCTGCCTGTCGCAACAAAGCAAGCCAGGAAATTGAGAGGGTACGCTATATCTGGTTGAGTGCAGGTCATCAGGTACATGAGGCACCCCACCAGCTCTGCAATGGACCACTAGCCTTGACCGGCTAAGCCGGAACAAGAGAAGCGAGTTTGTGATCCACACATAGAGGGGTGGGCGGTGTTGGTGCAACCCTATGGCTTGCACTCGGCTTGTCGTCCTTGTTTGTGTGTGTGCATGCATGGCATGGAATGAATTGTGAGTCTATGTCATTGCTATCTAGTGCCTGTGTGTGTGTTTGGATGGTGTATCACAATGTGGTTTGTGTCGGTCAAGACATCAGCGAGTTTTTACAACTCTCATGTCAAGTCGTCGTTTGCGTGTCGCATGTGTTTTTTTTTTTTTTTTTGTCGAGTGTGAAGTGTCCATCGCGTCGCAGATGTGTACAGCAAGCCCTCATCAACTCAAGAAGAATTTATCTTGCAGAACCAAGACCAAGAGCTCAAGATTTCAAGCCCAAGGGACACGGATAAATATTAAATAGTGAAAATAGTAACGCTACTTCGTGTAGTGTTACATTTCACTTGGTGTAGCCCCTTGGAGGGTTTGTTTCGAGACTCTTCATGGTTGGGGACTCTGTGGTGGTGTACCACCAACCTGGACCTTGGCGTTTGGGGTATGTAGAGGCTGGGAACCATCTCCATCTCGAATTCTTCTTCCTAAGTTTTTGTGCTCCTAAGACTATAGTGGCTGCTGTACCTCCTGCCAGTCAAACCGCCATAGCGTCGTCAAATCTTCATGGAATTTTATGATTCAACTTGCTGTTGATAGGCGACAAAAATGCGCTCCAGATCCAATTTTTAAATCACCGTTTGAGGCACACATCAGATCGGCATCAATATTTGAAGCTGTCTGACGGAATTCTGACTGTGCACAATTTCTCTCATTTTAGGCACATATGAGCCTATTGTGACTATAACAATTGGTATCAGAGCCCCTTGGAGCCGTCTCGACCATGCCTAGACCTGAGGAAGGGGGTGGAAGAGGTGCTGGAGGCAGAGAAGACCCTCAAGCACAAGGTCAACACCAAGATCCATCCGTTGCTCCGGTGCAACCTAGCCTTGGACCCTCTAGGGATGAGCCTAGAGTGTTTGGCCTTGACAAGTTCAACGGTGACAACTTTGCTGAGTGGTCCTTCAAGATGGAGAACATCTTCGACCACTATGATCTGCTGGAGGTGATGGAAGGAACGGAGAAGCGCCCCGAGAACGACCCGGAGAAGAGCCCGTGGGTGCGGAAGAGCGCACAAGGCTATCTTCTACTTGGGCAAGCGTTGGGGAGCAGCCAAATCCGTCACATCAAGCCTTTTCAGCGTGAACCAGCAAAGGGACCAAAGGCATGGGCTGCTCTCAAGGGTGTACATGCTCCTGCAATAGCGGCGATGGCTGTGGTCTTGGAGCGGCAAATGGCGGCACTTCGAATTGACGAAGGAGAACGGGTGGAGGAAGGAGTGCAGAAATTCTTCGACTTGTTGACACGGCTCGAAGGAGCTGCCCTGAACTACAGTGACCTTCAAAAGAAGACCAAGCTGCTGGCCTTACTTCCGGACTCATGGTCCTCGCTCATCATCAACCTAAATCGAGATCTGCCCCGCCTCTCGCTCGAAGATGTGAAGCGGGAAATCTTGCAAGAAGATTTCCGCCGTCGTGAATTGGCGGGTCCCGATGGTGCCGGAGTTGCAAGCATGGGCCGTGGGCACGGCCGTGGAAGGGGCAGAGGGCGAGGAGGCAGAATTGGAAGCAGCTACTTCAATGGAGGCCGTGGTAATGGAGGATATGGCAGCAACAACAACAACAATGGCTACGGGCGTGGGCGACGTCCATTTGATGGCGAATGCCACTTTTGTCACAAGACCGGCCACATGTGGAAAAATTGCTTCAAACTTCCTGATGGTTGGACCCCTTCTCAAGGCCAAGAGGGCAGAGAAGCAAGGGGAGGAAGAGGCAGAGGTCGTGGAGGCCGTGGTGGCCGTGGAGGCGAAGCGGCAAGCATGAAAGGTGGAGACTACGACAAGGACTCGAGTGAAGATCGATACCCGGGCCAATTCTTCTTAGTCTCCACGCAAGCGGCAGCTGCAGCAGGAGGTGTGAATGGCTTTGAGGAGCCAGCTACTGTGGGAAAGGTCACCCTTCACTCTCTGGACTTTTGGGTGATCGATAGCGGTGCCACCTATAGCATGACACCTCGTGCGGACTTGCTCACCGAACTCGAACTGTCGCCGGTCAAGCATGTTACATCGGCTTTGGGGCAGCGAGCAGAGGTGAAAGGCATGGGCAAGGCCATGTTCAAGGGTGCTGATGGGAAGATGGTGGGCCTCAAGAACGTGCTTTGGGTGCCCAACCTAGCAGCCAACCTGATCTCTGTTCGGCGTTTGCAAAAGGCCGGCGTGGACACATCTTCCATGCGCTCCAAAACATATACCGCGAGGCTTGGTGAGCGGAAGCTTTGGGACCTTCATGAGGACAGGGACATCTACAATGAGATGTGGCGAATCCCAGTGGTCCCCATGCCTAAGGGGAGGCAAGTGGCAGCAAGCGTCAGCACCAAGAGTGAAGCGGTTGGTGGCGGTGATCACAGAAAACAAAGTGACACCAAGAGTGACTCGAAGGAGTGCAACCTTGGAGAGACCAGCAAGGCCTGTGAACCCAAGGAGAGTGGAGCAGCAGCCAAAGCTGGTGGAAATGAGGAGGAGAAGCCTGAGATCAGCAAAGAAGCAGTGGCAAAGGAGAAAGGAGAGAGCTTGTGGGGCACGATTGCGAGTGCCGCTTTCTCCAACCCGACTTCCGCTACGGGAGAGTGTGATTGGCTGACCTTGCATCGGCGAATGGGGCATGTGGCATTGCCCATTTTGCAGCAGATAGTTAAGCAAGAGATGGTCAGTGGGATACGTGTCAAGGGGGAGCCCAATGAGGTGCTTGGCTGTCCAACATGCATGCAAGCCAAGTTCACCCGCTACCCGTTCCATAGCTCGGAGACAACGGCGAAGGCACCACTTGATGAGGTGGTGATGGATGTGGTGGGCCCCTTGAAGCTTGGAGCTGCTGGAGCAGAGTACTTTCTCACCATTGTGGACGTCTACACTCGCATGACTTGGGTGTATGTGCTGCCCAAGAAGAGCGATGTAGCTGAAACGGTGAAGACCGATTGGTTGCCGATGGTGGAGCTGCAACAAGACCGGCTTGTGAAGGCAATTCGCACTGACCGTGGGGGAGAGTTCCTGAGCAAGGATTTTCAACTTGGCTGAAGAAGCAGGGCGTAAGGCACTTTCATACCATGCCCTACACTCCAGCAATGAACGGCATCGCCGAGCGTGCGAATCGGACACTCACGGAGACGGCTCGGGGACTTCTCATTGAAGCCGGTCTACCCAATTATTTTTGGCCGGATGCGGTGCGGCATGCTTGTGTGGCCAAGAACAGAGCCTTGACTCATGTGGGAGAAGACAAATGGGTGCCCTATGTGGAGTGGATTGGAAGGAAGCCGAAGGTGGATATGCTTCGGGTGTTCGGGTGCATGTGCATGGCACTTGTGCCTAAGAAACTTCGGCACAACAAGCTTGATGCCAAGGCAACATGGGCCGTGCACCTGGGCATGGCTCAAAACAGCAAGGGATGGCTTCTTTGGGACCAATTTACCAAGAAGTTCTTGGTGAGCAGAGATTGCAAGTTCATGGAGAACTTACCGTACAAGGAGTGGAAGGCGGAGAATCAAGCGAAGATTGGTGTGCGACTTGGAGAGGTGAAGAGTACCGGCTTGGAGCATGTGGAGCTGCCCTTGGAGCTGAGTAGCAGCAGCACAATCACGAGGCAATCTCCCAAAATGAATGGGGATGAGGAGGAGGAGGAGGTGCAGCAAGATGATGAGCGTGCACCGTCACTTCCGCCTCGTGCTACAAGTGCTCGTGGGAACCGACCAGATTTACCGCAACGCCATGAGAGAATTCAAGTCCCTGCAGCAGAGGAGGAAGGAATGGGGAGAAGGAGGACTCAGCCCCCTAATAGGTTGAGCTATGACCGGCTTGGAGGACCAGCCAACTCAACCTTAACCGGTTCGGCTCTCATGCTAGGCGATGATGCGGAAGATGAAAGGGAAAAGTGCGCCTTTGCCTTCTTCTCTCCGGTGGAGATGCCGGGGGAGCCTACAAATCCCAAGGAGGCTTGGGAGGGCCCCAATGGGAAGGAGTGGAAGAAGGCCTCAGATGAAAAAATTGGGAGCATCATCGAGAATGACACATTTGACTTGGTGAACCTACCTCCGGGGCGTAAGGCGATTTCTTCCAAGTGGCTCTTCAAGTGCAAGACCAACGCCGACGGCAACATTGAGCGCTACAAGAGCAGAATTGTAGCCAAGGGGTATCAGCAGCAAGAGAAGAAGGAATACAATGAAGTGCATGCCCCTGTGGTGAAGGGTACAACCCTTCGAACCCTCTTCGCCGCGGCAGCCATCAAGGGATGGGTGGTGAAGCAAATGGATATAGTAACGGCCTTCCTCAACGGCGTTTTGGAGGAAGAGACCTACATGGAGCAGCCAGAGGGGTACAATGATGGGAGTGGCAGAGTGTGGAAGCTGAAGAAAGCACTCTATGGCCTCAAGCAAGCCCCTAGGCAATGGTACATCAAGCTGCGGGAAGTCTTGGAGGCGATCGGCTTCACTCCCTCAACGGCCGATCAATCCTTGTTCATGCTTGGCGAGGGGGAGCAGAGGAGCTTCATGGTGGTTTATGTGGATGATATCCTCATATTCTCACCCTCCTCTGACCTTGTGAAGGAGGTGATGCTGAAGCTTCAACACAAGTTCAAGTGCAAGACCCTTGGTGACGTCAACTACTACCTTGGGCTTCACATTGAGCGAGATGTGGAGAAGCGGTGGATGCGAGTGCATCAAAAGAAGTACTTGGAGGCCTTGGCTGCAAACTTTGGGAAGAGTGAAGGTCATGTGGCTACTCCTCTACCCTCAGGGTTCAAGTGTGTGAAAGGACCAGCGGAGGAAAGTGTTGGTGAAGAGGAGAGGCGCCGTTTTCATTCCTTGGTGGGCAGCCTCATGTATGCGGCCGTTCACACAAGGCCGGATA
>BQMB01002221.1:0-80252 GCA_027943415.1 Closterium sp. NIES-67 | reverse complement strand
GCATGCTGCTGCACCCATGCACCCCTGTTATTTTCTCTCTCCAAAACCCTCTCCACTGCTTGCCTACGTCCTTGCCTCTGGCTGCACTTCACTCAATCTCTTCTCAACGCTTCTACTCCTCCAAAATTCCTCCCCCTGCCATGCCACCCCCCTTCCACCCTCCGCCCTCCCTTCCTTCACTTATTCTCCCTCCTCTCCACTCCCACCTCTTTCCCCCCACCTCCCCTCCCCCCGCAGAGTGCCACAAGGGCCACCACGGCCCGGTGCATTGCATCCGCTTTGCCCCGGACGCGCTGTCGTACGCGTCGGGGTCGGAGGACGGCACCATCCGCATCTGGAAGCTCGCCACCGCCGCTGCCGCTGCCACTGCTGCCGCTGCCACTGCTGATTCTGCTGCTACTGCTGCAGGTGGTGGTGCGGGTGGGAAGGGGGAGGGGTTGGAGCGCAATGGAGTGAGCGGAGGGGTAGTGAGGGTGGGTGCAACGGAAGAGGTGATTAAGAAGGTTGAGGGCTTTCATATAGCGGCCTCATGACCTTCGTTGTGACTTGCTGTCAAAGACGTGTGCGTTGGCGGTTTTAGTGATTTTATTTGATATCTACCATAAGATTGATTTGCTATGTCCTGATATCCCCGTGATTTCTCTCTTTAGTTATCATCGCGGTGTGTTTTGTATGGAGAGCATCCGTCGGAGCAGCTTGTGGCGCGAACGGGAGGCGCACAATTTTCTGAGTCCTCCCATTCTGGGCTTCGCAATCGGCCATCCGCGTTCTCCGCCGCACCAGCCGATGCATCGCTCCGCGCATCCCCCGCTGTCCCACCTCGCGGCCGCACGCCTCGCCGCGTCAGAGCTCTCGGCGCGGCGTTGCTGCCGTCTTCTGTGCCACGTCACAACGCTCCTCTTAGCGCCATTCCCGCCGGCGAGAGCGGTCGCTTCTGCGGCATCGCAATCCCGCGCATCCGCCATTGCGCCCTCCCCGCAACGCGCGTCCCGCATTCCGGGCTTTCCGCTGCGATCATTTTCGTCGAGCTCGTGTGGATTCAAAGCCACGTCACCCAACCGCCTAGCCACTTCAGCCTCCGTCTCACCTCTCTCCCCGCACCAGCCATCCGCGCCCCTCCCGCCCATGGCGTCGGCGGAGCCCTTCTCCGCTCCGACTACGCAATGCGCCAGCTCCCCGGCCCCTTCCCCTCTTCATCCCCCCCGCCTCTTCCCCTCCTCCGGCCCTTACCCCCCGCGTGCCGCTCTCGCGGCGCCTGTGGCGGAACGCGCCCAGCGCGCGCGCAGCAATGGCGGCGCTGTACCACCCGTTCGTGCTGGCGCTGGGCGCGGGATCGCTGCCGCGGCGGCGCTTCGTGCGGTACTCGCTGCAGGACGCCTTCTTCCTCTCCGCCTTTGCTGACTCGTGAGTGGCAACTCGCGAGTGGGTGGGGTGGCGCGGGGCTGCCCTGTGAGAGCTCAGATCCCTTGTGGATCCTTCAGACCGCGGGACAATGGATCCATTGTCCGCCGACGCAACACTTTCCCTTGTGGGTCCATCTTTTCCCGGCGGGTGGGCGCTACTCCCTGCAAGTCGCGCTCTTCCTTTCTGCATTCGCGCTCTCGTGGGTTGTGGGCGGCGCACTGGTGGGTTGTAGGCGGCGCCAATGCTGCTCTGCGTGCACGAGGTGGTGTCTATGGAGCCCGCTGCTGCACTGGCTGGTTGCTGCGTGGCGGACCACCCAGCTGACAGCTGTGAATGGGTGTAAGCCTGCTCGTGCTGCATCCGCTGTCGATAGCTCTTCCTACATTATCGCCTCTGTGTGACTCACACTTCCTGTCATGGCATGGCATGGCATGGCATGGCATGGTATGGCATGGTATGGCATGGTATGGCATGGTATGGCATGGTATGGCATGGTATGGCATGGTATGGCATGGTATGGGCAGGTATGGGGCGGCGGCATCACTCCTGGATGGGGGCGAGGAGGATGGGGAGGGGGTTCAGGAAGGGGAGGGGGAGCTGAGTGTGCGGGCGGTGCTGCAGCGGTTGCAGGGGGAAGCAGATGGCGAGCTGGTGATGCACGCAGGCACTGTGAAGGTACTGTGCTGTCCAACGGTGCTGTGAGGTGTGCATGCACACGGACGTCCTACAACATCCAATCATGCACCGACATCCACGCGCCTCACCTCATGCCATCCACGCGCCTCACCTGATCCCATCTGTCCGCTGAACTCGTTGGTCCCTGTGCTCTCGCCACCATGCCACACCATGCCACACCATGCCACACCATGCCACACCATGCCACACCATGCCACACCAAGCCACACCATGCCACACCATGCCACACCATGCCACACCATGCCACACCATGCCACACCATGCCACGCCATGACCTACCATGCAGGCATGGGTTGAGGAGTCACGTGACCCATCCCGAGCACGCACGGACCAGGATGCGGGCGTCACTGCGGACGTCACAACAGACAGCGCCCCTCTGCCGGCCACTCTAGAGTACACGGCCTTTCTGGCGCACATCGTGAGGGGGGAGAGGGGCGTATGGGATGGCATGGGTTTGGGGGAGGAGAGGGGCGAGAAGGACAAAAAAAGCCACCCGTACGACCATGTGAATGGCTTCAGGCCCTCGGAGGATCGGGTCTCCCCAGGTGCCCGTCGCTGGCACGCCCTGTGTGTGCTGGCGGCCATGCTGCCGTGCATGCGCCTCTATGCCTTCATAGGTCAGACCCTGGGGGGCGCCGTGTGGGGCATGCGCGGAGTGGTGGGGGCGGCGAGGGGGGGAGGAGGTGAATGTGGCAGCAGCGAGGTGTGCTTCAAGGGAGGGACGAGTCTGTCGGAGGGCGACTGGCAGTGGCACCCGTACGGCCAGTGGCTGCACACGTACTCGTGCCAGGGCTTCGAGGTGAGCAGGGGGATGGTGGGGAAGGCGGAGTAGGGCGGTGCGTTGCGTGCTGTGCGATGGCTGCCATGCCATGCCATGCCATGCCATGCCGTGCCATGCCATGCCATGCCATGCCATGCCGTGCCATGCCGTGCCATGCCATGCCATGCCATGCCATGCCGTGCCGTGCCGTACCATGTGATCGTGTACTCCCTCCGTCCGGCACTCCTCTCTCCCCCCCCCCCCTCTCTCTGTATGTCTGCATGTCTGTGTGCACGCGTGCGCCTGCCCACAGGCAGCAGCATCGCTCCTGGAGTCAGCATTTGACCGCCTGTGGTCGCGCCACCTCCTCTCCCTGCAGCATTCCTGCAGCTCCCAATCCGCATCGCAGCAGCACCTGTCAGAGCAGCAGCGGCAGGCAGAGCAGCACCTGTCACAGGTGTACGGCAGAGCCATGCAGCTCGAGTTTGACTTCTTCCACGCGCAGCTCGCTCCCTTCCCCACTGCCCCGCCACTGCCACATGCACCGCTCTCCGTGCTTTCCGTTCCCGTGTGGCCGGGCTTCTTTGCCCTGGCGTCACATGGGCAGGCGACCGTGAGAAGGGAGGCGTCAGAAGCAGGAGGATCAAGCAGGGCCGGTGCAAGGCGGGTGGTGTTGGCTGTGGACTTTGACGGCACGTGCACGGTGGACGACTCCAGCGCCCTGCTCGCCTGCCTGGCCCTCGCCCAGGCTGGCTCCAGTGCAGGCGCCCAGCAGGTGTGGGACGACCTGGTGCAGCGGTACGTGCAGGACCACTCTGGCTTCATGGCCAGCAACCTGCCGCCCCACCCACCTGCTGCTGCACACAGGGACAGCAGCAGCAGCAGCAGCAGCAGCAGCAGCAAGACAAGAGACCAGCGCAGTGACAGTAACACCAGCAGCAGCAGAAGAAGCAGCGCCACCACCACCACCAGCGCTACCCCTGACCTTCCTCCTGGCCTCCTCCCCTTCCTCCACCGCCTCTCCTCCTTCGAGGCCATGGCCAATCAGCGCGTGACAGCTGTCGCCGCCCTGCAGGGCATTCCCCAGCACGCCTTGCTGGCAGCAGCCAGGGAGGCTGCTGACGTGGCAGAGGGGAAGGGGTGGGAGAGGGCAGGGGGAGCTTCAGGTCCGGGTGGCCCGCGGGTGCTGAGCGAGTGGGGGGGGAGGGGGGTGTGGTGCAGGTGGTATCTGTGAGCTGGAGTGGGGCATATGTCAGGGAGGCTGTGAGGCACGCAATGCTGATGGAGGAGGGGGAGTGGGGAGAGAGGGGGAAGCAAGGAGAGGCAGAAGGGGTTGGGGAGAAGACATGCAGTGGTGTGGGGGAGGAGGGTGGAGCAGGCGAGAACAGCATGGTGGTGGTGAGGGCGAATGAGATGGAGTTTGATGCACACGGTGTGTCCACGGGTGCAGTGGACTTCCATGTGCAGGGGCCCATGGATAAAGACACCATCTTCCATGCCCTCACACATGGCAAGCTCACACACGGTGGCCCCGAGCACGAGACTGCAGGTGCAGCAACACCAGCAGCGCCGTGTGCCCCCCTGTGGCCCTCCGCCCATCCCGCGCTGTCATTGGCGATAGCACCACGGACTTGTTGCCCTTGCTGCGAGCGCAGGTGGGCGTGGTGATGGGGGGAGGGGCGTCCAGCCTGGGCAGGGTCATTCGGGCCTTCGGCATTCACCGCCTGCCGCTGGTGGCGTTGGCTGTGCTGCACGTGCAGCAGGCTGCGGCGGAAGTGAAGGGGGGGGGGCGAGAGAGTGGCTGTCCTGAGCTGGTGGTGCCGCCATGGACGGTGTTCGATGCCTGCAGTTGGGAGGAGCTCGAGGTATTCCTCTTTGGGCCCTACTCTCAGAAACCCTGACCTCTAGGCACTCTTCAATTCATTGTGATCAATGGTTATATTATTTCTAACATTTCAACTCAGAACTGGGCTTCCTTGCAACACATTTATACACATGCAAAGCATCACAAACTGGCACAGCCAGGAGTCACCAGAAGCATGCGAATAAAGATGGCTGGAAACTGGAGAAGGGGAAGCAAAGAAAAAAGAAACGAATTTGAAGGATGAGAAGGCGTGCTGGTTGCCCCTGTGCTCTGCCGTGTCTGTGATGTGAGCCTTGCCGGACCGCAGCAGTCCGTGTCCTTACTGGCACTGCTCAAGTCAGTCTGCCTTACAGCGAGAAATTTCTGAAATCAATTCTTTAGTCTTCCAGCATCTGGTAACTGTCTGGTCCCCACCCCACGCCAGGGTTGCCGGCTTGCCAGTCGTTATCTCCGCATGATGGCGCGTTCCACGGTGTGAGCAGCCAGCACCGTCGACGCAGCGGCCTTCCAGAAGTCCTGGAACGCCAGGTTGTGCTGATGCCACTTATTCTCCAGCTCCACGCGCGGCCCCCATTGCTTTAACGACCGTCGCCACGACGACGTGCCTTCCACGGCATGCTGCCACCCGCTCCTCGCTGCGACGTCTAACGCTGGCACGACCGTGCCGCCGGCGAACTTGACGGCCTTGTCGCCAGCGTAGAAGGCGGCTGTGGGGAACAAGAAGTTAGAGTAGTAAAACGTAAGTGGTCATGATTTTCAGCAATGACAATGGCGAAGAAAATTATAAAAAGGGCTGAAAAATATGAGACGTACCATCGCATGGCAATCTTGCAAAATCGCTGGCGGGGAGACCAATCCCGACGCCGATGAGCGTAACGCCAATGTTAAAGCCGACGCCGCAACCCGCACCCACGTATCCGACCACCTCTGGCCCGAACCCCGGACCCCATCCCACGCCGCAACCCAAACCGACGCCGAAACCCCAGAAAGCTCCGAGCGTCGGGTGCACAGGATTCCACCTCTTGTACTTCCGGTATAGGTGGATAAGCGTCATGCAGATAGCAGAATTGACCCTTACTCAACTGGTTCTTTCCACAGGCCAGTGAAACGGAACTGAAAGTGCTCGACACAGTATCTCAGTTGCTCGACAGGAGTAGTGGGATGCACAACCAGGACCTGTGCAGAGCTGGTGTATCACAAGAGGTTAGCTGGAGTGAGTATCAGGGAGCAGCAAGATGAGGTGGGTGTGACTCCTACAGGCACGTCCCACGCAGAGCAAAGAGAATTCTGGCACGAGGGGAGGCTGGGACAGGTGTGGGGGAATGGGGGGAATGACGGGGAGGGAAGGCCGAGGGACCACTCACCCAATGTCGCGTTGTGATTTCGCGTCTGGGGCACTTGACGGAACGAGCTTGGCGGGCTTCGAGTTTTGCTGACTGGGAATAACTTCAGGGCAGCTTGGGGGGGACCAGGCAGCACGGTTCATCTGAAGGGCAGATGAGGAAAGACTCAGGCCTTAGGATGCTGGGTCAAATTCACTCTTTTCCGTTTCGTCAAGTTCAACCGTCAAGAAGACGTCCGTCAGAGGGGTTCACGGATGTTGTTTCAGCAGTGAGTGTGACACTATCGTGTGATGCGCTGGCAGAGCATTCCTGCTGGGTGACCCCCGCAACGCACAAATAGAACCAATAGAATTGCAGCGTCTGCCTCATCCGCTACTGAGTGGCTGCTGATAGGACCTGAGCCCATCCCTGTTGGACGACGCCACGAAAAGGTTGCGTCACGTGCCAAGACTCGCCACGAGGGCAGGTAGAATCTCCACGCAAAAAGGTCGAATCACACACGTTTCGCGATTTTCCCTGACCCTGTTTTTTTTTATTACCATACAGAAGCCACTTATATAACCTTGCAATAGCTTTTCCAAATTAGGAAATGCACTTCACCCTCCTTGATCATGAAGTCGACACAGTTCAAAACGAGTATAAGGTGTGCATTTTATGTCCCGCTTTTACATCCCGTTGATAGCTGAATGCATGAATTTTGTAGCCAATACAGACGAGGGTGACGGCAGAGTATTACCATGATGTGGAGCACAGATAATTGATTCCCGTGGCATGATCAGCATGTGTTATAGCTTGCATTATTAGCTTGATTCATCCTACGATCATGCATCTTAGGGGGGACAAGCATACAAAAATATAAATTGGTAAAAGCCCCTGTGCTCCAAGGGCATCAGTTCTGGCGGTAAGCAATGAAGTCAGCGAGGCCAAGGAGAGGAGCTGCCTTGCGCTGGTCGAAATCACTCAGCTGCTCCTTCGCCTGGCGAATCAAATCCGCTGCCAATTGCTTTGACTGCTCCAAACCCAACAACCTGAGATGGAAGGATGTGCACAGGTTGAAGGGCAGTAGGAAGCATGGGCGTGAGTTGAAGGGAAGAGGAGACAGGTGCCAGGAAGAAAGCGCGAAGGTGGCAGAGGGGTGTATGGAGGTGGGAAGGGAGCTGTGTGGGAGAGTGGGGGAGTGGTTCATGCCACCACAACGGAACCCTGTGCACTTGGGAAGCTATATGCTCATACATTCAAACACTAGTGCCACTGCCTGCCATGCACAACTCTACTCCTCCCACTTTTGAGCCCTGCTTCACAAGTCTGTTTGAGCCCAGCCCTTGGTGTTCCCAAGGCTGAGCTCATTGTCTTGTGCCAGGCCATTCTAGGGCATCTCCACCACGCTCATTTCAACCACCGCCTATGCCTTCCACTTTTCCTCGTGAGCCACGTCCTTCCTAGGAGATGCCTACATGGGCTACGTGGCATCCTCCTAGTAGAAATAGGTCTCCACTCTCACCACACTCACGTGGGGCACGTGCCATCCACACTCACTTGGGGCACGTGCCCTCCACACTCACCTGGAGTACGTGCCTTCTACACTACAATCACATAAGGCACGTGGCCACCACACTCACTTGGGATACGTGGCCTTGTCCTGCGCCAGGTCCTTGCCCGCCGTCTTACCCAGCTCCTCCGTGGACTTGGTCACGTCCAGAATGTCGTCCACCACCTGCCGCCACACACCGCCACGCGCGGAAGAGGAGGAGAGTGGAAGAGGGGGGTTAGATGAGAGATCCCTAGTCTATCAGAGAGTGGCGTGTAATAGAAGGGAACAGACGTTTGCCAACAGAGGGAACCAGCGGCACGACGCAAGCAGGAACCTACCTGGAAGCCGAGTCCGATGAACTGGGCGTACTTGCGCAAGCGCGCCACCTGCTCCTCCCTGGCCCCGCCCAGCACGGCGCCCGCCACCACGGCCACCTCCAGCAGCGCCGCCGTCTTGTGGCGGTGGATGTACTCCAGCCGCTCCACGCCCACCGTCGGATCGTTCTCGCTGTCCAGGTCCACGATCTGCCCGGGGGCGGAGGGTAAGGCAAGGCAGAGCCTGCGGTTAAGCATTGGAACAATGTCGTTAACCTTAGCTTCAGCTGAGGGTATGGTCATCAGATTCAGCTGTGTTGTGCCAAACAGGCTGTTCTCACAAACATCATGATTGATTGACGGACTAGCACGCTCTCAAGAATGATTCATTCATACCCACTAACTATGACAGTTCCTCTTCTTATGACAGACCCACGAGACGCGGCACCCACCAACCACGGCACCCACCAACCACGGCACCCACCTGGCCGGCGACGAGGCCCTCCGACCCCACGGCCTTGCCCAGGTCCGCGATCACCCGCACGATGCGCTCCGGCGGCACCGACGACGGCGTCGCGCGCGCCACGTGCTCGAAGGCGAACGACAGCATGGCGTCGCCGGCCAGCACTGCCACGTCCTCGCCGTACACCTGGCACGCGGGGAATGGGGGCGACAAGTCACAGTACGTTTCAATTCACAAGCTTATCTCCTCTTTTCCACGCCGGTTTTCCAGATTATTGAATCTCCTTATTCTCGCAAGGAAACCGAACGCTAGTAATCCACCAGCGTTTTGCACGCAACGGTGGGTAAAGCCGTCCGCAGAATGCGCGGCGTACCTTGTGGTTGGTGGGCTTGCCGCGGCGGAAGTCGTCGTTGTCCATGCACGGCAGGTCGTCGTGGATGAGCGACATCGTGTGGATCATCTCCGTCGCGCACGCCGCCGCCATGGCCGTCTCCTGCGAACCCCCCACCAGCTCGCACGCCGCGATGCACAGGCACGGCCGCACGCGCTTGCCGCCTGCCAGCAGCGAGTAGCGCATGGCCTCGTGGATGCGCTCGGGGTACTGCAGCGGCACCGCCGCGTCCAGCGCCTGGTTGACTGCTATGGCCTTGGCCCTCATGTACGCCTCGAAGTTGAACTCTGAGGATGGGGAGAACCGACGCGGAGGGAAATGCATGACAGGGAGGAGAGACTTTCGGTAGGGAAACAGGGAATTTATCAGATAAGCTTGGAGACACATGCTATTGTAATGCGACTGAAGTCTGCTACCGGAATTAGAGCATTTAATGTGGCAAATTTCGACCAGCGTTGTAATGCCTCTAAAGCATGAAATACGATCCAGGAGAATCACGTCCCGCACCTTCGGTCACTATGGAGTCTAGTTGGCTGGACATCTGAACATCTGCGACGGCCTTCTGAGCCACTGGCATTCGCCGCGCTGCTCCCTGCTGCACCTGCTGCCGCCGGCCGCCATCCTGTGTGCTGCCGTCTGATGGGATCCCCCCGCCGGCAGTCAGCGAGGCACTGACTGAATGGCTGACGGCCACCTTCCTCGCAGCAGGGGATTTCCCCTTGGAGCTTGTTAATAGCAAACAGCTCTTTGAGAAAGCGATTTTTGACGAAACACCAGCCATGGCGACTTTCTCTCTGGAATCAGCTCGGGAGAAGGGTTCTCCGAGTACGGGGCACAACGTAACCTCCTCCGCTGTGATTCTACCGTCACTTCAGTGCTGGACTGTGCAATTCCCTTTCCCAGGATTAGGTGCTCTACTTTAGCATCAATGGCGAAGCTAGGCTTAGAAGATGCACATCTACAGCAGTGACAAGCAAGCAAGATGAGAAAGGTAAGAGTTGTTAGTGTCGCCTGAGCAACAGACGAACACACGGAGCGACAGACAGAACAACACCCTCAGCAATGCGGAAATGGCTGGAAGAGCACCACCACAAGAGCCTTGAGAATGCCTAAGACTCTCTTCCACCAGCCTGAATGCTGAATCCGAGTTCCTGGAAAGGTAGGGAGGACAAGAGAACACGGGTTGACTGGCTGAACCGGCAGAAGCCGAGCCGTGAATCCACACAGGTGCCACTCAGTGTTCTCAGCAGAAGCCTATCACATAGCGCACTGCCACGTTGACTAATCGCCACGTCAGATTCCGGAGGTCGCGAAAGCACATTGACGAGTTTCGCCCAAGCGGGGTTGTGTTTTGCGACGGGATCGGATTCCCCAGCAGGAGGTTGCTGATCGCGTGCGGAAGAAAGCCACTCCGCGGTGACCACGTAAGCCGCGGTGGATTCGTCGTCACCCTCAACATGCAGCCTCTTCAAAGCCAAAGGTGAGACGCAAAGGCTTCGATATAAGCGCAATCACGGCTTCAGGATGGAAAGTAGATTCAACTACGATATTGAAGGGCATCTACACTACATAATATGCTAGCCCATCAAACCTACTTCAAGCTTCAAATGGCCAATGACCACACAAGGAGCCCAGAACTAAACAAGGTCACGTGTAATCCAAAAACTACATCTAGGCCAACCACAAATAGCGCAGGGATGCCAGATTGACATGGTCTAGGCATGCAGGGCAGTGTGGTAGGAGCAAGGATACAAGCTGGTGTTGTCAATTGACGAATGCAGGGAATGATGCAGGATTTGAAGGGATAGATAAATGGCAACGGCAATCCATAAGTGCAGGGGGTGATGATGGACAGAGCAGCAGAGAAACGTGAGGGAAAAGGACTTGTGCCTCGTGATTGCATGTTTATGCAGGTGCATGATGACACCCAGACCGGGAATGCGAAGGGTGAGAGAAACAATGCATGTGACACTGCCTTTCACATGGTGCAGAGGAATGGAGATGCAACACATGCAACACATGCATGCATGACGGCCTGACAAACATGTAGACACATAAGTACCAACCACTGACACATGGCATACTGTGGCATGGCATGGCAGGGAGCAGTGCAATGATGACATCAGCCTGCAAGGTTGGGGAAAGGAGAAGAGGAGGGCGAAGAGGCATCACGGGATGGGTGAGCTCAATACGCACGTGGGCACACAGACAAATGCTGCCAATAGACTCCCTGCCGTAGCAGGCAGTTGAGGCCTTCACATTATGTTGGAGGAACGGCAGGATCTGACTGCACACCTAAAGACCCGGCAGAGATGCACCCAGTGCGTGGCTCCATTCCCTCCCCCGGCCCCTCTCCCCTCCCCTCGTCACCCCACTCTCCCAACTCACCCCACTCATCCTAACAAGAAGTCCGTCAATCAGTCAGAATCACTTGAGCTGCGAGAGCTGTTGGACCTGCGGAGTGGTTGATAATAAGAGAGGGGGGAGGGGTGCGGCATGAGTGTGTGTGCGGTGCCCCAATGACAGGATGGCAGGCCACCAGCCAGCGACACTGCTGCCGTGGGAGCTCTTGGACCTGCGATGCGCTCTATAATGGGTGAGCGGAACGGTGAAGGGGAGGGAGGAAATGGGGAGGCGGGGAGGGAGGGAGGGAGAAAGGAAGGGAGGTAGTGCCACGGCCCGTTGGTGCATGGCATGGGAGATAACACACCCATGGCGTGACGTGGACGAAGAATGTGGGATATGTGTGTATGTATGACAAGAGATCGTCGCATGCCATGGGGCATGGCAATATGCCACGGAGGGTGCTTGAATTGAATGAACAGTGCACCAACAGGGTCAGACACCAGCTCCAGATCGCTCCTCTCTGCCCCCCGCCCGACTCGCACCCCTTTTAAATTACAACTTGCTCAAGCTCAGAACCCAAATTGCTCAACCCGAGTCAACAGGAGGTCGGTGGGTTGGAAAACGAAAACGTATTGGGTGCGACACTTGAGGGCGTTGTTCGATTGGTCGTTTCTAGCCACACCGGGCCCAGTTTGATCCCTTCAGCTAATTTGGGACCTGGGCTTTAACACATTGCCCATCTATCCACCTGGTCAGGAAGCCTGCAGTCTGCTTCACTACCTCCCTCTCCTCATACTGTACTCCAGCAATCCTCACAGCTCACCTGCTGGGGCTGCTCTTGGCTGGCCGCTTGCGAGGAGGCGACCTCTGCACGCAGCAAGGAAGGGTGAGGCAGCATACAGGGGGGAACGGTTTGAAAAAGAGAGGGGGAAGGAATATGGAGAGGAGTGCGGAAAGAGGTAAGTACGAGGGCAGACCTCCATGCATTTAAAACACACAGATGCGCCCAAACAGTTACGGCCACAAAGTGCTCAACAGCCACACACACAGCCACAAAGAGCATGCATCTCAGGCAGCTCACTCACAAACATACTCGCATGCACCACTACATACCCCAAGCCCACCCATGCATCCGCCCATGCATCCCCGAGGCTCACCCTGCGCCGGTCGCCGTCAGACGAGGAGGTGGCGGAGGAGGAGGACGGCGACTCTGAGCGCGCACGCTTGGGGGGAGGAGAGCGGTCGGGCCTGAGGGAAGGATGCACGGACACCGGCACTTGAGCGCGATTCAAGGAGAGACAACAGGCGGCCAGGGGGAGGACGGCAGGCAGACGAGACGGGGGGGAGAGAGCACAGGAGCGTGGATGGAGATGGGACGAAGCAGAAGAGAAGGTTCAGCTGGGCCGCTGGGGGACGGGGGTGGAACGAGGTGGGGAGCACAACAGGGGGGAGGGCTGGGGACCGACCTGCGGGGGGGCGGTGGTGGGGGCGAGCGCTGGCGTCGGGGGGGAGGGGAGCGCGAGCGGCGGCGCATCGGGCCCGGGCTGGAGCGACGGGCGGGGGGGGAGCGACGAGGGGGGGAGGGACGCCGGCCAGGGGAGGAACGACGGCGGGGAGGTGGAGATCTGGGATGGGGGGGAGGGGGGGAGGAAGGAGAAGCTGTGACAAGGGGGAGCACGGAGGTGGGAAAGGCAGGCCAGGGAGGTGGCTCTAGGCGCGGCACAACAAGATGAGAGGGAGGGGATGCAAGAAGAGGAAAGCCACAAAGGTAGGAAGAGGAGTGAAGTAAAAGGAGGTGGCGCGAGCGAGAGGGAGGGGACAACCACAGGGGACGGGGAGGAGGGGCGAAGCTGCTAAAAGCGAATCAAGTGGCTACCTTTGGCCGCGGTACGGGATGGGCGAGCGGCGCCTGGCAGGGCTTCTCACGCGGCGGGGGGGAGAGGGACTGCGCTGCCTGCGAGGGGGAGATCTGCAGGGGGGGGGAGGAGAGAAGGGGGGGGGGGGGGAAGGGAGGGGGAGAGGGGCAGCAGACAAAGAATGGACACCGTAGAGCGACTTCCCTGCGACGCCCTATGCCCTGTTAGGCTGTTACACCCACCCACCACGCCCTATGCTCTGTTAGGCTGTTACACCCACCCACCACGCCCTATGCCCTGTTAGGCTGTTACACCCACCCACCCCGCCCTATGCCCTGTTAGGCTGTTACACCCACCCACCACGCCCTATGCCCTGTTAGGCTGTTACACCCACCCACCCCGCCCTATGCCCTGTTAGGCTGTTACACCCACCCACCACGCCCTATGCCCTGTTAGGCTGTTACACCCACCCACCCCGCCCTATGCCCTGTTAGGCTGTTACACCCACCCACCACGCCCTATGCCCTGTTACACCCACCCACCACGCCCTATGCCCTGTTAGGCTGTTACACCCACCCACCCCGCCCTATGCCCTGTTAGGCTGTTACACCCACCCACCACGCCCTATGCCCTGTTACACCCACCCACCACGCCCTATGCCCTGTTAGGCTGTTACACCCACCCACCACGCCCTATGCCCTGTTAGGCTGTTACACCCACCCACCACGCCCTATGCCCTGTTAGGCTGTTACACCCACCCACCACGCCCTATGCCCTGTTAGGCTGTTACACCCACCCACCCCGCCCTATGCCCTGTTAGGCTGTTACACCCACCCACCCCGCCCTATGCCCTGTTAGGCTGTTACACCCACCCACCACGCCCTATGCCCTGTTAC
Organism: Closterium sp. NIES-67; assembly: GCA_027943415.1. NCBI lineage: Eukaryota > Viridiplantae > Streptophyta > Zygnematophyceae > Desmidiales > Closteriaceae > Closterium > Closterium sp. NIES-67. The sequence continues at coordinate 66,388 of BQMB01002221.1, read as the reverse complement.
ACCCACCCACCACGCCCTATGCCCTGTTAGGCTGTTACACCCACCCACCCCGCCCTATGCCCTGTTAGGCTGTTACACCCACCCACCCCGCCCTATGCTCTGTTAGGCTGTTACACCCACCCACCACGCCCTATGCCCTGTTAGGCTGTTACACCCACCCACCCCGCCCTATGCCCTGTTAGGCTGTTACACCCACCCACCCCGCCCTATGCCCTGTTAGGCTGTTACACCCACCCACCACGCCCTATGCCCTGTTAGGCTGTTACACCCACCCACCCCGCCCTATGCCCTGTTAGGCTGTTACACCCACCCACCCCGCCCTATGCCCTGTTAGGCTGTTACACCCACCCACCCCGCCCTATGCTCTGTTAGGCTGTTACACCCACCCACCACGCCCTATGCCCTGTTAGGCTGTTACACCCACCCACCACGCCCTATGCCCTATGCCCTGTTACACCCACCCACCACGCCCTATGCCCTGTTACACCCACCCACCCCGCCCTATGCCCCCCACTCATGTAACATCATATACTCCCGTGCCCTGCATGGGGCATGCCATCTGGAAGCTTCCTCACTGGCTGATCTGCCAACGAACCGGCCGTGCCCCACCCCGACCTACCGCACGGGCGAGCGCCTCCTGCCCCCTCGTGGCGGGGACGGCGACCTTCCCCTTGCGCCTCCCCCTCTCCCTGGGGACCTCCGCCGCGGTGACACCCCCCTGCCGCCCCGCTCCCCCTCCCTGCCCCGCTCGCCCTCTCTCTCCCGCTCCGCCTCCCTCCCCCTGTCCGCCCTGTCCCTGTCGGTCGGCCTGTCGCGGTCCCTCACGTCCCCGCGGCGGCGGGGGGGCGAGTCTACGGCGCGGCGAGGGGGAGGCGGCGGGGGGAGCGGCTCTGGCCTGCGCACGGGCTTTGGCGCGAGCACGAACTGCGCGCTGACCACACTGCCGTCGATCTGCGCCTGGAATAGATGCGGGGAAAGGTGGGGGAGTGGGGAGGTGAGTCGGGGGGGACAGGGGGAAGAGACGGGCAGGAGTGAGGAGAGGAGAGGCGGGCGAGTGCAAGAACGAAGGTGAAAGCAGAGCGAGCACCAACTGCGCGCTGACCACACTGCCGTCGATCTGCGCCTGGCGGGGATGAGAGGGAGGGGAAGGGAGGGGAAGGGATGGGATGGAAGTCAGCCAGGTCAACCCTACGCATCCAGTGTGCCACGCTCATCCCATCCACGTGGCACCCACTCACCCCATCCATGTGCAGGCGCGCCTTCTCTGCATCGGCGCGCTTCTTGAACTCCACGTAGCCGTAGCCCTTGGGCAGATTCACCTGCGGCACACAGCGACGCGCGGCAGAGACGAGGGGGAAAGGAAAGGGGAAGCCGCACGGAAGGCGAGAGTGAACAAGCAAGGCGGCATGCCGAATGACCGAGGTGAGGATGCCTGGTAGCTGCGGACAGATGCAACAAGCCGAGAACGTAAACACAGGGAAGGCAGGAGGGGAAGAGAGCAAGGATGAGGAGCGAACAGGAGTAAGAGGACAGGAGTAAGAGGACAGGAGTAAGGAGAGAGGACAGGAGTAAGGAGAGAGGACAGGAGTAAGGAGAGAGGACAGGAGTAAGGAGAGAGGACAGGAGTAAGGAGAGAGGGCAGGAGTAAGGAGAGAGGACAGGAGTAAGGAGCGAGGACAGGAGTAAGGAGAGAGGACAGGAGTAAGAGCGAGCAAGCACAGACAGAGAGGAGGGAGGGGGGTAGAGCAACTCACGACGCGGTCCATTGCGATCTCCACTTTACTCAGCTCGCCGTACAGCCCTGCCACGCACACACGGATCGCGGAGATTGGAGACGCGCACAGGACGCGACAGCCCGCACAGCCCGCACAAGAACCAGCGCAATAGCAGGCGGACACCGGAGAAGTTCAGAAATCGCGCGACAAGATCCATGGCGAGGCAAGGAGAGCACTTGAGCGGGACGGGATGCGCACTGCTGTGTACCCCGCGTGCTGCTGCTGCTGCGCTCACCGAACGCCCCGCGTGGGGCTGCTGCGCTCACCGAACGCCCCGCGTGGGGCTGCGGCGCTCACCGAAGATCTCTTTGAGGTGGTCCTCGTTGACGTTGCGCGTGAGGCACCCCACGTACAGCATTGTCGTCTCCGGCGTCGCCGACCGCTTCCTGCGGCCAGGGCGTGACGGGGTGACGGGAGCACGAGCACATGGAGAACGACGAACACATAGCGAATGACGAGGTCCTAGGGATTGACGAGCACACGGGGCTGAGGTAGCACACTGGGAAAGGACGCAGCACACCTGTCATTGGGCGACGGGCTTCGCTTCTTGGAATCAGCGGCGCCGCTCTCCTTCTTGCTCTGCGCGGTCGTCGGCCTCGCGCTGCAGGGGACGGAGGAAGAAGCGACATCGTGAACACTAGGTACCGAATAGCGACATAGTTATTTGGTACCCTGGACCTCGATCCCTGGACCTCCTAAGCGTGATTTCAAGCCGAAAAACACCTAGGCTTAACGATCCTCCGGGGACAGAGACAGGGAGCAATAACGCTGCAGTGTCTAGCAACCAACGGCAGGACGGACCCTTTCTTCGGCGGCGGGCTCCGGCTTCTGGAGGAGTCGGAGTCGGATCGAGAGGGCGAGGAGGAGCGTGAGCGAGAGGCGGAGCCGGAGTACGACGAGGAGGGCGACTTGGACTTGGACTTGGACTTGGAGTCCGACCCGGACTCTGATGACGGCTTCTTCGCCATGGCACGGATAGCTAGAGGCAAATGCGATCTGACTGTTTAGAGCCGCAAGCTGCTCAGTCTAGCGGTGCGATCTGGTTACTGACAGCAACGGGCATCACGACCTAGAAGTGCTATGGTAGTTAGTCGATGATGGCGACGAGCAGCGCTACGTGCGGAGAAGGTCTACGACTGACCTACCTGCGATGACCACTCGTGCTACGAGTTCTGAACTCAATGCAGCAAAAGGCTTCTGGAAGCCTCGCAACCTCGTTCTCGGTATAGAGATTTTGCTTCTTGTGTTGGGGTGTATGCAATTAGGAGGTTGGGAGTTGGTGACTAGGCTATAACATACAAATTACTAAATCCAAGAAGCTGGGGCACCTGCCAGTAAAGAGGGCAACACCAATCCCTGAGTCATAGCAGGAATTGCTAACTGATACTCCATTGCATGTGCCATTATTTCAGAGTGGCTACAGCAGCTGATACTGGTACGGCTGCAGGCCATGCCGCACACAGATCTGAGCATTTTGAACAAAGCAGACACCACTACCTATATTGTGACAAGGAGAGAAAAGTAGAGTGCAAAGCTAGACAGTGTACTTATCCATGGCTGACCTTGACCCTTTCTGGTCCGCCTGCACAGGAAACAAGACGCATTAGGGAAATGCACTCCTGTTCAGAAATGTCCGGGAACAATAGCAGGAGGAGCACGCACTGAAGAACATGGAAACTAACAGACAGCATTGCTAACTTACAAAAGAGGCAAATCCAATTTGCTCTGTAACGCCCAGGATCTCCTTCAGTTGCTTGCCGATGCTTGTCTGCACCCAGAACCAGCCAACCAAACAAGAAGAGGTGGCAAAACCTCTCAGGCACAGTCATCCCATGCCAAATGCACGCCCTCTGATTCAAAGCAACAGCACAAGCACACAGTTATCCCATGCCAAATGAAGCTCCAGGCGTACCTGAATGGTTTCGCTGCCAGCGGATTTGGTCCAGAGCGCCACTCTGTCCTTGCCCGTTCGGATGCTCACCACGGCGCCACAGATGTCGTTGCCCTCCTCGATCTGCTCCCCGATCATCGCCAGCATCTGCGGTGTAGGGGAATGGCGGCAGCACGTGACTAGGACAATTTGGAACAGAGGGAATCAATGGCTGAGTTCAGAAGCATGGAGGAACGCAGCGGGGATACGCAGTGAGCGATACGCGTTACAGTGCACAATCAGAAGCTGTCAAATAGTCGTCCACCGATTGGTTTACCCATTTCAATGTGCAACCAGGCGCTGGCAGCCTGACACAGTATCCCTTACCATGTGCAGCCACGTGTTGTCAAGGTACTCCTTGCTCCGCGAGCACGGGATGGTCCAGGAGCCGCCCTTCTCGCACTTGGGGTCCTCCCACTTGGGCTGGATGCCGTCCTTGAACAGGTGCATGTCCGCCTTGTTCATCAGCTTGCTCGGCTGCACTATGTTGTTGTATAGACTGCAGACGAAGAAGAATTAGTATTAAAACAAAAAAAGCAGCGATCATAGGATGGAGCAGGGAGGTTGAAAAATAAATCATATGACCATTGAGAATAGTGCGGAAGACAAGGATAGCGAGACGCGGGACGACTTCTAATACCCGTAAAGCACCGGACCACCAGGTTGGAACTACACCAGAAAAATGGCTACAGGTCAGCGATCATTTAACGACGCGGGTCTGGCACTGATGGAGAGCAAAAAGCCATTGAGCCACGCACCACCAGAAGTCCTCGACGGTCCCGAAGGTGAAGATCACGCGGAGCGAGCTTCCCCACGAGCTGCCGCCTTTCCCGCGGTGCTGCGGGTTGTCGAACCACAGCGTCCACCGGTGCTCCAGCGGGTGCTTCACCAGGGCTTCGCTCTCCGGCGCCGCTGCTGCTGTCGTCTCCGCCTGCTCCGCCGCTGCTGCGTTCGTCTCTGTCTCGGTCTGCTCTACGGCCGCCATGTCTCAAGCGATGGAAAGGACCAGACGACTATGCGATTTAACTGCTCAGGTCCTTTTCAAAACCCTAGTTCTTTCTTAGCCTGGTAGGGTAGCAGCACGCGGAGACTACAACTATTTCCTCGACTTTCCGCGGATTCTTCGTAGTCTGCGATTACCGCAGACCTAATTTCAGTAAAATCGCTGCAAGCCGGACAAAGAGCGGCAGCAACGAGAGGGTTGCTGGAAATCTGACCGCGTGAGGCGGCGTTGGAGGATAGAGATGGGCGAGCGATGGAGCACACCTGGGGAGGGAAGGCTGACTGGAGGGGAAAGCGATGATTGAGGTGGAAACTCAAGTGAGGATAATACCGGTATAAGGAACTTCGCTAACATGTTCCCGGATGGCATTGTGTATTTTACAACATGCACATTGCTATGAACTTTGCAGTCCATCCAAATATCTCTTAATACATTACATATTTGCATCATATAATGCTCATTACATAAGAAGCTAGGTATTAGAACCTACCAACTGTACAAACACATGCACCTTCACCCCTTCCTAATGTGAAACAAGGCATGACGCATGAACCTGTTGGGATCATGCGACAAGGCTCTGTAAAGAACAATCAACACAGGATCGCACTGAGCTGCCCTCTCGATCAACTCATCCTGCTCGGCCTCAGACATTGCCAACATCCCCGGTTCCTCCCTCCTCCGTTCCTCTCCTCCGTCCTGCCTAATTCCTCCTAGCTCCATCTCTTCTCCCCACCCAGCGCCCTGTTCCAAACTACCAGGCGAGAGGTGGTTGGAAGCAGCTTCCATTGGGGTTGCTGTGGACATGGGCTGATTAGCCGGACCAAGCGTGCGGACACTGCCATTGGCTGAATCTGTGCGGGCTGCGCCAGCCTTGGGTGCTGAAGTTGGTGGAGCTGATGATGGTGCTGTTGCTGCTGCTGCTGCTTGTGAGCGTTCAGAGTTACCCAATAAGGGAGGAGTGGAGGAAGAGGCAGATGAGCGCTGAGGAGATGACCCAGGCACTGCTGCAGAGGTAGCGACTATGGTTTGAATCATGGCGACAGCTATGTCAGCATCACTCTTCCCCTGCCCTCCCTGCCTCCCGCTGTTGTCACGCCAGCTGCTCTCACTGGCACCAGACGCAGGTACTGCTGTATCTGGACTCATGCCCACTGGCTGGACAGCGGCTGGTGGTGCTGATGATGGTGCTGGTGATGCAAGCGGTGCTGCTGCTATTGCTGGTGGCGCTGGTGCTGGTGCTGATGGTGCTGCTGCTGGTGGAAGACTTGAAGCTGGTGGTAAAGGTGTTCCCGCCATTCCTGGGCTTGCGAATCCTGCAGCAGCTACAGCACCATTGGCTGCCAGTTGGCCTCTCACCATTGGCTGTGCTGCAGCCTGCACGCCCCCATTTCTTGCTGCAGCAACTGGCGGTACCTCACTCTGTTGTGCCCAACCACTGCTGCCACCATTAATGTCACCTCTCACGAAATCGTCTCCCATACTTCTTATTCCTACATTGCCTGCCCTGCTCCTGCTAACAGTGCTCATGCCATCGCTTATGCTGCTATTGCCAGTGCTGCTGCTGCTATCTACAATCGCAGTGCTGCTGCCGCCAGCATCACCCTTCCCTCCATTGGCTACTCCTTCCAGAGGGGCAGTCCCCTTGGCCCCACTCCCCCCTGCTGCTCCCCCCGCCCCTGCTCCTGCAGTGGGCGAGGGAACGGTCTTGGCAGCTCGCGAGGGCAGGCAGTGGAGGGTGGCAGGGGTGCGCGACCAGATGACAAACCCAAAGTCGGGGATCAGCGCCAGGTCCTTGGCCAGACGCAGGGGCTCCTGCGAAGGGCGGAGCCGGGGAGAGATGAAATGAGTTGAGCTTCTGAGTTGATGCAAAATGGCAGGGGTGCAACCAGATGACAGACAAAGCCACAGTCGGGGATGAGAGCCAAGTCCTTGGCCAGGCGTCGGGGCTCCTGGGAGGGACAGAGTGGGACAGCAAGGGAGCAGGGAACGCAAAAAATGGGACCTGGGCAAGCCACAAAGTGAGTAGCGACCACATAGTAAAGAGCACATGAGAGCGAGCATATCCAACATCACGAACAGCATGTGTAGAGGTGGGAGGCGGTGCACTGACCACGAAGTCCCCCGAGTTGGGGATCCAGAGCGCCAGCTGCTGCACCTCACTGGCGCCCTCAAGCCCGTTCGCCAGGGCTATCTTGGCGCGCACCGCGTTCTGCCCGCGCAGAGGGAAGGGTAGTGGGGGGTGAGTGGTCCGACACACAGGGAACACAGGACGAGCCGTGGAGGGTGGGTGATGTGCGTGGGACGGTTATGAACAGTCACCATCTTAGCATGCAACTCACCCGCATGTCTCAAAACCCGACGCACTGCTATCGCGGTGGACTAATAAGAAGTCAGTCAAATTAAAGCTCACAAGAGACGGCACTCGGATGGTGATGGATTTCATGCTGCCGTTGGGCGCATCATACGCCTCCAGGTCCCACTCTATGCTGCGAAACGTCTTGCCAAACACCAGCGTGCGCCAGTACAGAGCGACCTGAGGGCATGCAGGGAGGAGAACAAGGTGAGAAAAAAAAAACTTTGAAGGCGATCCTAACATTTCGCCAAACACTGGCAGAGAAGGAAAAGAAGGCGAGCAGAGGCGTACCAGGCTAGCGCCCCCAAACGAGCGCCAGAGAGCGTCCATCTGCGGCACGACTGCGACTGCCACCGGCGCTGCTGCGGCTGTCTTGGCTGCAAAGCCCAGCCCCGCCATGCCAAACACCGTGCCCGCTGCACTGGCTGCCGGGCCGAACAGCATCCACCTGATGGCACGGGCGGGAGAGAAGGAGAGGGTAGGACTTGGGGTGAGAGGAGAGGTGGGAGCGAGGGAAAGATGGGCGCGTGGCCAGGCGGGAAAGGGCATCCCACTCTCCGTGGTAACCCTATCCCGACTCACACCTCACCACCGCTTTTCACACCTTACAGCAGCTCCTCACAGACACTTCCAGTCTCACCAGGGTTCTTTCTCCACCACAGCAGGCTGCGGCCCCACGCCCTTGAGCCACTCCTGCACGTTCACATACACATACGCGCCCGCCGCTATGGGCAGCACGGTGAGCACCACCATGGTGGCCACCTCCACCACTGTGCTCTGGGTCGCCGCCGCCACCACCCCCGCCCTCCACCGCCTCAACCTCTCCTCCGTCCGCGCCTTGCTGCTCATCCCCTCCCTCTCCCCCTCTCCCTCTCCCCTCCTTCCCCCTCTCCGCTTCCTAAACCTTCTCCCCCGCGCGTCCACCCCCCACCGTCCCCTGTCCGCCTCCTGGCGCTGCCGCTCCCGCTCCAGGAGCACGTCACGCGCGTACTCGTTATAGAGTCGCGAGAGCTGCGGGTCCTGGCTGACGGCCTGGCGGAGCTCGCCCCACTCGTCCTCCAGCGACGACCCCTCGATGCCCCCCCGCGACACCTCCTGCAGCAGCGCCATCTCCACCACTGCGCGCTCTAGCACCTTCCGCTCCGCCCCGCCTGCTTCCGCATCCGCGGGGGAGGCGAGCGGGGAAGGGGAAGGGGAAGGGGAAGGGGAAGGGGTAGCAGAAGTAGCACTCGAGGCGGCGGAATCGCCTGCGTACAGCTCAGTTCGATTCACGAAGGGCCCTCGTGTGTACTTGGACCTTAAAGCTGTACTTTCATCGCTGCTACTGCCACTTCCTTCACTGTCACTCGGGGCGCTGCTGCTACCGACGCTGCCGAACCCGTTGTCCCCTGCATTACGGTCTCTCTTTGCAGAACTTCTGCGCTTCAGCCTACTCGCTGCACGCGCCACGGCCAAATCCTCCCTCCTCCGACTCTCGCGCTCCTCTCCTCCGCCAATCCCATTCGCCCCTCCGCCTCCATCCCCCCATTCTTCCCCCAGTTCCGCGCGCCCCCGCGGATTCGCAGCGGAAGCAACGCCTAGTCCCAGCAGCGAGAGTACGTTTTCCAGTGCCTGCAGCTGCTCCTGAAGCTGCGCCTGCAGCTGCGCCTGCGCCTGCTGCAGCTGAGCCCCCATGCCTTCCACGGTCTGTGCGCCATTCCCACTCTCCCCTTCCGTCTCCCCAGTCGCTCCTCTCACTGCCGCTGCGGCATCACCAGGTGCAGCCGCAACCGCCACTGTTCCGCTCGTCGCTGCGACCGCTGCTTCCGCTTTGGGAAAGCTCTTCTCGCTGCTGCTGCTGCTCGAGGCGACAGATGTGTCAGGATACGCCGTCACGCCGTTGGATATGCTATCGGATGTGATGCCAGTGACCGCAGGTGATGGCATTCCAGGGTTTCTTGGCCTCGCGGATGTTGGGATCTGTGCATCCGCTGCAGGATTTGCTGAGGATTCCGCTCTGTACGATTCAGAATGTACCGGTTGGTCGGACTGATGCGCGGAGGACCAGTCCTTCGCCAGCGATAATTGCGACGGTTGCGACGTCTCGAGCGGCCTCTCGGCATGGCCTGCGACGGGCTGCGACGAAACCTCATCGTGGGGTACGTCAAAACGCTCGGCACCGCCAGCAGCTGGCGCGTTGGCTTCTGGAATGGAAGCACCGTGGTCACTAACGTCCAGATGCGGTGATTCTGCGGCTTGCGGCATAGGTTGTGTCTCTAAAGACGCCACATCAGGGGGGGGTGCGGGTTCGTCGCTCGACGAGTCGTCGCTCAGCTCCGGGCTCAACGCTGAGACATCGTCAACACCCCTCGACCTGCATAGCGACAGCGGTGACGGCCGATGCTTGATACATGTCAGTCGTGTATCTACGGATGAGGGAACTGGGGGAATGTACAGCCTCCTGCCTGGTTTGTGGTCTGAATGTCTGACAGAGGCCCGGACGATAACTCTTACATGGGATGTGGATAAGTATGAATGAGGCGCGGACAATGCGACCGTCGGAGCCATCAGGTAACGGGGATAGTGAGCTACTTCCTGCAGGAACTGCTCATTCTCTGGAGCACCTAGACTTGCCTGTGATGACAACAAGCTGCGACTGAAGCACTTGAATCTGAAGTATTCTGGGATCAAGGGTCTACCTAGTGATGGAATGTGGTGGCCCAAGCCAGCCGACATGGTTTGGTGTCTAGTCTGGAGCTAAGGGCGTGGAACATACAGTTCTTCTCTTTGGATACCGGAACTGAGTTCCGGAACATACTGTTCTCTGTTCCAGCAACACAAAACAGAGAACAACGCTGGAATATCCTGTTCCGAAACCCATCGCTGTTTGGATTTGCCACCTGGTACCTCCGTTCGAAAATTCAAACTGCTACAGTGTTTGCGAAGCACATGACGAACAGTCTGTATCTTCCGTAACGTCGTCCATCTCCCCCGCAGCCGTACTTCAAGGACATTGTGGTCGCAGGCATTTGGGTTGTTCGTTTCGCATGTGCTGCCGTTGGGGGTGCGACGCTGGTTCTTTCGCGGGTTTCGTGAGGCGCATGGGGTGACAGACAAGACAGCTCGTCGATTTCGTCGGGCGGCATATCCATCACTTTTTTGGAATGGGGGGTAGGCCGTTCGGACAACTGTTGGGTCTGGCCGTTCGGACAGTCTTGACCCCCCGCCAACTGTGTTTACTGTTCCCCTCGCGACAGTATTCAAGAAACGTCTCTCGAGATCTGACGAAATTCGTAACCCGAAAATGTCCGGACAGCTGCCAATTCCGGAACCGTAAGTTTCCACGCCCTAAGGGCGTGGTACGTACGATCACGACTCCCTATCACGAGGTGACTGGAGCAGACTGTACCACGCGAAAAATGCCAAAACCGCTCTCTAAATTACTGTACCATTCTGAGCGTTCGAACGGTGCCCCATTCGTGATCGTATGTACCACGCCATGTCGCACGATGTCTACTTGGAATGGAATTTGGAGATGGAATCTTGGAAGAAGGTTGAAGCAGGGGGCTCAGTATGAAAGTTGGGCAAGCACGCGAAATGATGCAACATGGCGAGGAAGAAGAGTACAGAATAACACCGGTTTCAGTGTTCACTTGATGATTCAATATTATCCCAGTTTCTGTGGCTGAAAACGCGTACACAATGTTTCTCTTCAGGTGGCGTTGGCTTGAAGCAAGAGGTTGGCATTTCCTTGCTCCCGTCAGCCTTGGGGGTGTCGAATTTACCTCGCAACTCATGATGGGACTTCAACTAACTGTTGCGACCAGCTGGGCCGACGTCAGCAACCAACAGAGGCATGGACGGAAACCGTGACGTTTCCATTCTGAGGCGCCACTTAGCTAATTCCCGTTTGCTGTTCCACCCACAACCTGCACTAGTAAGCTCGGTTAGCCAGCACTTCAGTCGAATCGAAACGCCAGAGCCAGATTAGCGATACCACGTCAGACTTGTCTGGCGGCCTGACGTGGAATTGAGAGGCTGGCATAGGGATTGGCGCACACGGTAGCGGACCGCGGCATGCATGTCTGCTTCCCCCAAACTTCACCAGCTGCAGAGTGAAATTCTCAAGAACAACTTCCTGGTCGCCTTCTCCATGGTGCTCGGGAGACTTTCGATTCCAGCCAGGAATTTGAAGACGTTGGTTTGTCTTTAGGTATGCCCTGACTCCTTGCCGTTACCCCAAGATTAGCTCTTAGTTTTTGTACTTCCTACACTAAGCCGGAGATTAGGTGCCTGAGGCTAGGGGTGCGATGGTACTTTGCGGATTCCCTACGTATGTGAGCAAGACGTTGTGCAAGGCAAGCTGATGCTTAGCGTTGGTTGCGGAAGCCGCCCTTTATTTTTCCCCTTCCTCCTCAGCAGCAATGCCTAGTCGCATACTATTTGACCGTACAAGCCACACTTCTGCTCTTTCGCAGACCTATCGCCGAATACAATCCGAAGTGGCTGCTGAATGGCCACTGTTTAAGGAGAAGTGGACGATAATTGTCTCTGGTATACTTTTTCAGGCACGTATGTGTATGCTCTTTGAATAACCTGGCGTTGCAGCAAAGAGGACCGTTGACCATGCGATTCTGTTACGTATATGCAGTTTATCCACGGGTTTTTAACTCGAACAGCTCATTTCCTCCACGCTCCTCGCCCTCTGTTACACGATGTTGGCTTCGAACTCGTCCCCGTGAGTACCTTCTTCTTTGTCGATCCCATTCTTGGGAAAGCCGCTTCCGTATTTCAAGCTGGATGTCATATGAATCTCCACAGCGTTCCTCGAGCTGCCTATCTTTTACATTCCTCACATCCTCTCTTTACATGGCAGGAGATTGGTCCTGAAAATTTCTTCATCAGTGAATACCTCTTCTTCGCTATCTTCATTCCTTGCTGCATTGTAAGACCTTAAGAATGGATTGCACTGGCTCTGTCAGATGACCTTAAGAATGGATTGTCTGATGACTTGTGCTTTCTATTGAGCAATCTTGCTTGCGGGCCATTGTATCCTAACTCTCCAATCAGAACATGGACTTTCTTGATGTCAATTGTCATATATTTCCCTTTGCTTCAGTGGACATTCCATCCCTTCGTGTGCACTAAGAAGCAATTTTACACCGTGCTACTGTGGTGCAAGGTTCTTACGGTTTTTGTGGTAAGCATTTTCCACGTCTAAAACGTTATGTCCGCATGAGCTACGCTTGTCATGGAGCCTCGAAGTCTATTCTGTTTTGTTCTCCCCAGTGATGCCTGATACCGACCCTATGGTGATTTATGGAAAATTTACTTGTCTTCACAGATCTGCCAGACTCTTCGAGTGTTGTCCTTCACGGCAACGCAACTACCTGGTCCTGCACCTCATTGTAGACAGGTAATCAAGCATTAGTTCCTGTCTCGCACAGTCTGAAAAAAGTCGTCTCTCTGACACACCCGGTCTTCATGAATTTGCAGGGATCTCCCACCGCCATCCTCAAGTACACTGGACTTCATGATGTACTGCACCTCAATGGTGGGCAAAGTAGTGTTACTAGCGTGCTTGTAGCAGAATATGTAACCATGAGGCCTGCATCGGGGATTTTTCAGACCATTTTTCCTGTTCTTGGAAGTCTCTGTTTGAATGGTCAGGATGTAACCACAACTGTATGCTTGTTGCCTGTGGTTTCGTGCAGCTATGCATGGGTGTGGTGACCTCATCTTTTCCTCCCACATGACATTCATCCTCACTGTTGTCATCACCTACTCCCGATATGGAACCAATCTGTGAGACAAACCCATTCAGCATCAAACATTTCTGTTGTGTCTAATCTTGGCTGGCGAGAAATGGCTTTCTCATCTGTTTCTGTGTTGACTTAATGCACAGCTTCTTCAAGCATCTGTCATGGTTACTGTCTGGAGTTATGTCAGTCTTAATAGTTGCTTCACGCAAGCATTATACGGTGGATGTTGTCATCGCATGGTAAGACTGACAATGTATGGAAGCAGCCACGTTTTGGGTTAATTGTGCTCTGAGCTAACACTCGTTCATACCTCCATTTGCAGGTATGTTGTACCCCTAGTCTATTTCTTTGTCGAGCACAAGCTGGAGGACTGTGGTAAGTAAAGGGGTCTAGTGTTTTATTGTACTGTGCGGAGATTCACGAGGCTAGAAAATGGTGTCTGATTGTGACTTTCCCAGAACCTTTTGCAGTTGGCCCACGAGACCTGCTTGAGCGTAGCCTTTGCGACAAGGTCCTACCACTCCATGCCTCACCCTTCCACTTGTCATCTCAAGTGCAAACTCCTTTCGAAGCTCGGATCTCCAAGCACCATGCTTATAATCCTGTTGACCAAGACTTTCTCGCACGATGGACTCATGGCCTGAAGAAAGTTCGGGAAGTGATTCGTTTTCAAGCGGACAACTTGCCTGATGAGGTATGCATTTGCTCTCCACCCCTCCCTCCCCTCGCTTTTGCCTCATTTCTTTCGCGTTGTGAGCTAACTCGCCTTCCCTTCCGCCCTACAGGGACATGAGCCATTGAAAACCAAGCCAGTACTGGGGTTGGAGCTTTTATGAGTGCAGCGGCGCTGAGCTGCTGATTTTACTAACCTAGCAGCCGCTCACACTAACAGGGAGGCGATAATGTCTGTGGCAACGAGGTTTTTGTAACAAGTCATGTATGATATGTGTTAATGCATGTGATGGTCTTGTAAACCTCTATTTATGACATACGAGTGTTAGTCTAGCATATGCTAGTCAAACGTGCACTACCCAGGACGAGAAGAGATGCTTTATCTTTATTGACAAGCCTCTCGAGTGGATAAATTGCAAGGTACATGAAAAATCAGAGAAGTCCTGTCCTGTGGCAGGTATACCCGCACCTATGCGCATGTAAGGTGAAACGTCAGGCTCTTCACTAGAACCTCGCAAACAGGAATGATAGGTACACAGTATCATTAATGGAGTACCGGTATATGCATGAAAAGCCATCATGTCTTCGTTTTGCGCATAAGGCCCACCCACATGTAGGCAGCCCAGGAGGTGACAGTGGTGGCAGCAACCGAGTAGCTGCAACCGGAAGCACGTAGTAGCAACATGACGAGAGCAGGGGCGGTTTGGATGAATACAAGTGGGATGCATATGGGGAGATACGAGGTGCAGAAGAAGTATGTGGGAGTAGTTTATGAAGAGGATATCACACTTAAGTGAATCGGGCAGAGGGGGAGAGGACCGGAGTGGAGAGATAGGGTACCAGAGGTATTGAAGGAGGTCTGGAGCGGTGGAGACAAGGTAAGGGTCGTGCAGGAGAGCAACGGGGAGCAGCAGCATCTGTAGACATGTGTTGACCTGCGGACGGGGGGAGGAGTGGGTAGAGGGCAGAAAGGGTTGCAGGAAAAGTGGAATGGTTGTGGGGCAGCAAAGGGAGAGAAGCTGATCAACATCAGGGCTTTGAGCTAAAAGCGAGAGAAGCTGATAAACACGAGGGCGTTGGGCTAAAAGCGAGAGAAGCTGATAAACATGAGGGCTTTGGGCTAAAAGCGAGAGAAGAGGGGTGGACGAAGATATAGAACGGGAGGCCAGGCAGCGTTGGGAGCTGAGAATTGAAAAATGGGCAAAACATGGGTCGCGAACGTTACGAAGAATACTATACATTGTGGCAATACCCCACCCTGCAAACAATACGACTTCCAAATAATGTACCTTGCTTATAAGGAGGGGTTCAACCCTCTCAGCTGTGCCCTTCTGTATGTTGAAGAAGTGTGAGCGATGCTGCCACCACTGCAGGGATAGTGGGAAATAGCAATAGACCGGTGTGGATTTTAACTTATAAAAAAAAAAAAAAAAAAAAAAAAAAAAAAAAAGCGAGCAATGGTGCCATGATTGGATGAGTTGCAGGAAAGAGCAACAGGTTAACAAAAGAAGAAATAAAGAAGCAAGATGCATCAGCAAAAAGGCAGACACAAGCAGTGGCTTGGCACAACACAAGCTGTGGGTCGGCACAACACAAGCCGTGGGTCGGCACAACACAAGCCGTGGGTCGGCACAACACAAGCCGTGGGTCGGCAGAGACCCTCACCTTCCACTGCACCTCGTTCAGCCGCATTGCCACATGCCCTCCGAACAAGAACACGTCTCGCGCCACCACCAGCACTGCTAACCACGGCGGCAGCAGCCCCTTGACCAGCAGCGCCACCGACACAGAGGCCACGAGAGCCTTGTCGGCTAACGGGTCGAGGTAGGAACCCAGTACAGAATCTCCGCCCTTGAATCGCCGAGCCAAGTAGCCATCGAGCTGTAGGGGAAGGAGGGTAGGGCGATGGGACGGTGGGAAGGGTGTTGACTGGCAGAGCCAAGGACACACACAAGCACCAGAGCCCTGGCTGCTAGAGGGTCGAGGAAGCAGGTCAACGTAGCAGCATTCGATGCCAGAAGCAACAGGCTTTTGAGTGGCAATAGGTCGTTCAGCATAAGCAGCCTCGTTAAGAGCGAAGGCCTTACCCAGTCAGAAGCCCCGGCCAGTAGCAGAGCCGCGACTGCAGCTTCTTTGTGATCGTAGATGATGAGACTGTAATGAGGGGGGGAGGGGGGAGGAACGGGTGTAAACGAAATGGAAAAGAGGGGGATGGGGGAGAGGAGAGGAGGGGGGGGGGGGGGAAATCAAGGAGAATGAGGCCGAGAGGAGGAAGAATACTGCAGTCAAGGGGGGCATGGGCCAGGGGGCGCAGGAGGTAGAGTTATGTGAGAGGCCAAGGGGCATGGGGCAAGGGGCAGCGGAGCATGGGGCAAGGGGCAGCGGAGCATGGGGCAAGGGGCAGCGGAGCATGGGGCAAGGGGCAGCGGAGCATGGGGCAAGGGGCAGCGGAGCATGGGGCAAGGGGCAGCGGAGCATGGGGCAAGGGGCAGCGGAGCATGGGGGTGAGGGGAACAATGGGTCGGGAGAGGAACAGGGTGGGTTGGCAGCATGCCTTACGCGGCTATGGGAGGGCCGGAGGCGAGTCTTGCCAAGGACACCAGATTGGCGGGCTGAAGCACCTCCCTCTCCCTCCAACTCCTCTTACCGCTGCTGCCCTTAGTGCTGCTGCTGCTGCTGTTGACATCGGACGTCTCACTACTCGCGGTCCTGCTAGAGTGTATAAAACGCCCGTCTACATGCAATCTGTGGATACGACGTCTATCAATATAAGACTGCCACGTATACCGCCGACCCATGTCGCATCTATGAGTGTAGTGTCTATAGCCATGCTGCCTATGGGCATGCCGTCTGTGCATACTGCATGCATGCATATGCTGTCTGTGCATACTGCATGTATACACATGCCATCTGTGCATGCTGCATGCATGCACATGCCGTCTATGAGCCACAGACGCTCCGTACCTCCAGTCCTGCAGAAATGCCCCACGTTTTCTGCTCTCCAGTATCCATCCCAAGCCATCCTTTCCTCCTCTACCCCCATTCGCATAAACCCTGAACCCGGAAGCCCTCTCCTTACCACCCGACGTTTCTCTCTCTCTTCGTCCTCCATCCACCGTACTGCACCGTTCAGAACCCACCACAGCCCGCTCTGTTCCGTTTTCGCCCTGGTCTGCGACAGGCGTACATCTATTAGGCGCCCTGATTGGTCCGTCAGCTACAGTACTCCGTCCGTCAGCTACAGTGCGCAGTCCGTCATCTGCAGCCGCCCATCCGCTAGAAACACCGGAGCAGGGGCGGGGAGCGCAGGGGGAAGCAGCGGCACGGGGGAAACCATCGGACCAGGGGGAATCCGGAGGTTTGGTCCCAGAGGCGCGCGCGGCAGCGGCGGCGCAAAGCGAGTAAGCGGGCGCTGTCCAGGCGGGCGCAGGGAGGGCGGAGGCGGTTGGGGGAACAGATGGATCGGGGAGCGCGGGGGCGGCGGGAAGACCAAGTGAGGAGGCCGGGAGAGCAGCTGCGCCTACGGGACAGGGGAAGGCGCGATGCCCCGCCGCCGCTGCCTGCGCGCGGAAAAATCTCGAGGTCACGGTCCGCGCTTCCGCTGCGGCGGCGGAAGGCGGCGTCCGCAAGACCGGAGAGAGTTCGGGTGCGCGTGGGGAGCGGGCCGCGAGCGACTGGACAAGGGCGGCGGGACGCGACGGATCGAAGGCGCGATTGGTGGTACCCGGGGTGAGGCGCGGCCACAGCCGTTCGATCTGACGGGCGATGATTGCTCTCGATCGCATGGCGGATGAAATGGTAGGGGCTCAATAATAGCAGGCCCAAAGGCGGTTAGGCAGATGCTGTGCTGGAGCCCCGTGAATTCACTGTGGGGTGCGTGGCGTGATGGCCTAATGCGGGCGAGGGCACCGCAACGCGCTATGTGAAGCCTCGTTACGGATATGCACCTCCCAGTGTACTCGTCAGCTAACCAAAAGGAAATCGAGATACTAGCATTGTCAAGCTTCTGTTGCGTAACCACACAAGGCTACCACAAAGCAGAATCGGGCCTGCAAAGCAAAGGCCTAGATGGTGCACATAACCACAATATGGTACTAGCGTTTGCGATCCTGCGCGCAGTTATGCTGAGGAACATCGACACACCAGTGTCACCAAGGCGCGCCACCACTGTCACCACTGTCAGCACTGTCAGCACTGCCACCACTGTCACCACTGTCACCACTGCCACCACTGTCACCACTGTCACCACTGTCACCACTGCCACCACTGTCACCACTGTCACCACTGTCACCACTGTCACCACTGTCACCACTGTCAGCACTGTCAGCACTGCCACCACTGTCACCACTGTCAGCACTGCCACCACTGTCACCACTGTCACCACTGTCACCACTGTCAGCACTGTCAGCACTGCCACCACTGCCACCACTGTCACCACTGCCACCACTGTCACCACTGTCACCACTGTCACCACTGTCACCACTGTCACCACTGTCACCACTGTCACCACTGTCACCACTGTCACCACTGTCACCACTGTCACCACTGTCACCACTGTCACCACTGTCACCACTGTCACCACTGTCACCACTGTCACCACTGTCACCACTGTCACCACTGTCACCACTGTCACCACTGTCACCACTGTCACCACTGTCACCACTGTCACCAAGGCGTGCCATTCATGCCCTGAGTAGAGAGACAGAGGAACAAGAAATAACACCACACAGAATAGAAGGTAGGTTGATTGAACGAAAACTTGGTCTCTTCATTGGCCAAGATGGATGGCGAGTGGCAAAAGAACATGCCGAACTAGCACAGGCACATACATATGGTTACACGCCCCGACAATACCTGCACAAACTCCAGAGGCGGCCAGCACACACTCCAGTAGGTGTGACATCACGCCATACCACCACAGCATCCCACCATGCCATGCCGCCATGCCACCATGGCATCATGCCATCATGCCACCACGACATACCACCATGCCATCCCACCATGCCATGCCACCATGACATGCCACCAAGCCATCATGCCATCCCATCACACCATCCCATCACACCATGCATCACACCATGCCATCCGACCATCCCACCAAACCATGCCATCCCATCCCACCACACCATGCCATCCGACCATCCCACCACACCATGCCATCCCATCCCACCACAGCATGCCATCCCACCATCACACCATGCCACCACACCATACCACGTCATCTCACCTGCCCGAGGAAGCTGCGCTTGTCATGCCCCGCCCAACCTCCACTGGCCTGCTGTTCGCCCTCCCCTGCCGGCAGCAGCGCAAACCCCAGCCGAGCATGCCGCGATTCCCCCAACCCTGATGCCCCCACCCCACCCGGGCCCACTGCCGACCCCGTCTGCCCCATTCCCAGGCCGCTCCTACGCCCTCCTGGGGCGCCCTGCTCCAGGCCTGCATTCTGGGGAAAAGCCGAGCCGCCTAGAGTTGTCTGCCAGAGGTCTAGGGGCGGGGGCTGGTTGAGACGGGGAGGGAAGTGCTGCTGCTGCTGGGGTGAAGGGGATGTGTGGTTCTGTGGCAGTGCATGCATGTGCGCCTGATGCAAATGGTGCTGTTGCGGTTGCTGCATGTGCAAGAGCAGTTGCTGCTGCTGCTGCTGCTGGAGGTTCTGCTGCTGGTGCTGGTGCTGGTGTTGTTGATGTTGCTGTTGCTGTTGCTGTTGCTGTTGCTGCTGCTGCTGCTGCTGCTGCTGCTGCTGCTGCTGCTGCTGCTGCTGCTGCTGCTGCTGCTGCTGCTGCTGCTGCTGCTGCTGCTGCTGCTGCTGGTGGAAGGACATCAAATGAGCAGAGGCCCCATCCCCTTGCCCCATGTCCCTAAAACCACTCCCCCCCACCATCCGCTGCGTCTGCTGCTGCTCTCTCAACCCAAAACCAGCCAAGCTAACACCCGGTAACCGCTCTCCACCACTCCACCCACCACTTCCACCTGACAGAAACCCTGATCCCGCCCTGGTGGAACCGAGCCCAGGGGGCAGGCCAGTGAAGGGCACATGCGAGCCCTGCCCCGTGGCGTTTGGCACGGTGGGCACCATGCGAGAGAGCCCCGACAGACCAGACAGGCCGCCAAACGAAGGCAAGCCCGATCCTTTCCCTGCCATACCTCCCAGATCCAGCCCCACCCTGCCGCCCCCCACCCTGCCAGACGGGACAGCAGACCAGCCTGTTCCTCCTGCTGCCTGTGCTGAGAACCCTAGGCCTGAGCCGCCACCCATGCGTGCAGGGTCCAGGGCAGATGAAGGGTCAGCAAAAGGGCGAGACTCCTGGGGCTGGCCAGCCAGGGAGGGTAGGTTGCTGGATGGGTGCAGGCCTGCCGCGGTCCCTAACCCTAACCCTAACCCTAACCCTGAACTGTCGTCTGGAGCTCCCGAGGTGCTGAAAAGCATTCCCTTCGAAGCAGCGGACGGGCCGTTGGGTGCGCCCAGGAAGGCCCGCAGAGAATCCGATTCCTGCCGTAAGTGGTCCGAGGGGGGTCCGGTGGAAGGGGAGGAGTGTGGGTGCTGTGAGAGAGGATGGTCAAAGGCGGACAGACCAGGGTACAGCCGTGGCTGCGTGGAAGCTCCTGGGCCGTTCATAAAGGGCCCATCGCCCAGGGGGGCTCTTATGCCAGCTGAAGGGTGAGGGTCTCCAGAAGAGAGGGGATTGGGCGAGGGCGAGTGCAAGGCCAGGGAGGAGAAATGGAGGGGTGGACCCCCGGAGAAAGGCTGCTGCTGCACGGGCCCTGAGCCCAGACCCAGCTGCTGCTGCTGCTGCTGATACTGCTGGTGCTGATGATAGTGCTGCTGCTGCGCCTGGGGCTGCATCAACTGCGGCTCTATATAACTTTTTGACAGTGCAAAGGGATGTACCGACTGCTGCTGTTGCTGCTGCTGCTGCTGCTGCTGGGCCCCCAGAGACAGCCCTTTCAGAATATTCACCAAGTGGGAGGACGCATCAGCGTTGTCCATGGCAGGGGCCAGACTCCGGTTGCCAATGCCGCTGCCAACACTGCTTCCCACGCCTAGCCCAATCCCCTCTGCGGGCCTGCATAGGCTAGCAGCGGCTCCCATGAAAAGCGAGCTGAGCACGTTCCTGTCCTGGGAAGAAGCAGCATTGGACACGCGCACCCCTCCCAGCGAGGATGAGCCAGCATCGCGCAGCAGGGCATCCCTCCCCACTGCCATGATCGCTGGATCCACAAACTCCAAGTCAAGCGAGCTAGCCACTTCTGCTTCAGCACCCCCTGCTTCGGGCACTCCACCCAAGCCAGGAAAGAGAGAGGAAAGCCCGTTCTGTGGGCCAGCCAAGCCACGCCCCTCCCTGCCATCCACAGGCGAGTCGACTGCATCTGCTGCCTCCCGCTCCCTAATCGGCGGCAAACCATTCCTCGAAGCAAAGACTGAGATGCCTGTTCCTTCGACTGCTGCAGAAGCACCTGGATCCAGCGCTGTACCCATGCTTGCATCTGCTCCCACGCCTGGTTTCACAGCTGCGCCGTTCACCCCTGCACCTGGGTTCACTGTGACGCCTATCCGCATGAGTAGCTCTGCCATGGGCCCCATCTCAATGGCTCCAGCCTCCATGCCTGCTGCTTCCCCACCCGCTTCCCCACCCAAGCTCAAATTCTCGCCCCTGTTCTCCCTTGATGGGTCAGGGGACGGGGTTGACGTGACGGCCATGTGTTGGGTGGAGTTGGCGAGTGTTGGGTGCTGTGAGATCACTGCAGGGGATGCGCGGCCTGAGGCTGGTGGAGAACATTGTGGGGCACGCAGCCAAAGTTCACACACATGAGTACACAGACAGACAAACGCGGGCATACACACACGAGTGGGAAAGCACCAGCACAGGAGAAGCCAACACACATGAGCACAGGGAAGGCCAGGGAGAGCTACTGGGGGAATGAGCGTGGAAAGCTGGGTGACAGCAGGCAGTGAAATGCAAGAGTCACAATGGGAGGAGAAGCAGTGCCACTAGTCCTTGATATGGGAACGGAAATTCCAGTCATGTGGCGAATATATTGAGAAAACGCTGGACTCACCTGCTGTAGCAGTTTCTAGGGTTGACTCCGAGCCTGACGACTGCCCAGGCTGCTCTGCTGGCAGCACTGCTGATGCCGGTGCGGGAGAGGTCTTGGCAGGGAGAGGGCCAAAGCCTGGCGGGGGTTGCATGGCGCCGCCTGTGAGTTCAAAGAGGAGCACGACACGGATGTAAAGGAGGTGGGGTTGGGGCAGGAAGCGCAAGAAGTGCAGCAGAGCGGGCAGCGGAGGGCCGAACGGACAGGAGAGAGGAAGGGGGAGATGGACAGAGAGGCGCACCTGGTAGTGCTGGGGACGTGCGGCCAAAGCCAGGAGGAACCGAGTCAGGCCTCTTGGCAAAGCCAGGCGGGGGCGCCAGTGTTGACACTGAAGTGGCCCCCGCCCTGAGACTGAAGCTTCGCGAGGAAGTGAGGGTGGAGGGCTGCGAACCCTGAGGCACGTCAGATGCAGCGGCATCGAACGGCTGGGATGAGCTCATGCCAGGGCTAGAACTGTCTGGTGGTGCTTCGGAAGAGGACAACCGGACTGGCCCCACAGAGGCTTCTGGCTTCCACACCTGCTGCTGCTGCTGCTGCTGCTGCTGCTGCTGCAGGGTATCAGAGTCACCCTTGGAACCCACGTCCCTGCTCCCAAAGCTGCTGCCACCGGGCGAGTCATAAGCTGCGTTTCTCTCACTCCCACCACCACTGATAGTACTGGCAGCAGAGGCAGCTCTCGCGCTGCTGGCGCCACTGTCAGCCCCACCGCTGCCAAGTCCCAAGCCGAAGCCAAGGGAGCCAAACAGGGACCCGTGAAGCCCATCCCCCTGCCCACTGCCATCACCTGCTCCCCCTGCTGCGCCCTCCGCAGATGAACCTCCACCAGTTTCCTCCTGAGCAAAGCGGAAGCGAGATCTCCGCGAGAGGGACGGGGGGATGGCAGGTGCAGGTGCTGGTGCAGGTGCAGGTGCTGGTGCAGGTGCAGGTGCTGGTGCTGGTGCCGGTGCTGGTGCTGCTTCCACTGCTTCCGGGGTTGCGGCAGCAGCACTATCCTTCCCTTCACCCTCTTCTCCTGATACTACTCTTGCCCCTGCCCCTGCTCCCCCTACTCCAGCCCCTGCTCCTGCCCCTGTTCCTGCCCGTGTTCCTGCCCCTGCTCCTGCTCCTGTTCCTGCCCCTGTTCCTGCCTCTGGTGCTGGCAGGGGGTCCTTGAAGCTCCCTCGCAGCAGCTTAGACAGCGCCCCAGAGGAGCCAAAGGCCCCTGTGCCCCACTCGTCCGCGTCCATGTCGAGAATGTCCGCAACCACATGAAACTCGTTCCGCTGCCCCTCCCCATTCGACTCGTTCCGCTGCCCCTCCCCCTTTGACTCGTTCCGCCCCTTTGACTCGTTCCGCTGCCCTTCCCCGCGCCCCTCGCCTCTCGTTGGCGCTGCAGCTTCGACTAGAGCACCGTGTCTTGCCGGCAGTATGCTCCCGTTCATGCCCTTGGGCGCATCTATGGACTTGCCCGCCTGCTCTCCCATGGCAACTGCCCCACCAGCAGAACCACCCACAGAAGCCCGCTTGGCTTGATCCGGCTCCCCCTCAGCAGCACTCTCTGCGCCCTCGCTATCTTCTGGCAGCTGGATAGCCGATGCTGATGCCACCATGTCGCCAGCAATCAGCACTGAGAGCTCATCCTCGTCTGGAAGACACTCCTCCTCTACCCCTCCCTCCTCCTTCAACCCCTCACCCTCGCCTGCCCCTGTTGATGCCTCTGGCTCCGCATCTAGATCCATATTAGCAGACTCACTCCCTGACTCCTGCGTCTCTTCCTGTCTATCTTCCTCCATGGCTGCGCTGATTACATCTGTTTGCAGCTCTTGACTTAGAGTGGAGCTCTGAGTAACCTCGTCTTTCTTCTTGCTCTCCGCCTTTGAACGTTTGGACGAGGCTGCTTCACGCTTCTCCACCCTTTCAGCCCTCCCCTTCGACTTATCCTTATCAGGTTCCTTCGCTGCTGCCCCCTTCGACTTCTTCTTATCTCCCTCCGCCTGCCCTTTATTCTTACCCTTCTTCTCGCCTTCACTACGGCCACCCACTTTCGCCTTTGTCTTCTCTTCTTCCTCCGAACCAGCCCCTCTGCCAATCCCTCTGTCCGGCTGCCCACTCACCTTCCCCGCCCTAGTATCCGCGTCACTCCGCCCCTTCGCCTTATCCCCCTCACAGCCTTCTTTCCCCCTGTCCGATCCCTTCTCTCCTGCACTGCCATCACCGGCTTTCGCTGACCTTTTCAGAGCATCCAGCCGCATGGGATCAAACGCCAGCGCCCTAATCTGCAAAGCTGCCTGCAAACTCGTCTGTAAACTACCCTGCGCACTTGCCTGCGCACCCTCTTTCCTCTCGACCCGCTCCTGACCCACCTCCTGCATCCGCTTCTCCTCCTGCGTCCGCTTCTCCTCCTCGTCCTCCACCCCATGCAGCTCCTCCCAGCTCCGCGAATCGTCCGCCTCAACCATCACTCGCACTACTCCGCTCTCACCCTTCTTCTTCTTGCCTTTCTTCCCGCCACCGCCCTTCCCTGCGCCACTCTCACCACCCTCTGCCTGCTGCGCATGGCCCTTGCCTCCTGCTCTCAGCGCCCCCGTGTTCTCCTTCTCTCCTTCCCGGCCCTCCACGCAGTCCTCCATCGAAACCCGCTTCTTCGATTCCTCGTTTTTAACTGTCTCGCTATTTCTACACGCCTCGTCTTTCGCACCCTTTCTACCTTTCCCTTCCTTCCCACTCTTCTCGCTGCCCCCCTCCTTCGCGCCCTTCCTACTGCTGCTGGCAGCACTAGAGCTCGTGCTGGCATCACCGCACTCCACCCCTTCCATATCCTCAGACCGCGACGCTTTATGAGCATGCATCCCGTTCAAACCCTTCTTCGATCCGCTGCTGCTCGTTGCTGCTGCCCCGCCACCAGCAGCCCGACCTGCCACAGCAGACGCGTAGTCGTGCTCACCTGCTAACCCACCTGACGAACCACCTGATGCGGTACCTGACGCGAGCTGCGCGGGAGTGGGCGATTCCCTGCCTAGCGACGAAGTCTTCGCCTGGGCCGCGTGCCCCAGCACCACCAACCGGGACCTCTGCTTCGACGGCGATTGAGCTTTACCCCGTGCGCTACCCGATGCACCCGAACCACCAGCTGCGGAGCCTAACGAACCGGCCGCACCGGCTGCAGCGACACCAGCTGCTACTCTCTGCTGCGAACCGCCTAAACTAGCTCCAGGTGCTCCTGCTGCTACTGCTGCGGACGACGCTCTTGCAGGCCCCGAGGCGAGGGCTGCCGTTGCTGCTGTTCTGGCGACTGAGGCGGCGGAATTCGACGCTCCCGAGGGCTGGAAACCCACGGTGGTGGACGCTGCGGATCGCACAGGCGCCGCTTGCGACAGCAGGCTGGGCGGCGACTTGCGATGCGCCTGCTTGTCCTGCAACGACCCAAACCCTGTCCCCGCGCCCGCTGTGCTCTGCGCGGCGTTCACATGTGAGATCACCGGAGGGGAGTGTGCGCTGGCGTGGATTACCCGGCCACTGAGCACCGCTGCGGATGGTCTGAACAATTGTGGGCCGTTGGATGAGGACCATGACGAGGATGTCGTGGGCGTGGATGCAGGGATGGGTTTCGCTGCTGGGACGGATATCGCTGGCGAAACTGTGCTGGTGGTAACCGGTTTTGACGCGGAAAGGACGACTTTTCCTGCCCTCGAGCCCCTGTGACAGAAGGGAGTGCAAGAAAGATAGCGGGTGAGCGGGGAAACCGGCAGACACTCAGCGAAAGGCCCAAACACGGCGCGAAACCAGCACGCGCAGGTTGTTTCTAAGGGATCATACCACGAGGCGGCTGCGGGGAGCAGGCCTCCAGTCTTGGGCGCCGTTGACGGGCCCAGCGTGAACACCTTGGCTGTCGTCGCCGGGTGGCTCGCTGACGGCACAGCCGAGCTCTGCACACATGCGCAGAGAGACAAGGTTCAGACCAGTGCCAGGCCACTTTAACTGCATGCGCTTTAAGGGGACTTGGGTTCAAAACGAGGTACGAGCCTTGGCAGCCCCAACTGACCTTCTCCAACTGCGTGTCAAGCGACGGCGGCAGCCCGTTGGCGGCACGGCGATTGACAGCATGCGACGGGTCGAAGTACGGAGGGGGGTGCTTGCTGCGCGGGGCACACGCGCAAAAGAGACACAACGACGGTGCGTGAGGGGGCATCAAGACCGCAACACATGCTGAACCAAATGCATCATACATCGGAGACTCACCTGATCCCATGCCTCTGCACCATCTCCTCCTTAGTGTAACTGTCTTCTTGCGTCCCAAACTCGTGGAGGTACAAACAATCCGGGTTGTTGCAGATCTGCCACAATGGAAACCCAACGCAGAGGTGAGTCAACTTGACCCCTTCCACACCACCCCACACCGCTCCAGGCACCTTCACACCACACCAGACCCTCCTGCAGCGTCGCAGCCAGCATATGCCATACCTTACAATAACCCTAATTCAGAGACTAAACCTACCAGATTCTTCAGCCAGGCGTTGCAGTATTTGGTAGTGCCAAAACACGCCCTGCAAAAACCATTCCAAAGAAACGATCAGAACAACGTCTGCGACAGTTCCAACAGCCGGAGACACCAGGGAGGGGATGAGTTCAACGTATTCACATGGGCAGCGAACGCACCTCAGAGTTCGGTTCTCGAAGAGGCATCCGTCAACGGCCTGGATGCAGCGAAGAGCGTCCTCCTCCCTCAGATACGTCACGTACCTGCCCCCACGGAGAACGAGCACACCATACCATACGACGGATTAGCAAACGAGCAAGTACAGTGGAGTGAAGAGACTGACGGTTTCAGTCACGTACACGTTAGCGGAGGGAGGATGGATGGAGCCACCGAAAGAGGAGTTCGAGCGAGAGACGGCCACTTTGACGACCTTGCCGTACTGGCCGAAGTAGTCACGCCGCTCGAGAGTCTGCGCGGGAGAGCGAGGGAGAGCGAGAAAGAAATCAGGGACAGCGTCCGCAGCTGACGTTCCAAAAGCTTACACCGACGCGATTCTACGGGCGAACATTGAGCGTATCGAGGAGAGCAGAAGCAGCCTCTGGTACGACTCAGCCACGCTCGTGCTGCGAAAGGACAGCGGAATCCGATGACGTAGACGAGGTTCTTCTGAACCACGAGCACGTTTTGAGGCCTAAAAAGAAAAGACGAAGCCTCAGGCCCGGCTGACTGACCTCTTCGTCGGCGACGGAGAGCGGAATCCCGACGACGTAGACAAGGTTCTTCTGAACCACGCGCACGTTGCTCAGATGCCGCCGCCCCTCCGCCGTCGCGTACGCGCTCCTCGGCCGGGATTTCGTCTTGGATCGTTTCTCCGACTCCGTGAAACTGCACCACGAGCCACGAATTGTGAATCATAACGTGTCCGTTGCTGCATCTTTCTAGGAACCTGGCGAGAAAACAATCTCCGCGTGATGCCGATGCGATGAGAGGGAGGGAAGAAGCACGGCGACTTACTCGTCGAGATCGGGACCGTTGGAAGCGACCTTGTCTTTGCTGTAGGGCGACCGGCAGGCTGGACAGCGAGGTTCTAGATGGTCCTTATTGGCCATCTCCATGATGTGGTGCCAGCACCACAGACAAATCTGCGAATCACCATCGCAAGCAACAGATAAGACGGATTAAAATTTCCAGCAAATTAGGTTTCTACTCACGCCTGAAATCCCTCAACTGCTTTGAATAATGGGCAGTTATATGTGCGGAACCTACAGGACCATCCTACAAGCAATCTTAAGCAGACTGAAGAGAGCGGGAAGCACCTGATAGCCGCACTGGCACGGCTGGAACTTCCTGTCTGTCGAATCCATCTCCTCCATACACAAGGGACACGTGTAATCCGTGTCGTCTGAGAAATCCATGGCGAATCTACTCAAATAAAACACTACAAAATTGGGTTCTCTAAGAACTAAAACAACGCAAGCTTGCTCTGGCAAAAAAATAGGCAGGCTTAGGCGAGGAGATTAAAGACGGAGATTAGGTTTCACGTAGCTAGCAGGTTTGAGTCAAGACTGAACGAAGGGTTTCAGCAGGTTTGAGCAAAGCCCAAGGCAATTCGGGCCTATTGGTGGGCGGTGGATCAGGCAAGGAGGGGAGGGGAGGGAAGGAAAGGGGAAGTACAGAATGCCATGCCATGGCGCCGGTCTGGGGGAGTGCGGTAGCAGCAGGGAGGCGGGTCTGGAGACTCTGGAGAGCGCGGGAGAATTCTGGTCAGAAAGGGAGGTTGGTTGGGAGGACCAGGCTCGGCGCTGGTTTGGCCGCGACAAGTTTGGCTCAGAAGGGATGCCCAGATGTGGCCGAGGTTCGGCTCGGCAAATCGTGGAACGGGGGGGGTTCTTGGGAACATCAGCTTTCTTGTCATTCGTGCACGGTCGTCGGCACGCCCTAACAATTTTTCGTCAGTCGCTCGCTGCTCGGCGTCGTCCATGCACCAGTGTCGAGGTTTTCACGAAAACGCCCACATGCTGGTTACTCGTCGCAAGTTCTCGTGTCGATTTTCCCATTCTGCCCTGAAAACTCCTGACCCCATGGTTCCCCCCATACCCCAACCATGACCCTCCAGCCAGTCAGCCCATTGCCCAATGCCCATTGCCCCCTACCCAACCACGCCAGGTGCATCCATCCCTCACGCATCCTTCCTTCTGCCATCCGTCCGTCCAATCACGGACCAGAAAGGCAACGTTGTGCCACACAGCGGGGTGCCGCGGAACAGTTTTCGTTGTGGCTGGGCGAAGAAGAAAGTTACACCAACGTAACGGTTCTTACAATCTAGGCGAGTTCGGCTATATCCTAGATTGTTCTTTCATAGCAGAATCCATCACATCACACCTAGATTTTCTCGTGGTGTTGCTGGTTACTCCCTGCTGTCACGCACATCCCCTCCCTACGCGTTGCACTTCACACTTCCCCCAGCATGACCATCTGCTCATGAAGCTAGCGTGATACGTCGTCCACTTCCGTCGTAACACATTCTGGATAGTATCTTATCATGGCCGCCTAGGTAAAGCGGAACGCCATGCCGTTCAAAGCAGCGTCGACGGATGGCCCCGTTTGCTGCCTGTGCGGGGGCAACAGGCACGGCGAGCCGCCTCCCGACGTAGTCCGGCGAATCACGTACCACGACAGGTCGTCGCGCCCCAGGGAGGCTTCCAGCGCAGCGGGAGCATTCCGGCTTGCAATCTCTGGAAAGGCGCGGAACGGCGGAGATCGCAGACGAGCGGAGGGGCGGAGCGAGCAGGAGGATGGCGGAGGAAGCGGAAAGGGAGCGGCGAGGGGAGCCGGGGCGGAACACGCCGCGGAGGGGGAGTCGCGCGAGATGCGGTGGCCGCCAATGCGGCCAGATCCGCACTTCGCGGACGTGCGCGGGTGGCTGGGGCCGCTGCTGGGGCCGGTGGCGGAGAGAAGCGGCGCTGCTGGCGCGTGGGTGCACCGCGAATGCGCCGTCTGGAGCCCCGAGGTGTGCCGCTGCCATGCTGCTGCCATGCTGTTGCCATGCTGCTGCCATGCTGCTGCCATGCTGCTGCCATGCTGCTGCCAGAACGAGCAACCAGCTCAAGAACGCGCCTGCACTGTGCGGCGGGGGCCGCTGCCTCTGAGGCTTATTGAAATCCCCCGCACCCACTCCACCCCCCACCACCCTCTCTTCGCCCTCTCTTCAACCCCTACTCCTCAGCTGTTCTTCTGTGCCGCCAACCAGCTGAAGAACGTGCCTGCAGCCGTGCGGCGGGTGCGGCTGCAGCGTCTTAAACACCCCTTCCTTCCCACCCCCCTCCCTTTAGGTGTTCTTCTGCGCCGCCAACCAGCTGAAGAACGTGCCTGCAGCCGTGCGGCGGGGGCGGCTGCTCAAGTGCAGCCGATGCGGACGCAGTGGGGCGAATATCGGGTGCAGGGAGGAGCGGTGCCCGCACACGTACCACCTGGTGAGTGCACACTGGTTGCTTGACTACACCTTTGAGGCGCCTCGGAAGTCTTCTTCGCCTCATATGTTGAGGCAAGAGAACACCGGGTGGCGGGAGGAGAGGTGTCGGCACACGTACCACGTGGTGAGATGGGATGAGAGGCTATGCTTGGGAAATCACGGTTGGTTCTCCTTGGCTTTACCTTGCTCTTCCTCCCTTTCTAATTTCTTCCTCCCTTTCTAATTTCTTCCTCCCTTGCTCGCTTCCTCCCCCCTTCACACATCCCCTCCGCTTCCCCCTTCCCCCCTGTCTCCCCCCCCCCTCCACCAGCCCTGTGCACGCTACGACGACTGTTTCTTCGACCACAATGATTTTCTCATCTCCTGCCCGCTCCACACGCGCTCCCTCATGCTGCGTCGCCACGGCTCCCACCTGCCCGAATTCAACGCCTTTTTCGGGCAGCCCGCGGGCAGGCTGTCCGGGCAGATGGTCGGGCTCTTGGCGGCTGCCCGAGAAGCTGCCCAGAGGGACGAGGAGGAGGAGGCGCGGTGGGAGGAGGAGGGGGGGAGTGAGGAGGACGATGAGGATGAGGAGTTTCAGGCCAAGGAGCGCAGGAGGCGAGTCAGGGACCTCGCTAGGGTCCAGCCCGTTCGGCTGGGGGGAGCGGTGACGTGGCGTGCAGGTGCGGGTGCTGCTGCCAGGTCACTGGCCACGGCAGCTGGTGCTGGTTCTGATCCGGTTGCTGGGAGTGGGAGGGGGTCACGGGTTGAACCAGGGGGAGGGTGGGGAGAGGCTGGAGCAGGAGCAGGAGCAGGAGCAGTAGGGGAAGAAGGAAATAGCTCTAGGTTGACGAGTGTTTTTCACACTGACCGTGACTATGCTGAGCGTGATAATGTGAATAGTGAGGCGCGGCCAGATGCACTGGCTGACAACACGAATGATCCAGTGCCAAGGCATGGCGCCCCCAGTGGCAGCGCTGACGTGGCAGGATCTGGTTGGGTGATGGTGCGGTTTGGGGGGCCGGACGCAGGAGGGCTAGGAGGAGAGGAGGCAGGAGCGGGGGAAGGTTTGGCGGCTGTGATCGGCCCCGAGACTCCGCTGGAGGCCCTGTTGGCAGGGCGGGGGGAGGGGGAGGTTGGTCGAGGGGAGGGGGTTCTGGGGGAGGGGTTTGAGGGGTTGGGTAGGGGATGGGAAAGAGAGGAGATGGGGAGGAAGAGAGGAAGAGAGGGAGCGGAGGGGGCATCACACTCGAAATTTTCGGGTCCAGGAGTGTGCGTGAGGGAGGGGAGTGATGAGGCTGCAATAGGGGGGGTGAGAGAGGGGGCGAGTGAAGGGATGTGTGAGGGAGTGAGGAAGGGAGTGAGTGAGGGAGTGAGTGAGGGAGTGAGTGAGGAGTCGGGGTGGGCAGCAGACGGCAGTGATGGGTGTGATGGGGAGGGGGAGATGGCAGCAAAGAGAGCCAGGGTTGCAGCAGACTCGGAGATTCCGGAAGGAGAGAGAACAGAGAAACCGGCAGCAACTGCCCGGGGGGATTCTAGGGTCAGGGCTGCTGCAGACTTGGAGATAGTTCCTGGAGGCGAAGGCGAACAATCAGGAGTGACTGCCGGGGGGGACAGTTGGGACGCGAGAGCTAGAGCAACAGGAGCAGCAGCAGAAGGAGCAGCAGCAACAGCAGCAGCCGCTGGGTCAGCAGGACGAGTGAGAGACGCCGTGGAGAGCGGCACCCAGACAGCATCACCTGACGCACTAGATCCTGCAAACGCGACAGAAACCGCCAAGGCGCCACTGTCTACACCAGCAGCACCTGCACCAGCAGAAGCAAAAGCAGCAGCAGCACCAGCAGAAGCAGTAGCAGAAGCAGCAGAAGCAGCAGCAGCAGCAGCAGCAGCAGAAGGAGCACCAGCAGAAGCAGTAGCAGCAGCAGCAGAAGCAGCACCAGCTGCTTCCCTGGCCCCTTCCACCCAGCCCCCCAGCACCCCCCCTCCTGTCCCCCCCACCTCCGCCTTCCCTCCCTGGTCCGCCATAGGCGGGCTCCGCCCCGTCATCCTCTCCCTCACAGAGCTCGTCCTGCTGCCCCTGCGCTACCCAGCCCTCTTCCCCTCACTCGGGATCGCACCCCCACGCGGCGTGCTCTTGCACGGGCTGCCGGGCACCGGGAAGACCCTTGTCGTGAGGGCGCTGGCAGGGGCGTGCGCGCGGGGGGAGCGGGAAGTGGCGTTTTTCGCGCGGCACGGGGCGGATTGCCTGGGGAAGTACGTGGGGGACGCGGAGAAGCATCTGCGGCTGCTGTTTGAAGTTGCGAAGCAACGACAGCCGTCGATTATCTTCTTCGATGAGCTGGATGGGCTCGCACCAGCGCGGGGCCCGAACCAGGACCCGACTCACAGCTCGGTGGTGGCCACTCTCCTGGCGTTGCTAGACGGGTTGGATTCGAGGGGGGCGGTTACCGTGATTGCAGCCACCAATAGGATTGATGCGATTGATCCTGCCCTGCGCCGCCCGGGCAGGTTCGACCGTGAAATTTTCTTTCCGCTGCCCGGGGTCAAGGACCGGAAGGCTATTTTGAAAGCGATAACACGAGGGTGGGGGGCAGGGGTGGCACCTTCTGGGAAAGTTCTTGAGGAGTTGGCGGGGAGGAGTGAGGGTTTTGCAGGGGCAGATCTCCGAGCAGTCTGCAACGATGCGCTGATGGCTGCCCTGAGAAAAAAATTTCCCATGGAGACGGCTTTGGCACTCGATGCGCTGCCCGGGGCTGAAGCGTTCGGTTCTGGGCAGCCCCAAATGCCCGCAGCGGGAACACCCTCTTGTCCACGTGGCACAAACTCATTGGTGCAAGCGAAGATGTATCGTCTGCCTATCCCTGAGATCCAGGTGGATGCACAGGATTGGCTGGCAGCGTTGCAGCGCGCACAGGTGCCTTGTGCCCTCCGAACCGCAGCAGCCAGCTTCGGCAAATTAGGTCTGGCCACCGTGCCTCGGTATCTGTTACCAATCCTGGCCCCTGCTTTGGTTCGGCTGGTCCGATCACTGGCTGAGACTGCAGGGGTTGGGGACGTTATGCGAGATGGGATGAACGGTTGGGATGGGTGGAAGGTGGTGGGGAGAGGAGGAGAGAGTAGTGAAGGGGGTGAGGAGTGGATGGTGGGAAGAGCTTTGGAGGTGCTTGGGTGGGTAGAGAGGGGAGGGATGGAGAAGGGGAGGGATGTGGATGGCAAGAGAGGGGACGTAGGATGTGTGGGAGGGGACAAAGGGATTCGCCCGCAGGATGATGGTCTCGAGGAGGGGGGGTTGGTGGGGGAGGAAGAAGAAGAGGAAGACGGGGAGGAGGGTGATTTACCATTAGGTCTGTGGAGTTGGGATCAGGAGCAGGAAGCAGAGGGAGGGGGGCAGTTGGGGCAGCGAGCCATGGGGGCGAGGGAGTGGGAGCGGGAATCAGCAGCAGGAAGGCAGTGGGAGGGCCAGGAGCAGGGGCAGGGGCGGAGGGTGCTGGTGTGTGGCAGCGGCGAGCAGGGCCAGGTGCATGTGGCTCTCATTGCCGCCAAGCTGCTGAGTCGTGGGGGCAGGCAGGCATTCGCAGAGGCGTGCAGAACGGTGCTGCTGGGGGATGGGGCGAGGGGGGCAGAGGCAGCAGCGGGGGAGGTGTGGGGGGAAGGGGGATGCACACGGACTGGTGAGAGGTGGGAAGACGGAGAGAGAAGCAGGTCAGAGGAGGGGAGGAGGAACAGGGAGGCAAGGAGGGGCGGCGGAGGGGAGGAGGCGGTGGTGGTGGTGGTGGATGTACCCGCCATGGTGCTGTTGGGCCATGGGGACCTGGCTGCTGGCATGCGCGTCCTCATAGGTTAGTCAGTGCTCCTCCCATGCTTCTCGTACTTGGCTGCCAGGCATGGGGATATAGCTGCAGACTGCCCGCCCCTCGTACTTTCCTTGTCGTACTTTCCCATCTGTCCCACATGCTCCCATCCGCCCCCCTGCCCCCATCCGCCCCCCGTGCCCCCATCCGTCCCACATGCTCCCATCCGCCCCCCTGCCCCCATCCGTCCCACATGCTCCCATCCGCCCCCCTGCCCCCATCCGTCCCACATGCTCCCATCCGCCCCCCTGCCCCCATCCGCCCCCCTGCCCCCATCCGTCCCACATGCTCCCATCCGCCCCCCTGCCCCATCCGTCCCACATGCTCCCATCCGCCCCCCTGCCCCCATCCGTCCCACATGCTCCCATCCGCCCCCCTGCCCCCATCCGTCCCACATGCTCCCATCCGCCCCCCTGCCCCCATCCGTCCCACATGCTCCCATCCGCCCCCCTGCCCCCATCCGTCCCACATGCTCCCATCCGCCCCCTGCCCCCATCCGCCCCCCTGCCCCCATCCGTCCCACATGCTCCCATCCGCCCCCCTGCCCCCATCCGTCCCACATGCTCCCATCCGCCCCCCTGCCCCCATCCGCCCCCCTGCCCCCATCCGTCCCACATGCTCCCATCCGCCCCCCTGCCCCCATCCGTCCCACATGCTCCCATCCGCCCCCCTGCCCCCATCCGTCCCACATGCTCCCATCCGCCCCCTGCCCCCATCCGCCCCCTGCCCCCATCCGTCCCACATGCTCCCATCCGCCCCCCTGCCCCCATCCGTCCCACATGCTCCCATCCGCCCCCCTGCCCCCATCCGTCCCACATGCTCCCATCCCCCCCTGCCCCCATCCGTCCCACATGCTCCCATCCGCCCCCCTGCCCCAATCCGTCCCACATGCTCCCATCCGCCCCCCTGCCCCCATCCGCCCACATGCTCCCATCCGCCCCCTGCCCCATCCGCCCCCTGCCCCCATCCGTCCCACATGCTCCCATCCGCCCCCCTGCCCCCATCCGTCCCACATGCTCCCATCCGCCCCCCTGCCCCCATCTGCCCCATTTGCCTCTTTTTGTTTTTCAGAGCAAGCTCGGTCCATGGCTCCCTGCGTGCTGCTGCTGCCACGTGTCAACACCTGGGTGGTGGAGGGGTGGAGGGACGGGACAGACAGGATAGGGGATGAGGAGGAGGATAGTGAGGAGGGTAGTGAGGAGGAAGGGGAGGAGGAGGGGGAGGAGGAGGATGAGATGAGGGAGAGTGAGGAAGGGACGAGTGAAGAGGGGGAAGAAGAGGAGGGGGAGGAGCAGGAGGGTGGAGGAAGAGGGAGCGGGGGAGGAGGAGGGGTGTCAGGGGAGTGGGCGGTGTTTGAGCAGCTGAGTGCCATGCTGGACTCTCAGCTTGCTTCCTCGGCATCTCTGCTGCTGCCATCCTCTTGTGTCGGCGCTGCTTGCATTCATGTTGTGGTGAGTCCAGTTGTGTGTGCCATGCCAAGCCATGCCATGCCATGCCATGCCATGCCATGCCATGCCATGCCGTGCCATGCCATGCCATGCCATGCCATGCCGTGCCATGCCATGCCATGCCATGCCGTGCCATATTTTCGCGCTCCATGCCCCCCCCATCCTGCCTGCAATCCTGCTCTCTGCGCGCCCCCCCCTTCGTCTCTCCCTCCTTCCCTACCCCGTCTCAATTGTTCCCTTCGCTGTTCTCCTTTGTCCTCAACTCAGGCCACCTCTGAGGTCCCTCTGTTCGCCCTTCCGCCTCGAGTGCGGCGATTCTTCCTGCCCCCCTCCTCCTCTCCGCCCTCCCTCCATCCCTCCACCTGCCGCATCTCGCATCCATCCGGGTTTCCCACTCCCTTTACTGGCTGTGAGGGCAATGTTGACGGTCAAGAGGAGGGTGGAGAAGGACAGGAGCAGGGCGAAGGGGAGGGAGATAAGGAGGGGGGCGAGGAGGGAGGTGTGGCAGGGGAGAGGCACGTGCGGGACGTGAGTGGGAGTGGACGAATGGTGTTAAGTCTCCACTCTCTCCTTTCCTGCTGCTTGCAGCAATCTCTAAGGTTAGATGGGCTTGGCTGCAAGGGAGGGCGTAGAGGGAAGAGGAATGATAGAGAGGAGGAAGATGGGGAAGGAAAGGGGAATGGAGATGGGGGGCCTGTTCAGAGTGCGAGGGAGAAAGGAGTTGAGGGCGAGGGGGCTGGGGAAGAGGAGAAGGAAGAAGGAGAGGAAGTTCAGTGTGGGGAGGAGGCATGGCAGGAGAAGGGCAATGTGGCAGGCAAATCAGGCGACGAGCCCTCACTGGCTGGGCGGTGGAGGGCGTCAGTGGGCATGGCTGCACGGCAACTAGCATGGGAGGTGTGCGAAGCGGTGGGGAGAGGCGAGGGGGAGGGAGGAAGGGGCAGCGAAGGGGATTTGGGAAGGAAGGGGAAAAGGGGGAGGGCTGGGGAGCATGAGGGGGAGGGAGTTGGGAAGCGAAGGAGAGTGGAAGGAGGAAGTGCAGATGGGGCGGGTGGTGGAGTGGATGGGAGGGGTGGGATGGAGGCAGGAGGGCGCATCTTCACCCCGGATGGGCAGCGGCAGCCGCAGCAGCAGCAGGAGCAGCAGGAGAAGCTGCAGCAGGAGCAGCAGCAGGAAGCTCAACGAGGGCACCAGCAGCAGCAGCAGCAGCAGCAGCAAGCACCAACTGTGTGGCGGACCGAGCAGGAGCGGCAGCTGCTGGGAGGGCTGGCCTGGTGCGGGCTGTATCTGCTGCGCCACCCTTCCCTCAAGCCCCTCCGGCGCCTCACATCCTCCCTGCCACGTGCCCCCCGGTTCCTCTTTCTCAAAGCGGCCCAAGGGAAGGGGGTCAGGGGAGGGGTTGGCGATGGGAGGGGAGGTCGGATGGAGAAGAGGGGAGGGCAGAGAGGGGAGCGGAGAGGGGGGAGGGGGGAGGCGGGGAGGGGGGATGGAGGTCGGGGGAGGAGGGAGGGGCGATTGGCGAGTTGGGCGCGGGTGGAACAGCCGACTAGGATGAGTAGTAGGCTGAGGGAAAGGGAGAGGGAGAGGAGGAGGTTGGAGAGGGAGCAGCGGAGAGAGGAGAGGGAGAGGAGGTCCGGGGAGTGGGAGAGGAGGAGGGGGAGGGTGAGGCGGCGACGAGAGAGCGAGGGAGGGACGGGGGGTGCAAGGACGAGGGAGGAGAGTTGGATGCGTGGTGCAGGAAAGAGTGGCTCTCATCTGGCAAGTGGTGGCCGTCGCCTCTCGTTCCGGGACAGAAGAAGCACAGGATTAGGAGTAGGAGTAGGAGTAGGAGGGGGAAGAGGAGGAAGGGGAGGGAGGGGAGGAAGGGGAGGTGGTGGCGAGGGGGGGGGAGGGAGGGCGGGCAGGAGGGAGCAGCGGGGGCTGGCAGCTGTGGCTCTGAGGCTCGTTCACGGGTTGGTGCGGCACCCCCTGGAGATGCTGCACCAGGTGTGGGGCGTCTGTGAGTCGGCTCGAAGGGCCGTGAGGCGAGAGGCTGAGAGGGTGGCAGGGTGGGCGATGGGCTCTCACTCATGGCCGCCGTCTCACTCTCACTCTCACTCTCTCAGAAGCTCACGTGGGCACCTTGTGCCGCTGCCTAGTGCCGACTTACCGTTTTCCCGCAGCACAGGAGGGAGCATTGCGCCATCTGCAGAGCATGTGTGGGCGGTGCAGCGGGTGTGCAGCGTGGAGCGGCAGGTCAGTGCGCTGGAAGACACGGTGGCATCGTGGGTGCACCTCATGGCTCCCCTGCACGCCGCTGCTGCTGCCTCCACTGCCCACCTGCCGCCCCTCCCCCCGCCCCATCAGCCAACCCCTCAGCCGTCCCCACACCAGTCCAAAGCCCGCCGGCCCTTGTGCCCTAACGAGCATCGACAGCAGCAGCCGAAGCAGTCTACTCCATCCTCTACCCGACCCGCCTTCCCTCCTACACCTCCTCCCTCTGCGGTGCCGCCCAGTCGTGCTTCTACCGCCCCTTCCCCCTTCCTCATCTTCCCCTCCCCTTCAGAAACCGACCTCAACCACGGCAACTCACCCCCTTCGCCCGTCTCTCCCTCCGCCCTCTCCAGCCCGGCGCTGCTGCTGCCGCCCGTGTCAACGCCTGGCAACTACCCCATCATCCTCGCTCTCCCTGCCCCTTCCCCTCTGCCACTCACCCCTTCTCCTGCTGCCCTCTCCCCCCGAGCCTTCTCCACGCTCCTAGGCGGGGTTCAGCTCCCTGCTCCCTCTGCCCCACCTTCATTCTCCAGCTCTCCTCCTCTGCCCGCTGCTGCTGCTGCTCCAGCTGCTTCTGCTCCTGCTGCTCCTGCTGCTCCTGCTGCTCCTGCTGCTCCAGCTGCGTCTGCTCCAGCTGCTCCTGCTGGCGTTCCGCCGTCTGCTTCCCCTGCAGTGACGGGCCTTGACGTGCTGAGGCGAGCTGGCAATGTGCGGCAGAGGGAAAAAGGGGGTGAGGGAGGAACTCCTGGGCGTGGAGAGAGTGGGAGAGAGGAGAGGAGGGGGAGTGAGGAGGCAGGTGGTGTGGTGCCGGTGACTGAAGGTGCAGTTGGAAGCCATGGGACTGGGTTGAGACGAGGAGAGAGTGCAGGAGAGGAGGCAGGAGGGGAGGCAGGAGGGGAGGCAGGAGAGGGGAGTGAAGGAGGGGGAAGAGTGGGTGGTTTGGGAGAGCTTGGTAAGCCAGCAGTGACACTTGAGTCAACGCAGCAGTCAGCTGTGAGTAGTGCAGCAGCAGTTGGCCACGTGGCAATGCTGGCTGCTGCTAGAGGGGGAGGGGGCATGGCGGTGGGATTGGCAGGGGAGGGCAGGGAGGCAGGAGAGGGCAGGGAGGCAGGAGAGGGGAGGGAGGCAGGAGAGGGCAGGGAGGCGGGAGAGGGCAGGGAGGCGGGAGAGGGCAGGGAGGTAGGAGTGGGCAGGGAGGCAGGAGAGGGCAGGGAGGCAGGAGAGGGCAGGGAGGCGGGAGTGGGCAGGGAGGCAGGAGTGGGCAGGGAGGCAGGAGTGGGCAGGGAGGCAGGAGTGGGCAGGGAGGCAGGAGTGGGGAGGGAGGCAGGAGAGGGCAGGGAGGCAGGAGAGGGCAGGGAGGCAGGAGTGGTAGGGAAGAGGGTGATGATGGTGGGAGGCACAGATGAGAAGAAAGGAGGAGGGGAGAACGAGGGGGTGGTGAGCAGTGGTAGTGCTGGTTGTGTTGCTGGCGCTGGTGCTTTTGGTGGTAGTGCTGGTGCTGGAGAGGGCACGGTTGGTGGTGATGGGATGCCAGGCATGGTAGTAGTAAGGGGGGATAGGGAAGGGCAAGGCACGGGGGGTAACCAGGAGGAGGAAAGGGGCGGAGGAGGAGGAGGTGGCAACGATGGAAGCTGGGGGGGTGTGGGTGCAGGGCGGGGCAGGGAGGAGGCACAGCCACCTGAGAGGAAGGGAGCAGGGGGCACGAGGGAGCAGAAGGAAGGTGCGAGCAGAGGAGGGGCCATGGGGACGGAGCGAGAGGCAAGGGGTGAAGGCGAGGGCGAAGGTGCGGCCGTGTGCTGTCGCGGGGATGGCAGTGAGACTCCCCTTGGCCACCACAGCAGGGCTGGGCTGGGCACTGGGGCTGGGCTGGACGATGGGGCTGGGCTGGGCGCTCCCACTCACATACCTGTCGACCGCAAAGCCCTGTCCAAGAGACCTCCTCCGCGCCCCCCCCTCCGCCCTCCCCCTGCGTGCTTCCAGTTCCTCTGCGCCGCTCTCGAGCGCTGCCTCACTCACCTGCTGCTGCTGCAAGCCCTACCACCACTCTCCCACCTGCTCCAGCTGCAGCACCAGCAGCACCAGCAGCAGCAGCAGCACCAGAAGCAGCACCAGCAGCAGCACCACCACCACCACCACCAGCACAGGCACCAGCACCAACAGCAGCAGCAGCAGCAGCAGCGCCCTCCATACAATCACACATGCACCAGCGCATGCAGACACCATCCAGTGCTCCCGCTATTGTCACCCTGCATGGCTGCACCAATTACGTGCAGCCAGCTGGAGCGGTCAGTGGGCCAGCTGGCGTGCATGGCAAGAGCAGCTGTGGGACGAGAGCAGCGCAGTGATGCCCTTGGTGCTGCTTATAGCCATGGTGGTGCTGCTGCTGTATGTTCTGCTCCTGGTAGTGCTGGTGGTACTGGTGGTGCTGGTGGTGCTGGTGGTGCTGGTGTTCTTGCGGTCACCGGTGCTGCCCCATGTGCCCATGGTCCTGACGGGCTGTGCTTGGAGCAAGTCGCCTGTGCCATACAGCAGAGCGTGCTGTCGCTGACTTCAGCACTGCATGGTAATGATGCTGTGCTGATGTCAGCAGAGCTTGGGCAGTGGGCACACACAAATGGGTGAGAGCATGGCTTGGTGACCACACATGGATGGATTCAGAGCTGAGCACGCCTGTCTGTGACCCTCCTGGCTCTGCTCTATTTGTGCTTTACCTGCAAACAATTGTATTGTCCTATTTCGCACTCTGTCCTCTGTGCATATCAACACCCCTGTGCATTTATAATCGATCCTTTTGTGCATAGCTGATAGTTTATGGTGCTCCAGCACGCCTACATATGCTCTCGATTTTGTTTCAGAACACCCTGTGCCTTGAGCTCCATACAAGCCGCACCGTGCCATGTCATGTCATGACTCATCATGCTTGAAATGCCAATCCCACATTGAAATAGCCACTTATTGTTAAGAAGAATGCACATAAAGTAAGCAACGGATTTGACACACCCTAGATTTAGATTAGCTTCTTCGAGAAACCTACATCTATAAGGACATAGTAAGTCCACCATATTTAATAATTCCAGACCTCTATATTTTCTCACCCTTCACCCACCATCGAATCATAGTTTCTGGTGGTGTCTGCGCTTCGATGATTTCCCGCCTTCGACACGCGTAGACATTGGCCACGTCATCATGCTTGCCGCTTCCTAGCCCGGAAATTGACGTCTGACGTTCAGCAGAACCCTGCTCTGTTTGCCAGCGTCAGTTCCTCTGTTTTCCTGCCCATGCCAGCGACTCGACGGCAATCTCTGTTGATCTGTTTGATGCGACGCCGCACGAGCTTTGGCGAAACGAAAAGCCTTGTGTCGCAGACCTGAAGTGAGCCACCCGAACTCAAGACTTCGCCAGGAAGTGTTTCCCCGGTGCACTTTCTTCGTGAGCTCGCTGCTCTCGCCATCTCTGGTTCGCAAACCTCAATCACTCTGGCGATTACGCCATTTGTTACAGTCCACCGTCAAAGCATCTGTTTTGAGTCTTGGAGAGCATCACTTGTTGTGAGAGCCTCGAATCACCCTCATTATCCACCTGCACACGCCATTTATTATTTCACTCGTCAATCCCAACGGCCTGCACTAGACAAGGTTCTAGCAGCAAGGGAGATTCGCCACTCCCGAGCGTGTCGGAACGTTAGCTGCTTCTAGGGACAGGAAGCTGCTGGCTTAGAAACCCACTCTTACCTAATAGTGCGAGAGAGGGGTTTTCGTTTTGACCCTTAGGAGAAAAGTAGCAGACTAAATTCTTACGACACGAACTAGCTAGTTACCACGTTTTGAGCCTCGTTTTATTTCGTCCCGCTGTTCCGACATGGCGGCCGGCACGGCTAAGCTAGGCCGCTGCTCTTTTAGCGCATTCCTCGTCCTCCTCCTCCTCTCAAACCCGTCATGCGCGCAAGATGCATCATCATCTCAAGATCCCCCCACCCCACTACCCGACGACACAGGCGAGCTGGTTCAAGGCAAGGACCCCTCCATGTCCGCCTCGGATTTCCTGGCCGCGACACAGATCGCGCCGGATAAAATCCAGACGATTCGCATGCGAATCTACCAGCAGTTCGTCCAGAATCTCGCGATGCAAGGCGCGAGCACCGCCGCTCTCGGCGAAATCGTGAACCTCCCGCAGCCACCATTCACGAATATGACCCTCCAGCTTGTGAAACTGAGGCTCTCTTCACTCGTTGCGAACGGGTTTTTATTCCACGAGTTTTTCGTCCCGCCGGGGATTCAGGTTTCCACGAATTCGGAGCTGGTCGTTCTGCTGTACAACCAGATTCCGGTCACGTTTTCGCCGTACAGACCACCGGCTGGTTACTCGTATACGCCGTATTTCGCCGGGATCGACATCCTTCCGTTCGTGAACGACTCGACGCAGGCTCCGGGGCCGCTGCTCGTGCGATCGAGCCCGTCGTTACCAGTAACTGTTACATTCCCTTTGGACGATTCCCAACATAAATTCGTGCAGTGCACGACTTTCGGCATCCGTGGCACGCTCATCCCGCTCAACCAATCACAGGACAGCACGCCCACGCGAATCGTCTGCCAGAGCGTCACCCTAGGGGAATTCACCCTCACAATCGGCTCTCGCCCATTCCCTCCGCCTCCGCCCCCGCCACCCTCCCCGCCGGTCTCCCCCCCTCCGCCGCAAAACCCCGACCCTCTTCCGCCTCCTCCCCCCGCGACTCCTCCCGCCGACAACAGCGGCTCAAGCGGACTTACTATAGGTCTAGCCGTCGGGCTCGCGATACCGATTATTCTGCTGCTGCTGCTGGGCGCGTGGGTGGTGTGGCAGCTGCTGCAGCGCGGCCGCTACGAGAAGATGGAAATGGCGGCGGAGCGCGCCGCCAACCTCGAGACCGCGCTCATCGCGGGGCAGCGCGCGCCGTCCGCGCCCGCCGTGCGCACGCGCGGGGCGCTGGAGGACGAGGCTTGAAGCGGAGAAAAGGTTAGATGGGGGGAGCCGATGAAGGCAACAGGCGCCGACCGCGCGCACCGAGCGCAAAGGGAGGCCGCTGGAGGAGGGGGCGTGAGTGATGTGGCGCAAAGGAACAAGGGAATGGGGGGAAAATGAGGGGGAGAACGCTTTTGAGTCGACTCAAGAGCAACGGGCTGGAGGGAAGCTGAGGGGGAGAGGTGCCATGGCGCGAGAGGCGGAAGGCACCAGACGCTTACTGCCTCATCGCGGGACGAGAGGCGTCGTCTGCGCCCGCCGTGTGCACGTGAGGGGCGCTGCAGGACGAGGCTCGGGGACTGTACTGGGAAGCGGGGAGGAGAGCTAGGAGTGCACTAACAAGGGGGAGGGGAGGGAGGGGGGGAGGAGGGATGGGAGTGGCGGGTGGCCAGGGTGTAGAGGTAGGGGGAAGGGCGCGCGCTGCGCCTTATGCGCCGTCTGCGCCAGCAGGGGGAAGCAGCGGGGCGTTGGAGGATGAGGCGTGAGAGACTCGGAGGGAGGGGCAGGAGCGAGAGAGGGGGACGGGAGCGAGAGGGGGGGCGAAGGCGCATCTAATCAGAGTGGGTTTGGGGGTGAAGGTGAGGGGGACGTGGATTGGTGGGGGCTGCAAATTGGAATGTGCACGCTGAGAGGGGATGGGGCGACGACTGGGTGTGGGTTTGCGCTTGTCAGTGGATGCAGCGGAGGGAAAGGGACGGCTGCGCGCGGAAAAGAAGGGCGAACATGCCACTGAATGTCTTGTGCTTGTGGTGTGTGAGTGCTTTAGGATGGGAAAGGGGAATTTGGGGGGGTCGAGGGGGGGGGGGCGTGGGAAGGGGGAGGTGGGCGGGGAGTCTGGGTGAAGTATGCTGCTGTGTGTATGAGGGAGGCTGGAATGCAAGTCACCATTGCCTATCCAGGCAGCAGCAGGCAGTCTGTCAGATTTAGGGCCAGGAAGTCCAGAGGTTATCCCTCTGGTGTGAATGTTTACTACAGTACCCTCAGAATGCCGTGCACATCCTTGCAAAACAAAGGCTGAGGGTGAAAGATTTTGTGTTTTCTTACTTGCATTAGTGTATTTTGGCATGTTTTAGGTTTCACCAAACCTGAACACATAGCACAGTGCTGTAAAAACACTTGCATGCATATTCCAATACAGGCAGCACAAGTATGTTATATAGGAAATTCATCGAGTGACAAGTTTACTCAATAGCAATAACAATAATTCCGAACCTGTACAGAACCCCTCACGTAAGAAACACTCTTCAAGTGGCTACCTACCTACCAAGTAGAACTATAAGGGTCAGGAGCTGTTACGACCAGCAGGCGGATCAATGTCAAAAAATGCATCGGACCCAAAAGGTCCGTCCAACAGCATGTCAGAAAAATCTTCTGCTGAAAACACGTCAGCATGCGCTGTCGGAGGCAAGTCATGCGATAACAAGCCATGTGGACCTGTGATGTCCACGTCAGCATCAGCACAGGCGGTGTCACCATCAGGTCCATCTCCGCTGTGGCTGTCCTTGTCATGCTGCTCCTGCTGCCAGAGCGAGGGGAGAAAAGGGGGGATATAGGGAAGGGAGCAAACGGACGGGGGGGGGGGGAGGGGGGGAAGGTGGGGGGGGGGGGGGGGAAGATGGTAGGAGGATGTGGAAAGAGATGCT
Source organism: Closterium sp. NIES-67 (assembly GCA_027943415.1). Classification (NCBI taxonomy): domain Eukaryota; kingdom Viridiplantae; phylum Streptophyta; class Zygnematophyceae; order Desmidiales; family Closteriaceae; genus Closterium; species Closterium sp. NIES-67. Next base: position 22,726 of record BQMB01002221.1, on the reverse strand, counting down.
GGCTTGTGGCATGGATACTTGTGGCATGGATACTTGTGGCATGGGTACTTGTGGCATGGATACTTGTGGCATGGATACTTGTGGCATGGATACTTGTGGCATGGATACTTGTGGCATGGATACTTGTGGCATGGATACTTGTGGCATGGATACTTGTGGCATGGGTACTTGTGGCATGGATACTTGTGGCATGGATACTTGTGGCATGGATACTTGTGGCATGGATACTTGTGGCATGGATACTTGTGGCATGGATACTTGTGGCATGGGTACTTGTGGCATGGATACTTGTGGCATGGATACTTGTGGCATGGATACTTGTACTACCAGCAGACTGTGACCAAGAGAAACAAATCTCTGACGAAACGAGCGTTCACAAAACCAAGGCATGCAAGTGAGGCAGTAACCATAAGACAGTTACAGGAGGCGCAGAGCGGAGGTGTATAGGGTGCAAATCTCTTACCTCTTCAATCTCGTCGTTGCGTGCAAATCTCCCTCGCACTCGCGGCCGGCTATCTGCCAGATTCTTGCGGCACGCGTACTGCTCATGTGCATGGCAATGTTTGGAAACATGTGTGTGACAATGTCTGGAGTCAGTTGTACACAGCAACCCTTGCAAGCAGGCATGCATACATGAGCGCAATCACGGTCGGCAAGAGCGAAAGAAGGTATGGGGAAGAGAGGGAGGGAAAGTGTCAGGGAAAAGGGTGGATGATTCAAAAAGCAGGAGCACTGAATGCAAGGGCTCGAAAAGAAGGTGCTGGGAGGTAGCCGAAGGGGGGCTGAAGGGTCTGAGTTTGAGTTGAGGAGAGAGTAGAAAAGCAGCGGAGCAGCAGCCCACCTTGAATTTCTTAGTAAAGTTCCGCTCGTGCCTCTTCTGCCTGTACTTCATGATCCGATTGCTTCTATTTAAAGCACGATTACAGGAGCAGCAGAGAGGAAGGTAGCCAGCGCACCTTGATCTTTTTTGTGAAGTTCCGCTCATGCCTCTTCTGCCTGTACTTCATGATCCGCAGCCGCCGCTCCTCCAATGTATACCGCCCGATGCGAAACACCCCCATGCCCATGCCCGTGCCCACCCCCATGCCCATACCCCCCATGCCCAAGCCCATCCCCATGCTCCTCATGCCCATGGCCATGCTGATGCCCAGTCCCATGCTGGTAGGGTCATCAAAGGGGCCCATTCCAGCTGCTGCTGCGGCTGCTGCTCCTGCCGCTCCAGGCGGTGCTGGGAGGTGGCCGAAGCCCATGGCTAGGGAGCGCATTGCAGCCAGGGACTGGTGCGTTGGTGCATGTTGGGGGGCGGGAGGAGGAACAAGGGGGGGGAAGAGGGGGAGTGGTGGGGGGTAAAGGGGTTAAGGGAGGAAGGGATTCTGGGTGGTGCCCATGGCAAGCGAGCGAGCGCATTGCAGCCAGGGACTGGCGTGTTGGGAGGCGTGTGGCGGAAGAAAAGGGCGGAGAAGGGGCGGGGGGGAGAGGGGGGGGGGAGGGAAGGGGGGGGAGAGAGGGGGGGCTGTAAAGGGGATAAGAGGGGGAAGGGAATGAGATTCTAGGTGGTGCTGGGAGGTGGCCGACGCCCAGGGCGGGGGAGCGCATTGCAACCAGGGACTGTGTGTTGGGAGGGGGGAATTGGGGAGATGGTAAAGAGGAGAGGAGAGGAGAGGAGTGGGGACGAATGAGTATGGTTAACAATTCGTCCATCTGGCCGCCTCAGACCGAATGGCTAACGGAAAATTCCCCGTGCTACATGCCCCCTGTGCTACATCCCCCCTGTGCTACATGCCCCCCCTCACTGACCACCTGGCGCCCAGCGCTGCTGGGGCAAGCAGGGACAAAGAGGGTGTCAAACCTACTACTGTGAGCAGGCGGACAGTGAAACAAAGGGTGCACGGTGCACGGGAAAGCTTGGCTGGCACGGGTGAATCGGTCTGGGGCGAACCTGGATATCTCCTGTGCTGTGTGCTCGTCTCATGCTGCTGAAAGATGGCAACATTGGAGCCCCCATGCTCCCTCCCATCCCTGCTATGCCGCCCATGCTTCCCCCCATGCCTGTGAAATGCCCCCCGCCAAACCCTCCTCCTGCCATGCCTGCTGAGGTTGCTGCAGCTGCTGCTGCTGCTGCTGACACCCCTTCCCCTGCCGACACTGTCATCATACCCTCCCCCACCACACTCATGCCACCACCAGCACCACCACTACCACCAGCAGCAGCACTAGCACTGGCAGCAGCAGCGGGAGCAGGTCGTTGCCCCATCCCCCCTATCGCCCCACCTGCCCCTGCCACTCCGCCTGCTAGCCCCTCGCCCATGCCCATAACCCCGCCCTCTATGCCCACTGGCATGTGCTGCCCTGCTAGGTGCGCTGCTGCGGCGGCCGGGGGGAGGGGCGGGAGGCCGGGCATGTGCTGCATGTGCAGCTGACCTAGGGCATGGCTGCTGAAGCTACGCGGCATGCTCATTCCCATGCCCATGCCCATGCCCATACCCATGCCGCCCATGCCCATGCCCATGCCCATGCCTGCCCCCATGCCCATGGCTCTGCGAGCCCGCAGGATGGGGGACGGGAGGGGCTTCAGCTCATCCTCGTCACCATCACCAGTATCACCATCGCCACTGTCGCCATTGCTATGGTTGCCATCCCCATCCCCATCCCCATCGCCATCCCCGTCGCCATCATGGCTTCCCACATGCATGATCGGATTCGCCCCGCGATGCATGCTCTCTGCCCCATCAGCCGGTCTACCAGCGCCAGCAGCAACACCAGCTGCCCCCCCTCCTCCTGCTCCATCCCTCCCTCCGCCTGCCGCACCTCCCGTCTCTCCCCTCCCTCCCGCCCCTCCTGCCACCATTCTCTCCACCCTCCTACCCTGTGAATCCTCCCCATGGTCCCCCGTGCTCCCCTCCCCACTATTCGACCCTCCTGCACACCCATTTGCCATTCCCGAAACCGACCCTGCTACTCGCCCTGTGGCAGCTGCACCTGCGCCCTGCCTTGCCCCTGCGGCAGCAGCAGCACAGAGAGGGGCCACAGCAGACGCAACAGCACTGGCAGACCCAGCAGCAGCAGCAGCAGCAGCAGAGCTGCCAGTAGCACCTGGATCAGCAGACCAAACAGCCCCAGCACCAGGAGTGGGAATACCGACAGCATGAGCACCTCGTCCCACTGCCCCTCCTCCTCCTCCCCCCGCTCCTCCTCCCCCGCTCCTCCTCCCCCACTCCTCCTCCCCCCACTCCTCCTCCCCCTCCACCTGCCGCCCATCTCTCCATCTCGGCCACTCTTCTCTGCCACATGTGAGCGTCAAAGTGCCCGCCTGCTGGCGCCGGCCAATTGGAATGCAGCAGCTGTCCAGCAGAGGCAACTCGGCGCATTTTGGCATACGGGCCAGCAGCAGCAGCGGCAGCAGAGGCAGCAGCAGCAGCATTACCGCCAGCAGCGCCAGAGGCAGAAGCAGCGGGTACAGAGGCAACAGAGGGGGAGGCAAGCACAGCTCTACCCACACTCCCCACTCCCCCGGACCCTGAACCCACAGGTCTAGGCGATGGTGAGGGCATGGAGGAGCGAGGCGAGGGTGCTCCTGCTGACTGCGAGGGGGCGTTGATTGCTGGAGACGCCAGTGGCTGCATGACGCCTGCTGCTGACCGCACCACTGCTGGCGACACTGGGGGGTAGGAGCGCATGTTAGACAGCCCCTCGTGCAAGCTCACCCCTCGTCTGATGCCCACGGACGGCCGATGACACCCAGCCACCCCAGCACCCCCAGCAGCTCCTGCAAATCCTGTTCTCTCTGCTCTATGTCCGTACAGCTCGGCCTCCCAATCCGCCCCCTCTGTCTTCACTAACCCTCCTGCTGCTGCTGCTGCTGCAGAAGAGGCTGCTGCTGCTGTGGCTGCTTCCATTGCCGTTCCAGAGCCTGGAGCAGCAACAGGGCTGGTTTTCCCTGCTGCGCCCACAGCATCATCACCACCAGCAGCAGTAGCAACACCAGAACCCACACCAGCAGCAGCGGCGGTTCTGGCCCCTGCTGCAGCTGCTCTTGAAGGGCGCGCAATGCCAACGGGAAGGGCAGGTAAACCAGGCATGGCAGACACACCAGCGCCCACACTCCCCACTCCCATCATGCCCCCCGCCCCTATGCTGCCCGCCCCCATGCCCCCCGCCCCCATGCTCCCCACAGCAAGCGGCCGCGGGTATGCAGAACCAGAGGCGTTTCCAGGGAGCATGCCAGGAGGGAAGACGAAGGGGGGCGGCAGGCCTGGGAGGTTGGGCAGGCCGCGTAAGGAGGGGGGCATGATGGGGCGGAGAGCGGGGAGAGTGGCGCTATTGGTGTTGGCAGTTGGCGTTGGGTGAGACGCGGATGCCACTGTGGCACAGCTGTTGCCTGCTGCTCCTGATTCCCCTCCTCCTCTTCCTCCTCCGCCGTCGTGTGGCCTCTGCTGGCCTTCGTGCTGCTCTTGTTTCATCGGCTGATTGGTGGCACACCGCATGTGCCCTTGCCCCCCTGCAGTCATGTGCCCTTGCCCCCCTGCTGCCATGTGCCCTTGCCAGGACGCCATCTGAAAGGCTTGCGCTCTGGCCATGGCTTGCGCTGCTGCTGTTGCGTGCTGCTGTGCTGCTGCGTGCTGCTGTGCTGTTGCATATTGCTGCGCCGCTGCCGTGTGCTGCTGCGCTGCTGCGTGCTCGTGTGCCGCTGCATGTTGCTGTGCCCTCGCTTGCTGCTGCTGCTGCGTTACAGCTGCTGCCACCGCTGCTGCTGTCCCTTGCCTGCTCTGCCTGCTACTGTGGGAGACTGATGGGCTCACCACTCGCCTTCCCTCCTGCACTTGACACGCAGAGGCAGAGGCAGAAACTCCAGAGGACGTCACACGCTGTTGCTGCTGCTGCTGCTGGCGGTGGTGATGGTGAAGCTGATGATGCTGCTGCTGTTGGTGGTGGTTGTTCAGCTGTGGCATGCCGTGGGCGTGGTCAGAGAGTAGCGGCTTGCACGGCGAAGGAGGCGACGAGCTCATTGTGTGGCTGTCATTCGACCCTTGAGGTGATGACTTGGCAGCAGCAGCGCCTGCCACGCACACCCCTTCGACCCTCCCCCCTTGCTGTCCCCCTGCTCCTGTAGCACTCATGTGGTTACCAGCGCTCATGGTGTTACCATCCCCAACCCCAGCTCCATAGACATCGCCGTCCTCCATATGAGCAGGCTCAAAGACCCGTTTTAATTTTGACATGGCGCTTGGGGTTCGCGCCTTCCTCGTTCCACCATCTCTATCACACTCCTCTAGCCCTGCTGTCCTCCCCCCAAGCGCCTTTCCCCCTCCTCCCTGCCGGGCTTACACATACCAGAGCATGCGTTACCACCTGCGCAACACATCCCTGCACCTGCCACCGAACCTGGCACCGAGCCTGGCATCGAGCCAGGAGCTGCCAAACCCACCGAACCAGCTCCAGCAGCTCTGAGAACGGCACCACTCGGAGCAGCGGCGGGTGCAGACGCACCGACAGCAGAACCACCAGCCGCAGCAGCAATACCACCAGCAGCAGGAATAGACTGAAGGGCAACGCGGGCGTCGCTGACATGCCCATAGGACTTAAAGACCATGTCGGCCGACTGCTCGTGATGGCTGGGCGGGGGGATGGCGTCTTGCGGCTCCAGCACGACCAAGGCACCGTTCGAGGCAGCGCTTGTACTGGCGTTAGGACCGGCCAGGCCGTTCAATGCGGCGTTCATGGCGGCTAATCCGTCCTCCGCCAGGCCCATGTCGCCTATGGCGTCGAACGTGATGCTCTGCGACGGGAACGGGGAAGGGGAGACAGGCGAAGGGGGAGGGGGAAGGGGAGACAGGGAAGGGGGGAGCGGAGCGCATGGGGGAACGAGCATGAACGCATTCAATTCTTACGAGCCAGTCCGTCTCCCGTCAGGCTGATGTCGCCCATGGCGCCGAACGTGATGCTCTGCGACGAATGGAGGAGAGAGAGACGGATGGGGAAAGACGAGCGCAAGCGGAAAAAACAGCACAAGGGGAAAGAGCAGCACGCAGGGACAAGAAGATAACGACGACCGACGACGTGGAGGAGGTGAAGTCATGGTGACACGGTGATGGCTGAGTGGGATGAAGGGCGACTGGTAAGGCAAGGAGAAAAAACTGGGGGAGAAACAAGGGAAGGGTGGCCGACGCGTTCCTCGCATAGCCGAAGATAATGAGGAGAGGGAACGGACAAGGCTAGGAGAGCAACACGAGGAGCCCAAGGTGAGGGGGAGAGACGAGGTGAGAAAAACCGAGCAGGGGAAAACGGGGTGTGGGAACAAGGTGGGAAAGAAGTGGGGGGGAGGGGGGAGGGGGAAGGAACAAGCAGGAGGACGACAAGTTGGCTGAGAGTGGTGCGTGAGTGCATCGTGCGACGATAGGGCGACAAAGCTAGTGCCAATATGACAATAGCAGCTAATTGTGGCAGTAACGGCAATTTCTGACTGTAAGAGTTTGTTGTGACTATAACGGGCATACATCGAAGTCCGTCATGGAGAATATGGCGTCGTCAAACTCCCCTTGGAGAAAATCCGCCTTCGCCGAATCAGCCATGACTACTGACGAAGCTTCGGGAAAACGTGATAAGGTATATAAAGATCAAGCTGTCAAGAATAAGGATCCCTGAATGGTAAGGTCTCTGAACGACAAGGGGCTCTGAATGATAAGGAGCTCTAACGATACCGAATTGTGAATGATTAGAACCTCCGACTAATAAAAGCCTCGCAACAATAAGGAGCTCCGTCTGGTAAGGAGCTGGTTGAATGGTAAAGGGGACCAGGAAGGCTTCTAAAGCTTTAACAGCTTCGCCAATTGAAAGGCGGAAGCGCCTTATGATGCTTATCAAAAGGCTGACAGCAGAACGGCCTTACGAATTTAACAGCGCGTGTCAGGGAGAGACACTGAAAGAACGGACGCTATTAGGACGGGTAAGAAAGATTCTCTCTAAAATTAGACGCTAGAACAGGAGCGTCACGCCGTCTCATGAGGACGTCGTGACATGAGTGAAGAAAGTTATTCAAGTTCTTAGAACCTTGAAAGCCACTTCCAGCAGCCTGCAAGCCCTGACCCCTTTCCGCGGCTCTGAAAAGTTTTTTTAGCTCCAACCCCAACGACAGCGACACCCCATTGGCAGAAGCAGCGAACAGGACAACTGCAGAAGAAGCAGGAGGAAAGGAAGAAGATAGAACATTCTTTGCTAAGGGGCTGTTCACCAGCACTTAATCAGCGGAGCAGAAATAAATTCGTCAGTCTTCGCCAGGGGTTCAATACGACAGCCCTCGTTACCTCGTCACCTCCCTCGATTTTGTCATGGGCTTCCGTTTGGCGAACAAAAGGCTCGGGCTCACCTTGGAAACTGCAATTGGAGTTCCCAAAAAGTCCCATTTTCACAGCATTGAAATATTCGCATTGGGTCAATTTCACTTGTTTCAGCAACATCCGCCAAGCGTATCTGCGTTTCCTGAAACGAGACCTTCGCGTTGTGTGTCCCGTCCACTGTCCACTCGAGGAAGGCAGTCAGGCAGACAACACTGAGGTACAACGATGCCACATCAGCATCTCGCTTTCGTCATCATCGTTCCCCTCCGCCACGAATCTTGTCAAAGCTGGAATGATGGGGTGAGGAGGAAGCTGCTGTGACTCAATTGCAATCCAATGCAGCCAAATTGAGCTGTTTCTACAGTGGAGTCACTGAGGCTGCCGCCGAATCAGCGATTCGGGCTTTGGGAAAGGTTGGAAAAACGGGTTGTGATTGGCTGACTGGCGAATCCCGTGTGCGGTCGAGAGCAACTGAAGCCTTTCTGACAAATCAGTCACCTCCTTGGTGACAACTTCCCCATCGGTCATAGAAAGCAGGTTCCATCTAACTGGTAAATGGATACCCATCTACAACTGCATTATTGTAGGAAATTCCTATGTATGCTTTAGGGGTTTGCAGCCACAACAGCTGAACGGAAAGGGGGTTTATAACTTGCCAGACATAACCAGGAAGAAGCCAGCATCATTGCACACCAATCTGAGCCTCCCTCTCCTTCACAAGTTTGGCATACTCCTCACGACTCGATGCGATCAGTTGCTTCACGGTGTCATACGTTGTCAGGCGAATACTGCCAACCAAGAGGGGAAACAGGCAGTCAAAAGGTTAAGCATGTCAGGGGGCAAGGACGAAATTTGGAGCGAGCCACAAACATGAGATGAGAAAAGCAGCTACCCATACCATGACAGAATCAAAATCGAAGGCCCCAAGCAATAAACCAGCGACAATAGCGGCACGCACAGGTCAACGGCCCAAGCAAACCCACCTGCTGTTAGGGAGGTTCTTGAGTGCATTGGCAATGAAGCCGCGGTACAGCCCGACCACGCCGTCACGCGCAATGATGCCGGGGATGGCGTCAAACACCGAGTTGAAGGGCGACCCCTTCATCTGCATCTGCCGCCGCACCGTGTCCAGCGGGTAGCACATCACCGTTGCGAAGGTCGTCGCACAGAGAGCAGTCACAAAGGACGCCTGGGGGGTCTTGCGGTACTTCTCAGGGATGGAGCGCTTGATGCTGAAGGGGGGGGGGGATAAGGGGGGTTTAGAACATCATAAGTTGCTCCCTGTCCAGCGGGTAGCACATCCCCGTCGCAAAGGACGTGGCGCAGAGAGCCGACACAAAGGACGCCTGCGGGGTCTTGCGGTACTTCTCAGGGATGGAGCGCTTGATGCTGAGGGGGGGATGGGGGGGGAGGGAGGGGGGGGGGGGGTGTGAGAGGGAGTGGACATGGGTGGGTGGGAGCGGGATGCGAGGACGAAGGCGATGCAGGGCGCGATGGAGTGAGACACCTCTGACAGATGCCCGCATGAAAAGTTTTGGGGCTCTCAGGTTAAAGGCGTAGATGTTGTGGGCGGTGTGGGGCACAATGGAGATGAGGGAGGGGGGATACGAGACAGGTCAACAATATGCTCACAGGGCAAAGGCGCACAGCAGGCTAGCAGCCCACTCACAGGTCGAAGGCGCAGAAGTTGAGGGCGATGTAGGGCGCGATGGAGATGAGGGAGGGAGCGAGGCCCTTGTAGAACGACAGCACGCCCTCCTCGCGGATCATCCCCAGCGCCACGGCGCGCATGCTCCTAGATGCCGGGTCCACCGCCAGGCGCAGGCGAAGGACATCGAGCGGGTAGGTGATCTGTAGGGGGTGGCAGGGTAGGCGGCAGGCGGAACGGAGGAGGGGGAAAAGGGGGAACGGGGGAAGGGGAAAAGGGGGAACGGGGGAAGGCATGAGGACAGCACGCCCTCCTCGCGGATCATCCCCATGGCCACTGCACGCATGCTCCTGGACGCGGGGTCCACTGCCAGGCGCAGACACAGCACGTCCAGAGGGTAGGTGATCAGTAGAGGGAGCGATTCGGGGAGTATGGGGAGAGGGGGGGGAGTTGATGTGGGGAAGAGGAGGCGGAGAGAAAGGGGGGGGGGGAGGTGGGGAGAATGGGCAAGTGCTGGTGGCGTTCAGGAAACACTAGAGTCATGATCTGTGGCATCTCACCCATCACAAGGGCGGCAGCACATGTGAGAAATGAGCTCATGACTTCTCATCCACCGCATCGGAATTACATCGTGCCAGCAAGCACATACCAGTGTTGACGTCATGCCAGCACATGCGCCAGCTGCCAGCCTGGCAGGCACCGAGAGCTCCTCGTTCTTGCCGAGGAATGCCTTCTGCTCCACCCCATACCCGTTATAAGCAAATGCGGATAGACAGGGGAAAAGGAAAGACAAACAAGCAAAAACCATGGTTTGACTCTAGCTGAAGGGTTTGAGCGGCAAGGAAACGGCTTGCATGTGAAACGCCTTTGCGTACTTCAAGATGAAACGGAGATGAAACGCACCTTGTACATTTCGTACGCGAAGAGCTGAACTGCACTGTAGGGGATGATACGGATGACCTGAAGAAAGGGGAAACGGGGGGGGTTGGGGGGAGGGGGGGAGGGGAGGGAATCAGTGTGTTGAAAAGAACCTGAAGAGCCATGGTGTGCGTAACAACAGCATTTACGTTTACACCTACTATATGTGCAAACAGAAGTCTACAGACCAAGAGCTATAGCCACACCAGAAACAATGCCCACCTAGATAACGCCTACACCAGTTATCACCTAGAGCACGCACCTGCGGCAAGTTACCCTTCCAGTAGCCCAGCACGCCCTCCTTTTGCCCGATCGCCAGAAATGACTGCCGCCGACCAACACGGATGCGCAGATTGACGCGGAGTGGCGCGGTTTGGCGCGGATTGCAAGCCGAGCGGAAGGGGTGTGCAGACAGGGATAACAGGAGAAAGAGGGGAGGAGATTTATGGAGGAGGAGGAGGAGACGAGGCGAGAATAATTGCCCGAGCGACAAGAGTACTACCGGGCGCAGACGAACGCACTATGGGGCAAACCGGGACAGAGCAGTATCAGGCAGCCGTCTCGCCAGACCATTAGTGAACGCCACGAAGCATGAACGAAACAATGACGAGACATTGCGACATTGGCGAGACATTGCGACATTGGCGAGAACATTGCGACATTGGCGAGAACATTGCGACATTGACGAGGCATTGCGACATCGGCGACGAAACCATCGGCACTCACGTCAAGCAGCCCGACCGGCTTCGCAGCGACGTCTTGAGGCACCTGCACGCTGCGCACCTGCGGCACGAGGAGGGGGGGAAGGCGGGGGGGAAAGAGGAGGGGAAAGGGGAGGGGAGGGGTGGGTGGGTGGGGGGGGGAGGGGAGGGGGGGGTTGGTTGTTTTGAGGGTCTTTGATAAAGGGTAGACGAGTGAACAGCGACGTCTCGAGGCACCTGCACGCTGCGCAATTGCGGCACAGGGGGTGGGTTGTGATGGGGGGAAGTTGGGCGGAGGGAGAGGGGAAGAGGGGAAGAGGGGTGGGAAGGGGGAGGGGGGGGAGGCGCGTGGGGAGGGGAAAGGCGCAAGGATTGGTCACGTTGTTCGCTCATGTAACAATTTAATGCACTTACTTTTGCTGTTTCTAACATACCCTGACTTAACGTTTACACCCTCCGCCAACCCCCCAACCACTCGTTTCCCGGAGAGCAGCACGTCGTTTAGTCGTTAATAACTTTTAATTGTTATTTTTTTCCGTTAAGCTCTCCCCTCTACCGGCCCACCTACCTGCAGCATGAGCTTCCAGCGGTCCAGCGGCGCGGTGACGGTCTTCGCGGTGCCGCCAGCGACGGCGCCGGCGAAGAAGAGCGCCGCGTCCTTCGGGATGAAGCTGAACAGCGCGATCGGCTTCCGCAGGTACTGCGCCAGTGTCGGCTTCACCGCGTTACCCGCCGCATCCGCCGCCGCCGATGCCGCTGAAGGAGCAGCTCCGTCCTTTATCTCCGGGGCTTTAGACGCGGGTGCTTTTAGCGAATCGGCAGCGACAGCAGCGAAAGGGGGGCTGGAAACGAATTGCACTGTTCCGACCGCGCTGCGGGTCGATCCTCGCCTTCGCATTGGCCAGTGTACAGCAGGCTGAGAAAGTTCTAGCTGCGCTGCATTTGTCGTTTTCTGACGCAGTTGAACCTTCCCCAGTTGGGACTTGACGAATCGGTCAAACCGCTGCTTCTGCTGATCGACGGCATTCTGGAGGGAGGAAGTGAAAGCCGCGGGATCGAATCCTGGAAGAGTCAACGCGAAGCCAGGACCATCTCTCCCGTCTAGATCGGAGAAATGGGACGCCTGGGAGGCGCTGCTGATACGCCGAACCATTCCTTCTTCGCGCCTTTCACACTAATTTCACAAATTTCACTGCAGTTGACACGTCTAGAAAATGTATCGTTCAGGCGGCAAAAAAAAACCACGGAATCAAGAGCGAGGAAGGCAATGACAGGGGAAAGCAAAAGTCGGACGAGGCAGGCTTAGGAGCCTAATTAAATCGCGAGGGGGAAATGGCGCTATGGAGAGTGGGTTGTGAGGTGGAAGGGCGGTGACCAGAAGAGGCATGAGGAGAGTGAGACTGGCCAAGGGTTTTGCTCGCTAAAACCACTGAGAAGGCGGACTGCAAGGGAAGGGATAATTGCAGTACAGAACGCATCCACTGTAGTCAATGGCGGACTTAGGGATTATTTCTGGATGGTGTCATAAATATGAGGCGAAATTTTCGACGATGAGAAGCTTGAAGCACCAGCAGCTGCATCAACGTGTACTCCACCAGTGTGGTGGGCTGGCGGGGCGGGCACCAATCGTCGTATCCACCGAGGGGGCCCAGTCACTGACAGATCACCAATCTGATGTGGCGCGTCCTGCTGCCACACACTGGCCTTTCCACGTCAAAAGCATCTGCTTACGGGATATGATGGCACACTTCGTGTTATCCAGGCTGTAACACGTTTCGCTTCTCAATCGGAAACATAGTGAGAATGTGCAAGTTATGACTTACTTCCATCTCATGGTTTAGGGTAGGGTTTCGGGTTTAGGGGCCTATGTATGCACATAATTTGGCTACGGTAATATTTGTTGCTCATCACGCACTCTAATCAAATTCTACCGGGATTATTACTGGTTTATTTTAATTCATCGTTTTAATGCATTCTGTTCAGTACTAGGAAGTGCCGTATCGACAAGTTTGGAGGGATACATCATCAGAAGTCTTGGTCGGGCGGGTAATAGTGCATATCCACACAAGCAATAAGTGTGAATCCAAGAGGCATTATTGTTCCATTTCAACACAACATACTGACAGCATGGTTTCAACTAGGATTTTGGCTGGTCCGAGTCGAGGATGAGACTCACAGGAAGAATAATTGAACTAGAATGTGTGAGTACAAAGGCATATACTGTAGACTAGGGTGTTGTACCCTCTAAGGCATAATCCAGTATAGTTTACATAAACGACCTAAGTTACATTTGACACACCCCCTAGACTATATAGGGGCAGTGCCTAACAGGGAAAAAAGCAGCTAAGGGCGGCACTACTAGTCCAGCCTCTGAGGCAAGGGTCTAAATACCAGTCAAAGGAGTACAGACAAGACAAGAGCAAGACCAGGGCGGCACTACTAGTCCAGCCACTGGGAGAGGCCACAAGGCCAGTCAGGGTAAAATATATATGTAAAGGACAGCACAAAGTCAAGGCCCTAGCAAGTGAGAGGCTACAGGAACGAGACCAAGCTATACACAGTGCTGCTGATGATCTTTAGGCGCAAGCGCCTTCGTAAAGATATCAGCTGTGTTGGCACCGGAGGGCAAGTGTACTACGCGCGCCTGGCGGCGCTGCTGGAGCTCACGCAGGAGGAAGTACTGCAGCTGGATGTGCTTCGCTCTGCCCTCGAGTCGAGGCTCCTGACATAGGAGCATCATGGCCCTGTTGTCAGCGTACAAGACCGGGGCAGAGCTAGGCCGCTCACCTACGTCAGTGAGCAAGAAGGTCAGCCAGCGGAGCTCCTGTGCCGCCATGGCACCGGCGTAGATCTCGGCCTCACAGCTGGACTGGGCAACAGACGAGGAGCGGGTAGCTCTCCACGAGATGGCACCTGAACCAATGCTGAAGAGGTAGCCCTGCGAGGACCAGAGGGTCTCGGCGTCGTCTGCCCAAGAAGCGTCTGTGTGACTAGTAAGGACCACTGGCCTACGTCCTCCTAGCACTAACCCCATGCCCGATGTACTTGCCAGATGACGCAAAACCCTCTTAGCGGCAGACCAGTGCTGAGGTCGGTGTCTGCCTATAGCCACAAAGCGAGCCAGGATACTAAGGGGGTATGCGAGATCTGGGCGAGTGCAAATCATCAGGTACATGAGGCAACCCACCAGCTCTACGTAAGGACCACTGGGCTCTGCCGACTCCTCAGGAACTGGAGCAGAGAGCCTGTGGTCTAGAGGCAGAGGAGTGGGCTGTGCGGAGGAGAACTGAAGGCCGAACCTCTGAAGGACCTGGCGCACCAATTGAGACTGAGTCACAGTGATGGTGCGCGCTGCTCTGTCTCTAGAGATCTGCAAGCCAAGGTAGTCGCACAGTTCTCCAAGGTCAATGCAAGTGTGTCTCTTCAGCAGCTCTGCCTTCACGGAGGCCAGTGCAACCCTGTCTGGTGTGCTAAGACTAGGTCGTCTACGTAAACAAGGATGTACAACGAGGTCTAGCTAGCACGAATGAAGAGCGAGGGGTCTGTAGAGGACGGAAAGAACTGCAGGTCAGCAAGCGTAGCATGCAGCGTGTCGTGCCACTGACGGGGAACCTGCCGCAGGCCGTAGACGGGGCGCCGGAGGAGCCACTGGGTCCCAGGAGGGAAGCTACCGGTGAAGCCCTGAGGGCGGCGCAGGTAGACCTGCTCGTGTAGACTGCCCTGAAGGAAGGCAGTGGAGAAGTCGAGGGAATGAAGCTCGTAATCACGCTAAGCTGCTACGTGTAGCAGCACCCGAAGAGTAGTCATCTTCGGGGTCGGAGCGAAGGTCTGGAAGAAGTCCACTCCCTCACGCTGACTGAAACGTCTAGCCACGTAAGGCGCCTTGAAGCCAAGCGGCTCTCCAGGAGGGCGCTTCACCTTGAAGAGCCAGCAGCCATCGACTACGTTCACCTCAGGTGGGGGAACTGCGTCGACGTAGGTGCCGGTGGATCTCCAAGGTGCCATCTCCTACTCCATGGCAGCTATCCACTGAGCGTAAGTGCGAGGGGTCGGGATGTCAAAAGCGTCGGGGTCACCCTCAGGGACTAGAAGCATAGAGCAGAGATGGGGAGCAGCCTCGGACAGGAAAGCAAGCTCGTACTGGCGGTCCTCCAGGACGTCACTGCCGAGGGCAGGAGCACCCCCGACAGAGGGAGGATAGGCAGGGTCAGAGACCAGAGCGGTGGCGTAGTCAAGGCGGTGGGTAGAGGCGAACTCAGCGACCGCAGCGACAAGGGCGTCAAGGCTCGAAACCGGAACAGACGGGTCGTAACGAGAGAGGCAAGGACCCGAGGAACAAGAGGACGAGCGACACGCAGGTAGTCAGACAAAGGGGGGGGAGCAACGACAAGGGAGGACGGAGGGGGCAACGGGAGAAGGGGAGGACGAGACGCGTGGAACGAAGCAACATAGGGTGAGAGCGCTAGACAGGGGAGACAGGTCGAGCACGGGAGGGACGGCAAGACCAGACGTGAGACAGAGGAGTCGGGTCAGGGGACAGAGGAGGGGACACAAGAGGGGAACGAGGGGGGAAACGGGCCGGAGACGAGTCCGCAGGAGGGAGCACAGGGCCGTAGATAGGAGGAGGAGGAGGCACAGGCACGGGGTCAGGGGATGGAAGGCCGAGCAGGCGAAGAGCGGACACCGGCGGGGACTGCTGCGGCGGCGGTGTGACACCGACACCGGGACCGCAAGGTGCCTGGCGGCTACTTCTAGAACACTCCACGCCAGCACCCCTAGAAGGAACACCCCCAAAGCTCAGAACCCCTCGAGCACCGGTACCACCCCCAGGCCCGCCGGGACAGGCCCACCTTAACTCCAGCACCCCCACAAGCAAGGAACTGCTGCGGCGACAGCTGCAGCGGCGGCGGCTGCAACGACAGCTGCGACGGCGGCGGCGGCAGTGACGAGGGCTGCGACAAAGGCTGCGACGGCAGCTGCAGAGGCGGCGGAGGAGGAGACACCTGAGAAGGGGCATGCAGCGAGGACTGCGCCGCAGGACCTTCAGATTCAGCAGACTCATCAACCGGGACAACCGACGTAAGTGGGGTGACGTGGGACACACCAGAGAGGGCAGGACGAGGAGGAGAAGGAGGAGGGGTGGCGACGACCGGGGAAGGGGTGACTAGGAACAGGGGTGGGGTAACCGGGGGACCTCGGTGGGGGAAGCGGCGGAAGAAGGAGACGGACTCGTCAAAGGTGACGTCACGGGAGTGAAAGAACCGGTGAGACGGCGGGTGGTAGAAGTGCCAGTCAGACGCGTCAAGGGGGAAGCCAAGGAAGACACAGGGAAGGGTGCGGGCAGTGAGCTTGTCCATGCCAGAGGCATGAACGTGAGCAAGGCAGCCCAAGACGTGGAACGTAGACGCGTCACCAGGTGATCCAGACCAGAGGAGGGTCGGCGAAACCTGAGGCTACTGAGGGTGCGGCCATAGGTTAAGCTGGTGAGCGGCGTAGCGAACGGCGAACGGCCACAGAAAATGGGGTGCACCGGCATGGATCATGGAGGTGCGAGCCACCTCCATGACCAAACCGATGTGTTGCTCAGCGACCCCATTCTGCTGCGGGGAGTCCAGCAAGGTGAATGTCTGGGTGATGCCCTCCGCACGGCAAAAACGACCAAGGATACCAGAGGCAAATTCGCCACCACGGTCGGAGTGGAGACGCAAGACAGGGAGAACGCGGTGGACACACGCAGAGACAAGCCACGGGATAAGAACGGCAGGCACGTTGGCCTTCCGCTCTAGGGGGAACACAGTGGTGTAGCGCGTGTAGTCGTCGACAAGCACTAGGAAGTAGCGCTCTCGACGCGGCCCATGGACGGGGGTGGGGCCCCAGACGTCCATGTGCGGAGTCTGTAGCGGTGCTGTAGTAGGGGGAAACGAGGAGGAGTGAGGGGCACGGCAGAGCCGGCCCTCGACACAGGGCGTGCAAGGTGGGCTTGGGGAGGAGGGAAACTCGGGGAACGACCCGGGGAGGCCTAGGACGAGACCGTGCTGTGACATGTGACGCAGACGCGGGAGCGCAGGGTAACCTAGGCGGTGGTGCCGGAGAAGAGTCGGGTGAGTGAAAGACCGACAGGAGCAGGCAGAAGCAACCGGGGGAGACGCAGTCACCTGAGGGTGGGTCCCAGCCAGGGGGGTCACCGTGTCCAATGTGAAAAGACCGGACACCGGGTCCCGTGGGAACGTGGACAGGGGGGCACCAGTGGCGGCCTCGGTACAGACAGCATACCGTTTGTGTCCAGGGAACGTTGTGGTGACGCCAAGGTCTTGAAGGCAGCCGACACCAACTAGGTTCTTGGAGAACGAGGGGATGTACAGTCCTGTGAGCGAGCCCGAAGGAACCGCCGAGCAGGGGAGGGTGGTGGAACTGCGGGCGACTACTGGGCCGGAGGAGGGGTCAGCAAGAGAGACTGCGGCAGGGACAGGAAGCAGTGTCAACGTGGTGGAGTCGCGGAAGAAGCACCGGGAAGCGCCAGAGTCGAAGGTGAAGGAGAGCGCCGGCAGTGGCAGCCGGAGGCGAAGCACCGACGGTAGCACCAAGGCTAAACAAAGCAGGGGATCCTACGCATGATGCAGCAGTAAAGTCTAAGCAAGGCACACCTACACTAGGCAATAAGGGGTAATAAGACGGAAGCACACTAGAGTCATCAGCATACATCACATGCAAAGCAGTAACAATCTCATCCATATCCAGATCAAAAATCTGAACCCTATGACGAAGCAAACTGTGCAAGTCTGGGAGCTCGGGCGACGGGCCGAAACGCTGACGAAACAAGTCGTCCAGGCGATGGAAACAGCGGACGGAGGTGTGACCAATCTTACCGCAAACGAAGCCATGGCGAGGACCGGTCTGGAGCAGGTACTGATAGCGCGCGTCACCCGAACCACCACCCGGCAGCCCACCACGCGCACCACCAACGCCAGGCCACCCGGGAGGGAGGCCACTCGCTCGTCTCTGCTGCGGCTGCAACTGCTGTGGCTGCTGCGGCTGACGCGAGTCCGGCTGCAACGCCGGCGGCTGCTGAGACGGCTGCTCGGCTGCACCTGGTAGGGTCCCCTCGTCCGCACCACCACCAGGAGACCCAGCTCCAGCACCACCTACACCTGCACCCCCACCCCCGCCGCCACGCCCAGCCTTGGGGCGGCGACCCTTCCCCGGACGGACCTGTGCTGCAGCGGCAGTCTTAGCCACATCAACAGAACCGTCAGAAAAGTGCACTGAGCAAGGGCGCAACATTGAAAGATAGGGACCGGCACAGTACCGCTGGTTTGAGCGATAGAGCGGTGGCAGGCCTCTATAGCGGACAGGGTGTCAACAAATTCAGTGAGGGTGAGGTCTGTGGGGTGGACGTTAAGGAAGTGGTCACGGGTAATGGTAAGACGGTCAGGGAGGCGGGTGGCTAGCAGATAGAGAGTAGACGTGAGGGGCGGCTGGTGGGCTAGAAGCTGTGTGGGAGTGCAGGCAGCACGCCAGGTCAGATCTATAGTGCATAGGTGAGCGGCCATGTCGGCGAAAGTGGGGAACGACGCAAGGTTAGGGAAGAGCATGGGGAGGATCAGCTGATTGACTGAGGCAGCAGGCGGGATGGAATAGCGCTAGACAACAGCATCTACGAAAGCCTGGGCAGTGGTGATAGACCTGAAGCGAGGTCGCTCGGACAGGGGGAGGGCATTGCTAATGGCAAGCTATGCGACAGCGTCACGAGACAGCCAGACAGAGCGAGCAAGAGCAGCGGCCGCAGCGGACTCACGCTCAGCGGACAAGGATCAGTAGACAGTGCAGCGAGGGGGGTCAGGGCAGGGGAGGGTACCGTCAAGATGGACAGACAGAGAGTGGCCATCCTGCCGCTGACCAGTGAGGTGGCGACGGAGGTCAGCAAGCCACGCATCAAACTCAATCGGCTGGCCCTCAGCGTCAAAGCGAAGCACCTCCGCCATCAGTGACAATAGAGGGCAGTGGAGAGCAGTATAGTGCGGTGCAGTGCGGTACAGTGCGATGCAGTGCGGTGCAGTGCGCTGCGATGTAGTGCGGTGCAGTGCGGTACAGTGCGGTGCAAGGCGGTCTAGTACGGTACCGGGGGGGTTCGCAGGGCAGTGCTGATCGGGAGGAACGGGCCGAACCCGAGGCGGCGGCGGGCTGGCGACGACGCGAATGCAGGAGCCGGCCGGCGGACGGCAGACGCGAGGGGCCAGCAAACGGCGGCAACGGGGGCTGGTGAGGAGCTGGCGCAACGGCAAGTAGGGCCAGCCAGGACGGCGAGGAGACACGGCCGCGACGGCGGCAAGGGGCGGCAGCGACGGCAGGAGTGACCGTGAGGCGGCTGGAGACGGCAGCTAGGGTCGGCCGCGGCGGCGAGGGGCGGCCGTGGGATGGCAGGAAACGGGCACGATGGCCAGGGGGGGGGGGGGGGTGGCTAGGGATGAGCGCGACGGCTAGGGGCCGGCTAGGGACGGGCGCGACAGCCAATGGGCCGGCTAGGGGCGGACGCGACGGCCAGGGGGGCGGTTAAGGGAAGACGCGACAGCCAGGGGGGCGGCTAGGGACGAGTGCGACGGCCAGGGGGGGGGCTAGGGGCAGACGCGACGGCCAGGGGGGCGGCTAGGGACGAGCGCGACGGCCAGGGGGACGGCTGGGGACGAGCGTGACGGCCACCGGGGCCGGCTAGGGACGGCGCGACGGCCAGGGGGCCGGCTAGGGACGGGCGCGACGGCCAGGGGGCGGCTAGGGACGGGCGCGACGGCCAGGGGGGGCGGCTAGGGGCGGACGCGACGGCCGGGGGCCGACTAGGGGCGAACGCGACGGCCAGGGGCCGGCTAGGGACGGACGCGACGGCCAGGGGGCTGGCTAGAGGCGGACGCGATGGCAGGGGGCCGTCTAGGGACGGGCGCGACGGCCAGGGGCCGGCTAGGGGCGGACGCGACGGCCAGGGGGCCGGCTAGGGATGGGTGTGACGGCCAAGGGGCCGGCTAGGGGCGGACGCGACGGCCAGGGGGCCGGCTAGGGACGGGCGCGACGGCTAGGGGCCGGCTAGGGGCGGACGCGACGGCCAGGGGCCGGCTAGGGGCGGACGCGACGGCCAGGGGCCGGCTAGGGATGACGCGACGGCCAAGGGGCTGGCTAGGGCGGACGCGACAGCCAGGGGGCCGGCTAGGGACGAGCGCGACGGCCAGGAGGGCCGGCTAGGAGCGGGGCACGACGGTGACTAGGGCCTAGGGGGCAGAAGCGTGGGCGGGCTAGGGGGGAACCTAACCGACTATGATACCATCTCATAAAGAATAATTGAACTAGAATGTGTGAGTACAAGGGTAGATAGACTAGGGTGTTGTACCGTCTAAGGCACAATCCAGTATAGTCTACAGTAATGACCTAAGTTCCATTTGACAGAGACAAGGTTTCAAAGTTTGGTCTGGTCATCACATGAATTTTTTTAGTTGTCTGCCATTTTAGACGAAACTTAAGAGTAGCTCTGACATTTCATATGAAATTTAAATACTATGGTCCACTGCTACATTCAAATTATACATGTCATCTACACAAATTTTACGAGAAACTACGGCTACAAGTGCTGCTGCTACTGGTACTGTTTCTACTACTACTGCTGCTACTACTAATGGTGCTGCACCTTATTCTGCACCTACACTATTTTACATTAGAAATTAGTGGTAGTAGCTACATTAGACGCTCGATGAGGTGCCATGCCATGCCGCCATTCTACTAAGTCAGCACTGCATGCCTCCTCAATGTTTTCATCGCTCTCAGACTCTAAGACCTGTATCTTCTTACCCTTGCTTCTCCTCCTCCAAATAGGACCAGCCGCACCATCCTCTTCAAAGGCCCAGGCCGCTTCTGCTGTGGCTAGAGCTTCTGCCTGCCTGGCTACTTTTGCCGCTGCCTTGGCTGATGTCTTGACTGCTCTCAGTGCTGCTGACTCCTTCGGCCATTTCTCCTGTCGCTCGCTCTGCTCCATCACTACTTCCTTTGCAGGCCACCTCTTCTTCGCACCGTGCCACATCGCCACCATCTCCTCCCAGTCCATCAGGTAATTCAGCAGGGAGAGTGTCATCATATGTCCTATCTTCGTGTCGGTGAGATTGCTGCGCAGCCAGCTATTTATGACGTTCTGGCGATTGAATCCGTGCTCGCACCTCACTATGCTGAGCAAAAGGACGGCGCAAGCGATCCAGATGAGCACTTAGCGTTGGGGTAGGGGGTCATCCACTCCGACGTGGAGAGAGCATGTTCTTGAGTGCGTCATGGAAGCCCAGCTCGTCGTTGTGCGTCGACATGATTGTAAAGCTAAGAAGCTCTGACTTTGCCTTACCCTAGTGGACACCTAACGGGGGTGGAATACACGCAAAAAGTATGTGGTTTATCTGTACCATCCACTAGAAAAGGGGTTAAAGGGTGGAAAAAAGGGTAAACATGCACAAAAAACAACGCCAAAACTCACCGGGGCAGAGTATCAGACGGCCGACGCGTCACCCTTGTAAGAGGTCGCGCAGAGACTGCAGCCACTCAAGAAACTTTCGCTGATCTGGGGCAGATTCCATGGGCGTCAATCCTCTCTATCGTCACAACCCCCCTCGTCATTAGGGCCGAGCTGGGAACCGTAGTTGACGTAGCGGGCGCGCTGGGACGTGACTGTGTTATAGACCATCCTAAGCATCTGTCTGACAGCGACCTGCTAAGCATAACACAAAGTAGGAGACACATTTATGCAATAATCTACAGTCTACTATACCTTCGATGATCAATTGGCAACCTTACTTGGCGACATTGGAACTTGAGGTTGAGCTCGTTGAATTCTCTCAGCACATCCGCCAAGAAGTAGAGCAAGAAGTGGAACTTTAACGAGATGACAACATTGTGCATGCGCTTTTCATACACATACAGCAAGAGCATGGCGGCAGGGAAAACTTCGACTAGGTGCTGAATAGCCTCACCACGACTAAGCCAACGAATCTGATGGGTGCCTTGTATTTCTAGGTTGGTTTTGGTGACGACTTCCTGCAGCTCCTTGAAGCGATTGTGGACGACGATGGAATGACCAAGAAATTTGGCCAGTGAGCGCACGATTTTGTTGACGATGCCAAGGTCGGGAAAGTCGTATGCATCATCTGCAGTGTCCTCTGCCGCTAAGGCCTCCCTGCATGTGATTGAAACAACCCATTTTGTTTTGTGTATTGTACAAATCAAAGAAGCAAAGCAGATTCGCAGAAGGTCATACTTACCTATGAGCGATGCAGTGACATGAGACCAAGTGCGGAATCCGAGTACATAGCCTAGCCACGAGACAGTCTTGTGCTCCGGTCATCACAATGGCCCCGTTATTGCTGATGCCACATATATTGTTGAGGTCAACTCCTTGAGACTCCAAATGAGTGAGTAGAACAGCTTGAAGAGAAGTTGCTTCGCACTTCTCAACTATGAGATGCTTGAGGAATTCGGTCACCACCGAAGTGTCGTGGAGGAATGTCAAGTAAACAATCATATGTTTACCACGGTGATGATCGGTTGAATCGTCGAGCTGGATGCCGAGGAATGGAGAGGCCCTGATGTGAGTCATCTGTTTGGCATGGAGGTAGGAGACGAGATTCTCCACAACTTTATTGAAGCCGTACCTGCGCGAAAGTTTTCAAATATTAGAATTCAATGGCATTTTTTAAAATCAAGACAATTTGAAAACTAAAGCAACATGAGCAATACTCACTCACTCTGATACGTCCTGTTGTTCTTCAGTGGCAGTTCTGGTGTACCATGCTGTGCCATGAACTGAACAAGTGAAACGAACAAAAGAACAGGGGCATCAGACTTGCAGAGAAGAATGGCAATAGCCATGAGACGTTTCAGACGCTTGGCCTCATCGTCGCCATTCTCGTAGTAGATGATGCTTTTTCTGCTTCATGTTCTTGCTATCCTTCTGATCCTTCCACGCCATCGCCGCCTCGTGCTTCTGGATGATCGTGCTTGCACATCGTTTGTTGTTTAATGTCTATCCCCCCTTCGTCGTTCCACCCATACTGGTAGTTAGGGTCATCGCCATACACGATAAGACGCTGCACTCATGCAGGGTCATCTCC